>CAUYUJ010020164.1:44626-64626 GCA_963575745.1 Prorocentrum cordatum
GGCGGATCGGGAGGATGTCTCGGGCACCGCGGCCTTCTCAGAGCGTTCCGGAACGCTCTGGAACGGATTTGTCCTCGTCCCAGCCCCGTCCGACTATGCCCTTCGTCCTCTCTCGGCTCGTTGCTCTGTGCTGGAGGTGTCTGGGGCCCTCGTGTCCACTAATGCATGACATCGGGGGGAGCTCGTGCATGCCATGCCCGAGCACCTGGATAGGCTATCCAATCGGCTCTTCCATCGGGACCGGATTGGGACGGCGATCGGAGATCGATCGTGATCTCAGCCCTCCTACCGACTGCCGCTCCCCAGCAGCCAGTCGTCTGGGCGAGCGATCTCATTGGCGAGTGGTTTTCCAGGCGAGCGGTCTTCACGGTGATCAAGTCAAGCGGCTTTCAAGCGATCGGCTGTCCAGGCGAGCGTGGTCTCCCGCGCGGTTAGTCCTTCCTCCTCCATCCCTCCTCCCTCCCCGTCATTATCCAATCACTCTCGAAATGTGTGCTTCCCCTTCTCTTCATGTATCCTCCCTTGTCCCTAATATTTAAATCTCTTGAACAGGGTGTCTAGAGCTCCAACCATTTCATTCCGCGTCGCACACCCACCTCCCCCCGCCCCTCCCCCCGCGTCCCAAGCGGCGCCACAGTGGGACCCCCGTTCCGCGGCCCTCTGCCCCGAGCCAACCCGCGTCCCCAACGCCCCAGTGGCGTCGCACACCCACCTCCCCCCGCCCCTCCCCCCGCGTCCCCAGCGCCAGAGTGGGACCCCCGCTCCGCGGCCCTCTGTACCGAGTCCCCCCGCGTCCCAAGCGCCCAAGTGGGGGCCCCGTTCATTGCCCCCTCCGCCACGAACGCTGTATTCCGCGTCGCACACCCACCTCCCACCGCCCCTCCCCCCGCGCCCCCAGCGCCACGGTGGGACCCCTGCTCCGCGGCCCTCTGCCCCGAGCCCCCAGCCACTCCAACCGTTCCCCCCTCCCCAGCCGCCCAGTGCCCTCTGCATCCCAGCCCCCTTCCGCCTCGACCACTTTATTTCGGCGTCGCGCCGCCCCCACCGCCCCGCCCCTCCCGCGCCTCCACCCACCCACCCACACCAACCACCACCACCACCACCACCACCACCACCAGCGCGACCCCTCCACCCCGACCATCGTATTTCGGCGTCGCACGGCCCCCACCGTCCCGCCCCCACCCCCTCCGCCCCGACCATTTGATTTCTGCGTCGCACCGCCCCCGCCGTCCCGCCCCCCCGAGACTTCTCCGACTTCTCGTCCCCTCTCTCCCCCCCTTCCTCCTCCTCCTTCTCCTCTTCTTATTCCTCCTCCTCCTCTTCCTCCTCCTACTTCTCCTCTTCCTCCTCCTCCTCTTCCTCCTTCCCCTCCGTTTTGTGCAAGAGCCATGGCGCGCGTGCCACTTGTCTCCCCTCCTCATCCTCCTACCCCGTTACCTCCTCCTCATCTTCTGTCTCCGGTCCTACTCCCACACAGCCACCTCACCCAGATGGACCGCCTCATTGCTGTCATAATTTGCCTTTCGTGATCCTAGACCAGCTGGTCCACTGCACCGATAACTAGAACCCTCCACGTGAGATCGCATCCAGACCCTTTGGCACGTGGGGACCGAGGAGCAGACGCACAGGCGCCGACATGCTTCTTCTTCACGTCTCCTCCCTCGTCAACATCCAATCCCGCTTCCGCGGTATCGTCCTCGTCTCTTCCTCCTCGTCGTCCTCATACACCACCTCTTATTCCTCCCAATCGTCATCGTGTTCTCCCTCGCCATCCTTCTCATCAGCGTAGTCACCCTCGTCATTAGCATGCTCCTATTCATCCCCAAGTACCCCTGTGCGACCCTACCTAGGAGTTGGAGCCTCTAGGAAAGCAACATTAGTAGGAGCGGTAAACGCCGTCCTCCTCCTTCTCCTCATTGTCGTAGTTGTAGCAGTAGCGGCAGTAGTAGTAGTAGTAGTAGCAGTAGTAGTAGTAGTAGTAGTAGCAGTAGCAGTAGCAGTAGCAGTAGCAGTAGCAGTAGTAGTAGTAGTAGTAGTAGTAGTCGTAGTAGTCGTAGTCGTAGTCGTAGTCGTAGTCGTAGTAGTCGTAGTCGTAGTAGTCGTAGTCGTAGTAGTAGTAGTAGTAGTAGCAGTAGTAGCAGTAGTAGTAGTAGTAGTAGTAGTAGTAGTAGTAGTAGTAGTAGTAGTTATAGTAATAGTAGTAGTAGTAGTAGTAGTAGTAGTAGTAGTAGTAGTAGTAGTAGTAGTAGTAGTCGTAGTCGTAGTCGTAGTCGTAGTCGTAGTCGTAGTCGTAGTCGTAGTCGTAGTCGTAGTCGTAGTCGTAGTCGTAGTCGTAGTCGTAGTCGTAGTCGTAGTCGTAGTCGTAGTCGTAGTCGTAGTCGTAGTCGTAGTCGTAGTCGTAGTCGTCGTAGTCGTAGTCGTAGTCGTAGTCGTAGTCGTAGTAGTAGTAGTAGTAGTAGTAGTAGTAGTAGTAGTAGTAGTAGTAGTAGTAGTAGTAGTAGTAGTAGTAGTAGTAGTAGTAGTAGTAGTAGTAGTAGTAGTAGTAGTAGTAGTAGTAGTAGTAGTAGTAGTATGTGCTATGATATGATGCGCTATGCTATGCTATGCTATGCTTTTGCGTTGCCTTCGCTTTTGCCTTCACTTTTGCCACAGCTTTGGCTTTTGCTTGGCACCCAGGGAGCGCAACTGGGGGAACCGCGCGTTTGCTGTTACCTTTGCTGTTGCTTTTGCTTGGCTCCCAGGGGACTGGGGGAACCGCCCGGGGCGGTTTGCACTGCCCGGCCCCTTTAAGCCAAGCGAGTAAGAACCCTTCTAGGCAGAGCCTAGGTAGGGAAAAACTATCCTCTCCTCCTCGTCAGATCCTTATCCTCATCATTTCCCCCGACCCCCTCCCTCGTGCCCTCTCTTGATACTCCCCCATGTCCTCGTTCCTCTTGCTGACTGAATATGGCCATTATCACCCTTCCATCATCATTCTCTATCTCCTCCTCAACCTCCTCCTCATGCTCCTCCTTCTCCTCCTCATCATTATCATCATGCCAGCTTAGCCGCCACCAACCCTGAAGGAGATGAGATGGCCCCCGAGGAATGCTGTCCGTCGGCTTCGGCTCTCGGTTGGCTCGCTCGCTGGGCTGCGCCGCGTGGACGGCCCCATTCAGAATCCACTCGTAGAGTCCCCCAGCTCGTCATCATCCGTCAACCCTTCACCATCCTCGCCCTTCCTGGAAGTGAACATACCACTGCTTATTGGTCCGAGCAGTCGCAGGGTCAGCAGCAGGAGCAGCCGTAACTCGGCCGCTGCCTTCGGCTTGTCGCCGTTCCTCCCCGCACGCCGCTGCGATTCTCTTGAAACCTGGCTCGGTTGTTCGAGCCCCCTGCGAGGCAGCGACCGTGGTGCCCGCAGTATCAGGAATCGGCGGGAGCCCTACGTCGTCCAGACACAAAGCGGAAGCGTCCACTGAGCTCCGCAGCAGAAAGTTCTGGCGTGCTCTGATCCGAGCAGCGCCTCCACTCGGACTGTGTGCCCCGTGTGCCTTTCTAGTACGTGCACTTTTCTGGGCCACCACCTTGAAACATTCCCCTCCTCAATTCAATTCCGTCCCTCCACCCTCGTGCATTGTTCCTTTTCCTCCTCCTCCTTCTCTTCCTAAGCCTCTTCCAATTATTCCTCCTCCTCCTGCTCCTCCTCCTCTTCCACTTCTTCCTCCTCCTCCTCCTCCTCCGCCTCCTCCTCCTCCTCCTCCTCCTCCTCCTCTTCCTCATGATCATCATCCTCCTCTCCTCCTCCTCCTTCTCCTTACTCCTCCTCCTCCTCTCTCTTCTCCTCCTCCCCTCCTCCTCCTCTCCTCCTCCTCCTCCTCCTCCTCATCCTCCTCTCCTCCTCCTCCTCCTCCTCCTCCTCCTCCTCCTCCTCCTCCTCCTCCTCCTCCTCCTCCTAAGGCTTGGGCCGCCAGAGACCTGTCCTGGCGGTGCGTTGTGATTTCGGCAATTCTGATTTCTTCCAGCCAAATCCAACGATCCCACCCTAGCGCGCCCGCCGCCCGTGCTGCGGCTAGCCACGACTTCGCGAGAACGTCCAGAAGGAGCCTGGCACCGTCGTGCTCGGCAGAGGAGGACTGAAGATCGGTTGTCGGTGAAAGTAGTAGCTGCCCAGTCCCGTTTTCTGGATCACCATTCATCTCAGCAGCAGCAGTCAATGATGGACAACTGGCTGTGTGAGATATGTGACTCTGTCAACGCGTTCGAGTGTCAGTTTTGTTCATTTTGCATGCCAGATCAGTCGTTACAGCTCCCCCGTGGCAGAGGTCAAGCGCCACAGCGCGCCCCACGAGGGCAGGGGCAGCAACGACCGCAGACAGGCGCACATCAGCGAGCCCAGCAGCAGCAGCAGCAGCCATCGTCAGCCTACGGAATGGTGAGAGATCCGGGGGTTCGCCTGCAGTCGCAGTCTCAAGCCGACTCGCAAGAAGCTCAGAATCATGGACGCCGACGGTCTAGAGGAGCTCGACAGACGAGGCAGAATACCCGAACACGTTCTCCGTCTGTTACGTTCGCGGACGAGGAGGAGGATGCGTCGTCCAACGGTCCTGCCCCGCTCAACATCCTTCCTGCTCTGCCTGCGCATGCAATATATCATCATCGTTTTCCCCCGTTGCCAGGAGAGGATGCGACAGATGGCAATCGCAGGAGGGCAGAGGTGAAGGTGTTGGCGGCTACGATTCGCATGAAGTATCAGGCTGGAGACATCAGCGAGGACGAGAAAGAGTGGTATGCAGTGCTGTTGACAGCTATCCACCTTTGCCGCCCATGGGAGCAGCAAAGAGAGTTTCAGCTGGCTGCGATGCAGCGATCGCAGGCGAAGTTGGATTCACAGGAGTTGGCCATTCGTGCCAAAGAAGCAGAATTGGACGATCTTCGAATGCAGAGAGAAGTCTCGGAGCAATGGGTTGCAAGGCATCAGCAGGCGTTGACGGAGATGGAGTCCATGGAGCCAGCGACACAAGAAACCCTCGGCGAACCAGAGGCCATGGACGCCGACGAAGGTCGAGAGATGGGCGGCGATCGTGGCCCAGTGTCTGCGCCGCAGTCGCCGTGGAGGATGCCAGCGCAACAACAGCCAGCGCCGACGCCAGTCCTGCAGCCTACCCAGATTGTGGACCTGTCGGTCGTACAGGCGCAGATCTCGCCCCTGTCTCAGAACCTTGCTTCGCTCCAGCAGAGGATCGACAGCAACGTGAACAGCCCAGGCTCGCCGTTCAATATTCTGAAAGCGAAGCACGAAGCTTTGCTGGCAGCACCCATGGTGCCCCCTGGCGGCGTCGTGCCACCGCCACAGTTTCCAATGTCAGCTGCGACGGCGCCGTCGGCGGCTGCCGCCAGCATGTCGGCCTCTCCGTCTGCTCCCGTCTTCGCTGCGCCGCGGAGCCCAGAAGGGGGCTCGACAGCGGCGGCCAGCCGAGGTCGGGAGATGTCTCGTTCGCCAGCGAGGCGAACGCGAGGAGAGGGCGGGGAGGCTGCAGAAGAGAAAGGCTCAGAGCCTGGAGAGCAGCCGGGGTGGCCCAGCCGACCACCCCGACTCCGATCGACTTGGAAGATCGCCGTCAGGGTAGTCTTTTCAGCACAATGAGGTCTCAACTGGTGCCGCGCTCAGCTTTGCTCGAGACGATTAAGGCACCCTGGTCGCGGGCCCCTGCAAGGAGATGGCAGGACATCGAGCGCTTTCTGCTCCCATGTTCACGTTCCTTTCTTCTGCCCCTTTCCCCCATCCCCCCCGACGACCAAAGCGCCTGTCGTGCCTTTATCTACACGGATGGTTCGGGCGGAGGAGGTGAGGTTGCACCCTCATGGGCGGTCGTTGTTCTGTTGTGCTCCCTGGCAGGGTCACGGCACCTTGAAGGCCTCTTTGCAGGGCTGCTCGACCTGGATGCTCTGTCTATTTGCAAGGTGCATGCCAGCATGGCGCCAGAGGCAGTCGGCATGATTTGGGCCACAACATGGGCGCGACAAGCGAAGTGCCGAGATTTTAGCTTCCACGTTGGCAATTTCTCGGTGTTGCGAGCGGCTCCTGGGTCAGCAGGGTTGCCTGAAATTTCGGGTTTAACGAAGTGCCCAAGGTCCCTGGCCATCGCTCTCCAGCAAATTTCACCGGGTGCCTTTTCATCATGTCAAGTCCAATTTGGAAGATCCCCTCAATGAAATGGCAGGAACTTTGCGGGCGCTAGCAGCACTTCAAGTAGTGGATCCCCCCCCCAGTGTGCCCCTGGACTGGTTGGCTTGCTGGCCCGTTAGCCGCATCCTGGGCCTGGATTGAATTGCTAGACACCCCTAGCAGACAGCAGTTTCCATCCATGTAACAGGGCGATGTCATTATAGTTTCCGACGCGCCTGGCGTAAAGGATGTCTGCCCGCCTCGCTCCTCTCCACTTGGTCCTCAGCATGACCTACCTTTCTCCAGATCTCCCCCTAGTGGCGCCCGTCTCCCCATCGAGAGATGTTGTTACGCATGCCAAGCTGTCTGTGCGCATGGCATTTGCGAATATTCTGAGTCTGCGTGCGATAGGCAATGGCAAGAAGGCGCCCGCTGGTCTGCACGCAGCAGGGCGGCCGCGGATGCTTGCAGCTCAGTTCGAAGCCACCAAGATTTTGATCGTTGGCACGGCAGAGTCAAGGGCCCCGCCCCCGTCAAGGTTGGACGGACAGAAGGAACTACCTGGTCTTGCACGGGCCAGCCACCCCACAAGGGACTCACAGGTGCTCTCTCTCTCTGGCTCCGCAAAAGGGTCCCCCTGGTTCTTTCATTGGCTGACAGTGCCGTTACACGGCATCTCGTGACGGTTGCAGTTGCTGAGCCCACCATCTTATCTTAATAGTCAACCTCGCGCTGGAGTCCGTGTCTGTGTCCTTTTGTTGTGGGGCACGCCCCACACTCAAAGCATCACAAAAATGGTGTTGAACAGCGGTGGGCTAAGTTTTCGGGCGTGGCCAAAAAACGGCGGGAGCGACTCCGTGCACGGTTTTGCGCTACGGCTGGCAGCATTCCCTCGGATTCGGTTGGCCCCGTGGCCCGTGAAAATGAAAAGGTCAATGGTGCCTGTTTCCAGATATGCCTCAAGGAATGCGCGGTCATGCTGCCTGCTGCCTCGGGTGACCCGCAGGCCTCCAAGACTTGGACGCCGCCGCAAGGCCTCGTGGCCACGGGAAGGATTGACTTTGTGGCGGCCCCAACTGCGCTGAGACAGTTTGCGTTTGCACCCGTTGTCAACAAGGTGGTAGAGCCGGCCATAGCGCGGCCTGACCACTCGCTAGTACAAGTCGACTTTTGCATGCCCATCCCAGACCTTCGCCCCTTTCCAAGGGATCGTTTCCTCCCGACCACGGCTGGACAGAGGAAGGCTGGCGGGCGCCAAGGTCCTGGCTTGCACAATATATGGAGCGGGCCCCGAAGCCGCAACGTGCCGCACCCCCGACACAGCATTGCACCCAGGCGTCGGCGTTTGATCGGCAAGGCACGGTTCAGTTTTTCGGCATGGAAAACAAGCGCACTACTGGACTGTCCGAGCAGGCGCGCGTGCAAGTCTCTGCCCTCCATACGTCCAGACGCGCCCTCTCACAGGTCAGAACACTGGCGGCGCAATTTGGCCACGCCTGGCCCTGTTGGCTTGAAAGTTATCCTGTGCGGTCCCACCCAGCATTGGGAATAGGTTCCTGGGGTCCATATCCAATTGAGTGGTGCCGTGCCACGTGCACCAGGCATCTGGTGGCCAAGTGCTGTCTTCTGCTGAAACTGTTTTCGCCATAGGACAGGCGGGTAGACAGCTCCTAGCCAAGATTCTAAGTGCTTGGAGTGGGCGCGTTCAGGCTCTCCATCAGGCACGTCAAGTTTCGTTTCGGATGACCAGACGCCTGAAAGCGTTCTCGAGGTTAGTTGTGACCTAGGTCGGCTGCGCAGACAGGTTGCCGAAGCCGCGCGCGCGTCTTTGCCAGTAGAGTGGCGGGCGCGCTGCCAGAAGACGTGCAACCGAAGGAGAGCTGCGAACGCCGACTTTGCAGCTGTGTCGTTCCTCATGCTTCCGCCAGGGCTGCCCGGGCCCTCACGGACAGGGGAGCGTCGAGCCCCCATCGATGCATCGTCTGCTGTTCATGGCACGGGCGATCGCCTTTCATACCTCGCCGTTTCAATATTGGATTATTCTGCCGCAGGCGCAGCGGGTTCACGATGTCATCGGGGAAGAAGCCAATAAAAACTCCAGGATGTTGCGAAGCCAATTAAGGGCGCATGGTCCGCTAAGGACTTTGCGTCCGCGTTCTCGGCCCCGCGGCTCTCGGGAGCTGCTGGGAAACGACACAGACAACACAAAGTCTTGCCTGCTATTCAAGGACCGGATGGTGAGTTGTTGCCGACCGCGGTGCAAGCACACGATAGGTGGGTGCAGCACTTTGCCGCCCATGAATTGGCTGCAAATTTGTCGCCCGACCTGTTCGAGGCAGTTTGTTTGGCAGCGTTGCGGGCCTGGGCGGTGCAAATCGCGACACATCCAACGCCCCTACGTTTGCGGAGATTGAAAAATCACCTCGAAAGACCGGCAATGGAACTGCGGGCTCTGACGGGCTCCACGGGTCGTTTGTCAGGGCCTGCGCGGCCCCTCTGGCCAAGGCTTTCTATCCTCTAGCGTTCAAAGCGGCGATGCTGGTCAGCGAACCTATCCAATGGAAGGGGGGGATCTCCCACGCATCCGCAAGGGCAAAGGCAACCCTTTCGCTGCCTCTCTGCCTCTCGTTCCATCCTAATTGCCTCACACGTTGGAAAAGGCCCGCATGTAGCCAGCTGCGCAGGAAGCCGTAGGAGCGGCGCAGTATGCAGCTATTCCTGGGCGAGGGACCGCAATGGCTGCACTCGCGGCACGCGCGCTTCAACGTCTTGCCATTGCGCGCAAGATGTGCATTGGATTTCTTTTCGTGGACGTTGTCAACGCCTTCTATACGGCCATTCGTGAATTGGTGATGGTCACGGACACATCCAGGGATTCGCCTCGAGATCTGCTGGCCTCGGCCGGGCTCCCTGAAGCCTATCTACCCCCCCTAGAGAGGAGGCCGGGGAAGCTGCTGCTCCTACGTCGCCACGGGCTGCCCGATCACCTCGTCGGTTTGGTGGGGGAGGCCTTTCGCCTCGGTTGGTCCCAGGTCCCTGGGGCCGAGGGCGTTGCCATGACGTTTCGCGGCACTCGCCATGGGACCCCTTTGGAGACGCGATAGTCATCTTCATCATCGCTGAGGTAACGGCTAGTGCTGCTAGACAGTGGAACGAAGAAGGGCCGTTTTCCCAACTGGAAACGCCCTCCTCTGGCCCCTACTCCCCCCCGCCCCATGATGAGGTCGTCGACCTCCCTGGACTGCTGCATGCAAATGACTCGGGCTTGGTGCTGATGGCAAACATTGATAAGACTCCCCCTGCCCTGCCCGTCTTCTGCCGCATCGTTCTAAATCCCTTCGCCCCCCTGTCGGCCCAGCGCCGCACTTGCAGGTGGGAAAGACCGAGCTGCTGCTCGACCTGAGAGGCCCGGGGCCCGCCAAGGTGCGGCGCAACATGTTTAAAGACCCCCCCCCCCTTCCACCTCTGTCCCTGGCTTGGCTTGCGGAGGAGATTGCATTGCAGTTGTTCGCTCTTCCCTGCACCTAGGCAGCACGTTGGACGATAGAGCGCCACCAGGCCCTGAGCTGGCCGATCGAGATCGGGAGGCCTCTGGGGCCATGAAAGTTTTGAGGCGCGCGGTTTCTAAGGCCCCAGGTAAAGATTTGCCACCCAAACTCCTCCTTCTCGACGCGCTGTCCGCCAACGCCGCCCCCTACGCATCAGGCGCCTGGCATGAATGGACCAAGGCTGAGACGCTGCGCCTGCAGGCGCAGTACATTCGTCGGCATCGCGGGCCCCTTAGAATGAGTAGGCATGAAAAAGGAAGACCGCCTGATCTAGCTGTTCTGGCGCAGGCGGCCCGACCCACCGCCAGCACGATCATTCGAGCTTCACGGTTGAGGCTCTTCGGCCAGGTGATAATGTCTGCCCCCCGGCCCCCCCCGGCTCCACTTAATGCAGAATTTGGCACATCCAACAAGTCCTGGCCCCATCCCAGTCGCGATGGTCTGACGCGGCCAAGGGCCACACGTCATAAGTTTAAGGATTTTGTGCTGCCGAGCGCAGACATGGAGCCCTGGATGGCTGAGATTCGGAAGTCGCCCGGAGGATGGAAGCGCGCGCTTCGCGCTGCCATCAGGGCGTCCGTTTCTCGACACCAGCGGGGCGTTCAGGCTTCGAAGTGGCAACAGCGAGTTTCGACAGTTCTGACAGCTAATGGATTACCCCCTCGTCGTGATATTCCCCCGCCCCGTGTGTCCTCCAAATATAGCAGCCATTTCTGTCCACTGGGGTTTGCTGAGCTTCGGTCACTCGATGCCCATATTAGGCGAGAGCATTTTTCGTACATCGATCTTGCACGCACGAGGGTGGACACCCCGTGGCGCGCTTGCTGCCTCAAGGCTTGCGCCAGCAGGTCGCTGCTACTAAGACACATAACTGCCTGGAGGCCGACTTGCCTGGTGCTTTATCTTAAGCACGTTCCACCGCTGCCTCAGCAGGTTCGGGACGAGCTAGCCGCCGAGGAGAAGGCCCAGAATCAGGCGCGTCGGCACCAAGGCTATTCGGCCTCAAGAGGCCGCTTCCCTTCTTTTACTGCCCCTGGACCCCTACCTTTGGTGGCGGTTGCAGTTCAGGCCAACCTATCCTCGAGCAGCGGCGCGCAAAATTACTTCAGACATGGTCGAACAGATCACGGGCTGGTCCAGGCAGTATATTGTGCCCCACGTGTGGATGAGCCTGAGGTTGCCTGGGACCCCAAACCATATGAAATCGAGTGGCCGTTTGAGGCCTCAGATTTTCCTGGCATCCTGTGTGCCCAGGTCCCTAAGCGCATTTTGCGAAGACAGGTGTCTGGTGCCAACCTCTTCTGTGGGCAGCGAAGATCTGGAGATGCTCCAGAGGCCATTGAGTTGGCCATGGCGACATACACCCCTTCCTTTGAGTTGGTCGTTTTGTCTGTGGACATCCTGTTGGATACCGACCTCGGCGACCTATGAAAAAGTAGTTCCGTCGAATGTTGTAGTTCCATCGAATGCTGTTCCGCACACAGCCGCGCGGGGCGCATCATTGCGCTAGGAGGGGGACCGCCTTGTGAAACGTTCTGTGCTGCACGTTGGACATGGCAAGCCCCGTGGGGAGTGACGGAGCTCACGCCCAGGCAACAGTCTCAGGCTGCTGTCTCTAATGATCTGCTACAGTCCATGGTCGATCCATTGTGCATCATGACAGTCGCGAAGGGGTGTGCGTGGATGGAGCATCCGCCCCCCCCGTCCTGGGAGCCCCGCTCGGTGCCTTCGTGGAGCCTCCTCCCCTTCCAAGGCCCTCATGGCAGCCCCGTGCTCGTCGTTCACCACGTTTGATCAGTGTGAGTTTGGCTAAATCGGGAGAGCCCCCACCGCCTTTTTAGGCATTCGTCTCCCCGATATCCCAGCGCTGTTGCGTAGCACCCCAGGTGGAGGATATTGCTCCCATGGCGCGCGTGCACATGCAGCCATGGCTGGTTGGGATCATGTTCTCAAAAAGTGGAGGAAGGCCCCAAAAAAGTGCACCCGCCTGAGCTGTGTACCGTTCTAGCCACTGCGATGTTGAAGGCTAGTCTTCCCTCGCTTTTGGGGCAGTCGGCTGTCTTGGAAGGCTCCGAAGAAGCCAGTGAGGCTAAAGAATTGTTCCGTTTCTTCGTCGACTCTAACAAGATTGCCATACGATTTTGCCGTGCCACCAGCTGCTCCCAAGCCTTTGTCTGCTTTCGCTCGCGCTTCAGCTGTGCTCAGACCAGACCGAGGACGGAGGAGTCCGAATGAAGAGGAGGAGTTGGAAGGCACCCACTCGGTTGAGACGCGTGGGTTCGCAGCTGGGGAGGCGTCGTTTGCCGCCTTTGGAGAGTGCCCACCCTCCTCGGATTCTGGCCCTCCCCCGCCTCCGCCCCTGCCTCTTCCCTCGGACGTTCGTGAGAGGATCGCGGCTAACAGAGCTGAGGCCTTGAGGAGGAGGCGGACCCGCTCCAGAGAGCGCAGGCGCGTCCGAGTTCAGCTTTCTGGCCTGTTCTCTAATGTCCGGCATGGGCAGACACAGGAACCCGTCCTAGTGCAGAGTGATCTGCGCAGATGGTTTACCCTCGCGATGTCTAATCCATAGGGGTCGTGGCAGGGTTGCCTGTTTATACTGAGGTGTGGGGTGGGGGTGGGAGAGTCTGTCTGTCCAGATCTGGCGTGGCGGGTGTCTCTTCGGATGCCTTCACTTACCGTCGGCGGCGTCCTTTCCCGTCGACTCTCCCTCCCCTTCCCTCTTTTCCCTCCACCCGTTCTCAGGGTCTTCAAGGTCGACCTGACGCGCTGGTACAGTCCCAGACCCTCGTCATACCAAGTTCGCCCAGTGCTTTTTGGAGGTGGTCTTCAACTACTGGGAGCCTCTTTCGGCTCAACCTCCCTCTTCCCTGCTCGGGCGCCTCCTCGGAAGTCGTGCGTTGCAGCGGTCCACAGCAAAAAAAAAAAACTCCACCCGTTCTCCCTTTCCTCGTGACTCCCCCCTCCTCCCGCAGCGGCGCGGCGGCAGCGCGACGGCGCCCCGTGCCGCGCCGCGCCCGGCCCGCCCGCAGACGCGCGGCAGGGCCCTGCACTGCTCCCTCCTCCTGACCCCCTCGACGGCGTTTAGGCCGAGGAGTGAAGAGGAGGAGGAGGAGGAGGAGGAGGAGGAGGAGGAGGAGGAGGAGGAGGAGGAGGAGGGGAAGGGGGAGGAGGAGGAGGAGGAGCAGGAGGGGGAGGAGGAGGAGGAGGAGGAGGGGAGGAGGAGGAGGAGGAGGAGGAGGAGGAGGAGGCCGAGGAATGAAGAGGAGGAGGAGAGGAGGAGGAGGAGGAGGAGGAAAAGGAGGAGGAGGAGGGGAAGGGGGAAACGTGTCTTCTGTGTTACCCCGAACCCTGGCGTGTGTGTGCCCTTCTGAGTGTTTCTCTGCTGGCCCACGCTTGGGCCTCTGGGCTGCCTCGCCCCCCCGGTAGCCTTCTCACGAGGAGCTTTCGAGGAATGCCTGACCTGACCTGACCTCCTCCTCCTCCGCCTCCTCCTCCCTCCTCCTCCTCCTCCTCCTCCTCCTCCTCCCTCCTCTCCCTCCCCTCCCCTTCCCCCTCCCCCTCCCCCTCCTTCTTCTTCTCCTTCTCCATTCCTTCTCCTCATAGATAACTCCTCCCTGTCGCAACCCGAGGCCAGTTTTAGGGCGGGCCAGGCGTTTCGCCTGAGACTTCCTCACCATTTATAACTCTGAAGCTCAAAAGGTGACAACAGTTTCACAGATGGAGGGCGGGTCGTTTTCAAAATGTGGTTCTCACCTTAGCGCCGCGCACATTCGCTTTAAAAACTTGCAAGAGTTTCACGGATTGAGCGCGGGTCGTTTTCAAAATGTGGATCTCGCCTTAGCGCCGCGCACATTCGTTTTAATCACCCTGGCGACGTACCCAACCCTTGCGCAATGCGGGGCATAAGTACATCAGGATTGCTACAACGGAGGCGATGACGTAACATGGGCGCATGTGCTTTCGCGAGCAGCAATCGGAATGCTCGCAGGCCCCCGATCAAGATACAAGGGCTACGTAATAACAAATCACCCCCATTGGCTGTGCCATGCGCCCGTTGCACCCAACGTATCCCACAGCAGCTGTTGAGAGCCCCAGTGGGATACGTGTAGGCGCAACGTTATGGCCATCGCCCGGCAGATGGTCTGTTTCACAAATATTTAAATCACCCGTTGGCTGTGCCGTGCGCCCGTTGCGCCTAACGTATCCGAAAGCAGCTTTCCAGAGCCCCCCAAGGACGGCGAGGTCCCGCTCAGGTCCGCGCGGTGCCTCACTCCGCAGGACCCACCAGCAGCCCTCGAAAGTGGCGACGGTTTCGCAGATCGCAGCCACCCCAGGGACGCCGAGGTCTCGCTCAGGTCCCCGCGGTGCCTCCCTCACTCCGCAGGACCCACCAGCAGGCCTCGAACGTGGCGACAGTGTCGCAGATCGCAGCCCCCCAGAGAGGTCCCGCTCAGGTCCCCGCGGTGCCTCACTCCGATGGACCCACCAGCAGCCCTCGAAAGTGGCGACGATGTCGCAGATTGCAGCCCCCCCCAGGGACGACGAGGTCCCGCTCAAGTCCCCGCGGTGCCTCACTCCGCAGGACCCACCAGCAGCCCTCGAAAGTGGCGACAAAGTCGCAGATCGCAGCCCCCCCAGGGACGGCGAGGTCCCGCTCAAGCCCCCCCAGTACCTCACTCCGCAGGACCCACCCGCAGACCTCGAAAGTGGCGACAAAACCGCAGAGCGCAGCCCCCCAGGGACGGCAAGGTCCCGCTCAGGTCCCCGCGGTGCCTCACTCCGCAGGACCCACCAGCAGCCCTGAAACATGGCGGCAATGTCGCAGATCGCAGCCCCCCAGGGACGGCGAGGTCTCGCTCAGGTCCCCGCGGTGCCTCACTCCGCAGGACGCACCTGCAGCCCTCGAAAGTGGCGACAATGTCGCAGATCGCAGCCCCCCCCCAGGGACGGCGAGGTCCCGCTAAGGTCCCCGCGGTGCCTCACTCCGCAAGACGCACCTGCAGGCCTCGAAAGTGGCGACAGTGTCGCAGATCGCAGCCCCCCCAGGGACGGCGAGGTCCCGCTCAGGTCCCCGCGGTGCCTCACTCCGCAGGACCCACCAGCAGACCTCGAAAGTGGCGACAAAGTCGCAGATCGCAGCCCGCCCAGGGACGGCGAGGTCCCGGTCAGGTCCCCGCGGTGCCTCACTCCGCAGGACCCACCAGCAGCCCTCGAAAGTGGCGGCAATGTCGCAGATCGCAGCCCCCCCAGGGACGGCGAGGTTCCGCAGGACGCACCAGCAGCCCTCGAAAGTGGCGACAAAGTCGCAGATCGCAGCACCCCCAGGGACGGCAAGGTCCCGCTCAGGTCCCCGCGGTGCCTCACCCCGCAGGACCCACCAGCAGCCCTGGAAAGTGGCGACAGTGTCGCAGATCGCAGCCCCCCCAAGGACGGCAAGGTCCCGCCCCTTGGCAAGATGCAAACACAAGAGGTACCGAATTCAGGATGCACACAAGGCCCCCCCGGGGATGGCGAGGTCCGTACAAGGCAAGAGCAGACAAGAGGGAAGCGGGAGACGGGAGGCGGGAGAGAAAGGAGGAGGGGGAGGAGGACACGACCAGTGCTCTAGTCAAAACGAATACCCAGCCAAGGAGGGTTGGGGAAAAATTGCAAGAGTTTCACAGACTGAGGGCTGGTCGTTTTCAAAATGAGGTTCTCGCCTTAGCACCGCGCACATTCGTTCAAGAGTTTCACTGATTGAGCGCGGGTGGTTTTCAACATATGGCTCTCGCCTTAGCGCCGGGCACATTCGCTTTAAAAGTTGCAAGAGCTTCACGGATTGAGCACGGGTGGCTTTCAAAATGTGGCTCCCGCCTTAGCGCCGCGCACGTTCGTTTTAAACATTTGCAAGAGCTTCACGGATTGAGGGCGGGTCGTTTTAAAAATGTGGCTCTCGCCCTAGCGCCGCGCACATTCGTATCAAAAATGTGAAGGGGTTTCACGGATTGAGGGCGGGTCGTTTTCAAAATGTGGCGTTCGCCTTCGCGCCGCGCTCATTCGTGCGGTTCCTTTTCAAAATGTGGTTCTCGCCCTAGCGCCGCGCACGTTCGTTCTCAAAATTTGAAGGGCTTAACGAATTTCCATGATCAACGTACCAGAAATGGCGTTTTGGAAAGATTCTGGACTATACGTGTGCAACAATTACGTTGGTTCGCGGTGCTGAAGTCCCAAAATTGGCGCTCTGGCACGATTCTGGCTCGCAAAGACGCAGCAGTCAGATTGATACGTGGCGTTGAAATCCAGAGAACTATGTCTTGGAGGCAGTTCCATTAATGGAAATGAACCGTTGTAGGGGCCTATGAAGAGGGAGCTTGGAGGAAGGGTTAGTTCCAACATCGTTGATGATTCTTGGCTTTACACTGGTCCTCCTCCTACTCCTCCTCCTCCTCCTCCTCCTCCTCCTCCTCCTCCTTCTCTCTCCTCCTCTCCTCCTCCTCCTCCTCCTCTCCTCCTCCTCCTCCTCCTCCTCCTCCTCCTCCTCCTCCTCCTCCTCCTCCTCCTCCTCCTCCTCCTCCTCCTCCTCCTCCTCTTATGAAAGTACGCACCGCCTTGGGGAGCGCAGATTTGGCCATCATGCCGCCGACGAAGCCTGGCGGACGAGGAAGAAGAGTCTGACAAGCAGAAGAAAGACAACGTCGAAGTCGACGACGAGGACGAGGATGAAGTTGACAGCGAAGACGAGGGGGAGGTCCAGGACTAGGAGAAAGAAGAGGGCAAAGAGGAGCAGAATGCCTGGGGTCCAGCGCCGACGTGTGAGACATGCTTGGCGCCGGCGCCAAAGAGCCACCACGCATCCCAACGGACTGGGGCGGTCTCCCAAGCAGGCCCGAAGATGGCCGGAGGGCGCCTCAAGACTGCACGCCGAGACCGCGCGGAGCCGCCTCAAGATGCTCCAAGAGCAGCCGAAGACCGGCCCAGGACGGCTCCAAGATCCGCAGGCGGCCCCAGGACCACGCAGCCCGAGATGCCCAGAGACTGTCCCAAGAGGTCAAGGATGGTCCGAAGAGGGCCCGAGAGGGCCCCAAGAAGGCCCCAAGAGGGCACCAAGCGTCAAGAGGAACCAGGTGCTTGGCCAAGTGCGCATCATGGACATACGCCGAAAACTGGCATGGCCCACAAGGTCACCTGACTGGTCAAACTAGCATGCAAGCTTCCTCCCCTGGGAGTCCCACGTGGCTACCGCCATGTGAGCGACGAAGGGAAAGGAGCCTGAAGGGAGATGGCTTAGCAAACTTACGCAGTGACGCTCGCTAGCCACCAGCGCGGCACGCCACATTGGAAACGAGGGCGCGTACGCGCGACCTTACGCGGACAGCTCACGCGCAAATGCCTGTGAAGACGACCCCTTTCTGTTTGCGTCGCTCATGTGGACTTGATATGGCGAGCCCCCACAGAGCCAGGGGACTTGGCTTTATGAAGGCAAAGCAGGTGAAGGCTGGCAAGATGACTCGCTGCGGCTCACGGTTTGCTCGGGGGAAGCCCCAGGCGCTGCCCCAGTCCAGCCCGTGCCTTCCCTTCTGGAGGCCAAGATGGCTCAAGATGGCCCCAGATGGCTTCCAAGTGAACCAATATGGCTCCAGATCGGCCCAAGTCAGACCAAGGTGGCTTCATGGACGACAACGAGAGGCCCCAAGATGATACAAACACGGTTATGAAGAGATCCTCGGGAAGCACCACCTGAATGACAACACTACGAATCCGTATGGCTGTCACGACCTGCAGGTTCGGGCAATATGGTCTAGCACACCCAAAGATGGCTCAAGAGGGTTCCCAAGAGGCCTGCAGGGCATCCTGGGTATCCCTGATGGCCCAGCGTGGCCCCAGCTGGCCTCGAAGACAGCCCAAGACGGGCCCTCGGAGGCCCAGGCGGTCACAAATTCAAAGGAGACCTACTGGAGGTCTCTGAGACGGCCCCAAGGTGGCCTCATAAGCCCTCGAAAAGCTCACGGGACTGTCCCATAGGGCCCTGTGGGCTCGCCGGGACTGCTAGAGTCTCTGGAGGGCCGGCCATACACAGCCTGTCGCCATCATCCTTAGCATACTCTCCATCCTCGGGCACATGGAGATCACCCAGGAGAGGAGGCTTTCCTGAACGACGGGGGGGACGGGAGGACAGGATTTGGGAGGTAGATTGTCCAGATGATCTTTTTTTTCCCTGGTCGTCCTCCTCCACGTCTCTCATACTATCTGCACAGCTTCCCCAGGGGCCGTAGGCTACCCGAGGAGGAGGAGGAGGAGGAGGAGGAGGAGGAGGAGGAGGAGGAAGAGGTGGACGAGGGGGAGGGGGAGGAGGAGGAGGAGGAGGAGGAGGAGGAGGAGGAGGAGGAGGAGGAGGAGGAGGAGGAGGAGGAGGAGGAGGAGAAGGAGGAGGAGGGAGGAGGGAGGACGAGGAGGAGGAGGAGTCTAGAAGCGGGACCTGTACCTTTGTTGCGAGGAGCTGCGCACAGAACACACACCCGGCCCCCGGCGGCGCCTCGGGACCAGCCGTAGACAATGTCGCGGGCCACAGTGGGCACGTAGGCCTGGTACAGTGCAGACGGCGTGATCTCCTGAACGCCGCCGAATGCGGAAACCAAGGGGGAGGAAAGAGAGAAAAAGAGAGAGAGAGAGCAGAGAGAATAGTGAGAAATAATAATAAGAACAGTACCCGAGACGTGCCCAGCCCCCTCTTCCACGCGAGGCGAATGCACGCAAGAGCGCTCCACACAACAGAACACATCGCCAGATATGCTGGCCTCATCTCCGCCGTGCCTCCCAGGAGCCCACGAAAGTGGCGAAAGTTGCGCAGTTCGCCACCCAGGAAGCCCATGAAAGTGGCGACAGTTGCGCAGCTCGCAGCCACACGGGGAGCAGCGAGGTCCAACATGGGTCTGCGTGGCCCCCGACTCCGCTGGACCTCCCAGGAGCCCACGAAAGTGGCGACGGTTGCGCAGCTCGCAGCCACGCAGTGAGCAGCGAGGTCCCCAATGGGTGCGCGTGGCCCCCGACTACTCGGCTGGACCTCCCAGGAGCACACGAAAGTGGCGACGGTTGCGCAGCTCGCAGCCACGCAGGGAGCAGCGAGGTCCCCAATGGGTCTGCGTGGCCCCCGACTCGGCTGGACCTCCCAGGAGCCCACGAAAGTGGCAACAGTTGCGCAGCTCGCAGCCACGCAGGGAGCAGCGAGGCCCCAATGGGTCTGCGTGGCCCCCGACTCGGCTGGACCTCCCAGGAGCCCACGAAAGTGGCGACGGTTGCGCAGCCCGCAGCCACGCAGGGAGCAGCGAGGTCCCCAATGGGTCTGCGTGGCCCCGACTCGGCTGGACCTCCCTCGAAAGTGGCGACGGTTGCGCAGCTCGCAGCCACGCAGGGAGCAGCGAGGTCCCCAATGGGTCTGGTGGCCCCC
The DNA here is from genome assembly GCA_963575745.1 of Prorocentrum cordatum. Lineage (NCBI taxonomy): Eukaryota > Dinophyceae > Prorocentrales > Prorocentraceae > Prorocentrum > Prorocentrum cordatum. Next base: position 63,747 of record CAUYUJ010020164.1, read on the forward strand.
GACTCGGCTGGACCTCCCAGGATGCGTAGCCCCGACTCCGCTGGACCTCCCACGAAAGTGGCGACGGTTGCGCAGCTCGCAGCCACGCAGGGAGCAGCGAGGTCCCCAATGGGTCTGCGTGGCCACCGACTCGGCTGGACCTCCAGGAGCCCACGAAAGTGGCGACGGTTGCGCAGCTCGCAGCCACGCAGGGAGCAGCGAGGTCCCCAATGGGTCTGCGTGGCCCCCGACTCCGCTGGACCTCCCAGGAGCCCACGAAAGTGGCGACGGTTGCACAGCCCGCAGCCACGCAGGGAGCAGCGAGGTCCCCAATGGGTCTGCGTGGCCCCCGACTCGGCTGGACCTCCCAGGAGCCCACGAAAGTGGCGACAGTTGCGCAGCTCGCAGCCACGCAGGGAGCAGCGAGGCCCCAATGGGTCGCGTGGCCCCCGACTCCGCTGGACCTCCCAGGAGCCCACGAAAGTGGCGACGGTTGCGCAGCCCGCAGCCACGCAGGGAGCAGCGAGGTCCCCAATGGGTCTGCGTGGCCCCCGACTCGGCTGGACCTCCCTCGAAAGTGGCGACGGTTGCGCAGCTCGCAGCCACGCAGGGAGCAGCGAGGTCCCCAATGGGTCTGCGTGGCCCCCGACTCCGCTGGACCTCCCAGGAGCCCACGAAAGTGGCGACGGTTGCACAGCCGCAGCCACGCAGGGAGCAGCGAGGTCCCCAATGGGTCTGCGTGGCCCCCGACTCCGCTGGACCTCCCAGGAGCCCACGAAAGTGGCGACGGTTGCGCAGCTCGCAGCCACGCAGGAGCAGCGAGGTCCCCAATGGGTCTGCGTGGCCACCGACTCCGCTGGACCTCCCAGGAGCCCACGAAAGTGGCGACGGTTGCGCAGCT
>CAUYUJ010020164.1:69626-79626 GCA_963575745.1 Prorocentrum cordatum
GGACGGTCATCGGGGTCGACCGACACCCCTCTCTCTCTCTCTTTCTCTCTCTCTCCTCTCCTCTCTCTCTCTCTCTCTTTCTCGAAAGAGCGAGACAGACAGACAGACAGACAGACAGACAGACAGACAGACAGACGGACAGACAGACAGACAGACAGACAGACAGACAGACAGACAGACAGACAGACAGACAGACACACAGACAGACAGACAGACGGACAGACAGACAGACAGACAGACAGAGCGAGAGAGAGAGAGGAGAGAGAGAGAGAAACAGAGAGAAACAGAGAGAGAGAGAGCGAGCGAGACACAAAAGGAGAGGGACAAAGAGAGAGAGAGAGAGACTGTCGATACAGCGGACTCCCCCAGCGGGGTATTGAACTCAACCTCCCAGGTCTGGCCGATCGTCGGGAGCAGGTATCCGTACCAGACCCCCAACGTCATGCACAAAGATCAAGACGCAGGTTTGTCACTTTTTCGGCGTCCCAGGAGGGTGCATGCACCGATCCTGGGCTCATAGTGGGCCTGGTCAGGATCGGTGTATGTGCACTGTTCTCGTCGCCAAAGGCCAGAAGTTTTTGTTCGAGCCGCAGGACCATCAGAACACGATGTGCAATGAAAAACTGGCGGCACGTAGACTGAGCACTCGAAGCGACGATGGAACATCACCCCGCACGCGGGGGCCACGAGGAGACCCCGGATCATGGGCCCCGATCGCCCGACTCGAAAGAACCGGGAACCGCCCCACGCACACATTAAAGAGAGCCACGGAACAGGCCGCGAAAGCCGAGAAGCCACCCAAGCCACCAGGAGCCTGGGATTGGGTCGGGCATGTCCTCCTGCAGGCGGATTCAGGAGGAAAAAAGAACAAGCAGTCCAAACATGATCAGGAATAGTCCACAGAGCACGAAAAATCGTCACCAGACTATGTTTGAGCTGTTCTTCAATGTTCCTCCTGCAGAGGGACAGGCCGATCAAAGCCTGGGAACAGGCGGGACACTGGAAGACGCCATCCGATTACAGGGGCCATCCCGATGCACACCGCCGCGCGTGCCGGCACGCGCGGGGACGCGTGCACACCGAAGAGGCCCCGCCACACGGTGTTGGCGCCACCCAAAAGGCCCAAGCGCGCAGCCCTGCCCCGCCACGTGCGGGGGGGCGCCGAAGAGCCCCTCACTGGGCTCGACAACGAGGCCGTGCGGATCACACACCCCTCCTGCATATGCGCTGGCCCAGTCTCCTCCTCCTTCTCCTCCTCCTCCGTCTCCTCCTCCTCCTCCTCCTCCTCCTCCTCCTCCGCCTTCTCCTCCTCCTCCTCCGCCTCCTCCTCCTCCTCCTCCCTGCTTATCCTTCTCCTCCTCCCTGCTTCTCCTCCTTCTCCTCCGCCTCCTCATCCTCCTCCTCCTCCTCCTCCTCCTCCTCCTTCTACCCCTCCCGCTCTTCCTTCAATGTCCACTGGAGATCAACGAATGAACTTTCAGTGATGTGGGTGAGCCTAGCCAGCGGTTGAGCGCCACTGAGCGTCCTTTTTCTTACCTCGAGACACCCGCTGAACCACACCCTCGTCTCTCTGCGTCCCCTGGGTCTCTGACATCCCGCCAGGGCCACCGGCAGCATGATGGTGCAGAAGAGGAAGCCGTTGATCATGCCGCGAAAGCTGCCGGAGAGGCTGGTGAAGGTGAGCATGATGTTGATCACCTCCGTCCCGAGCCCCCGCCCTCCTGCTGCGGAGAGGCCGTGGACGGCCCGCCGACCGGCCCAGAGACCCTACGGCTACAGTCCTCCTCCTCCTCCTCCTCCTCCTCCTCCTCCTCCTCCTCCTCCTCCTCCTCCTCCTCCTCCTCTTCCTCAATCCTCCTTCCTCCTCCTCCTCCTCTTCCTCATCCCTCCTCCTCCTGCTCCTCCTCTTGCGTTGGGCGAGCTCTAGCTGCGTGGCGCGAAGCCCTCGTGCGATGAAAACTGGCGCTGCAACGTGTCAGACAAGGGATGCTGACGGCATGTGCACGACAGGAAGGGCACTGGGCCTAGGAAAAATAGGGCGGCCCCGGTGGCCACAGAGTAACGCGGCCGTCAACTGAGGGGGAGAAGAGAACAACACAACTGCAGAACCGTAACATAACATCGAGGGAGGATTCTGTATGAGAGAAGTCGGAATACACGCGCAGGCAAAAAAAGCAGGCATGCCTGTTGATTTTTCGGCGTGAGTGTCCAAGTAATGTAAGAGCCGCTTGGGTCAGCTAGGCAGCCGAAACCCCCTCCCCCTTCCATTCCCTCACAATCTCCCACCACCACGATCAGTACGAAACGGAAGTGATGTGGCACTAATTGAGCAACAAAGAAAGCAGTGGCTGACGCAAGATGTTGGCTGTTTGTTGGTTTGCTTCAGGCAAATGCAGCACGCAGACTGAACAGGAGAAGTAGAGATCAGAAAATGGATAGCAGAGGCTATGCGAACAGGGCAGAATTCAACAGCCAGCGGAGCGGAGTATTACAAGAAACGACTCGACAGACCACAGTGGAGAGTAACTCACCCCAGCCTCATCAGCATCAGCATCATCAGCATCATTATCATCATCAGCATCATCATCATCGTCATCATCAGCATCATCATCATCATCATCATCAGCATCATCATCAGATTCCTCCCTCCTCCTCCTCCTCCTCCTCCTCCTCCTCCTCCCGCTTATCCTCCTCCATCTCCTCACATTCACAATTACACACTAGAGGCCCCCAAGAGGCTCCCAGCCAAAAGGCCCTGAGGAGGCTCCCAAGAGACCCCCAAGAGGCTCCAGAGGACCCAAGAGGTCACCCCAGTCCTCATCCACCTGTTCAATATCCCTGTCCTCCTCGCATACAGGGTCGGTGGCACCGGCCGTAAGGCCTAGTATTCTCCAACAGAAAAGGAAGACGATAGGATAAGGTCGAGGAGCGATATGAGGAATTCCCGCCTCCTTTTCCTCTTCCCCAAACTTATCCTCCTTCTCCTCTCACCCTGCTCGTCCTCATTGTAGTGATCGTCCTCGCGGTCCCTAGATCTTTTCTGTGGGAGGAGGATGAGACGACGATGAAAGGAAGAGAAAGAGGAGGAGGAGGACGACGACGACGAGTGATCTGATGAGGAGGCGGAGCAGCATGAGGTTAAGGTGGGTATTCCTCCTCAGCGTCATCCTTCCTGCCTCTCTCCTCTTCACCATTTTCTGCCACCGTCACTCTGCCACTGACTGAAAGCAGCGGCGCGTGAGGCCAGAGTACGCCCATACCGTACACGAGAGCCCGAAAGAGAGAGAGAGAAGACACAACATACTGGCCATCACCGTCTTCATCACCGAGAGCCCAAAGCGCATTCTCGCGCCGAGAGAACAATCATCACCGCTGTCACCGTCTGCAGAAATCTGATAGAAAAAATAAAATAATTATAATAATCATTATTAACACATATATATATATATATACCCCCCCCCCCAAAAAAAAAAAAAAAAAAAAAAAAAAAAAAAAAAAAAAAAAAAAAAAACGCGGGGGGGGGGGGGGGGCGTTCTGTCCCCAAACCCCTCCAGAGGTCCCCGCCCGCCTCTGGAGGCGTCCCGAAGGCCCAGGGCGAGTCAGTCCATGCAAAAGTTTCCGTCCTCCACTCTGGAGGAGGAGGAGGAAAAGAAGGAAGAGAAGCAGGAGGAAGAGGAAGAGGAGGAGGAAAGGAGGAAGGGGAGGAAGAGGGCAATCAGAAAGGCCATAGGTCTCTCGGATTCCTCTCGGAGTCGTTTCGGATTTCTTTCGAGAATTTCTTGGAGTCCTCTGGGAGCGTCTTGGGGGTCTCCTGGCAGTCCCAGGGGCCTCTTGGGGCGTATTGGGTACCTCTGGGGGGCCTCTTGGAGCCTGCTGGGGGTATCTTGGGAGCCTCTTTGGGGCAGATTGGGGGCCTCTCGGGGGCCTCTTGGGGGCCTCATGGGCACCACGGCAGAGTAGTCCTGGGCCTGCAGCATGGAGTCCGCTTGAGCCCGCGAGCACTGGCTGCTGCCAAGGTGTGCCCGCTCCGGCGCGATTGTACACCCGTCGACGCCGTGCCCAGGAGGAGCAGGAGCAGGAAGCCCAAAGGGCTCGGGGAAGTGTCAGAGGAGGACGAGGACGAAAGGGAAGGAGGGAGGGAGGGAGGAAGGGAGGACGAGGAAGGGAGGACGAGGAGGGGGAGGACGAGAAGGGGGAGGAAAGGAAAGGGGACGAGGGAGCAGAGGACGGAGGGACGGAGGGAGGGAGGGAGAGAGGGAAGGAGGGAGGACGAGAGAGGAGGACGAGGAGGGGGAGGAACAGGAGAAGGACGGGAGAGGAGGGATCAGGAAGAGAGGAAGACAGCCAGGAGGAGGAGAGCCAGGAGGAGCAAGCGAATGGAAGCGAGGGATGACCTCGAACACGGGGAACTTCAGCATGTTGGTAGGGAAGGTCGTCAAAAAGAACTTGCTGATGACACCAAAGTTCACTTCCGCAAAGGCCTGCCGAGGGCTCGGGTGTGGAACGGGCAGAGTCGCGTCCGACGGGAAAGGTTACAAAACGGTGGTGCAGGAACGGAGGGAGGCCTCTCCCGCAGGGTGGTCTTTAAGGCCGAAGGACGGCCTCCTGTTGAAGCCAGCCCAGGGGGCCGACTGCGGCCGAGGCGAGTGGCGCCAGCGAGACACGACACGGCACACAGGCCATTCGCGCCACCATGCACCCGAGCCAGCGCTTTGCCTGGACTCCTCAAGAACAGGTCCATAGAGAGCGGCTGAGAATGGAGGGGAAGAGGAAGGGAGGATCGGCGGCGAACCAGGGGGAGAAGTGAGAAGGAGAAAGCCTTCTCAGAAGGCTCGGAAGGGCCTTCTGAAAGTTTCCTGGGCCTTCCCCGAAGGCACGGGAAGTTTCTCAGAAGGCGCGAGGGCTTATGAGAAGTCCCGCCGCCTTCTGAAAGCGCCCTTTCCTTCTCATGTCCCCCCCTCGCTCGCCGCCGAGAGGGGGGAGCGGGATGAGAACGGGAAGACGGAGGAGACGGGCAGACCCGACGCGCAGACCACTGCCGAAACATCCTGGGCCGAGTTGCAGTTGGGGGGGGAGCGGCGGGAACCTGCTTTGCTTCAGGAGAAGGCTGGGCTGCGCGAGACGGGGCGAGAAGGGGAAGAGAACGAGACGTCGCCCCCACTGCGAACGACATGTCGCTCCTCTTCTTTTTTCCTCCTCCTCTTCCTCCTCCTCCTCCTCTTCCTCCTCCTTCTCCTCATCCTCCTCTTCCCTCCTCCTCCCTCCTCCTCCTCCCTCCTCCTCCTCCTTCTCGTCCTCCTCCTCTTCCTCTTCCTCCTCCTCTTCCCTCCTCTTCCCCCCTCCTCCTCCTCCTCCTCCTCCTCCTCCTCGTCCTCCTCCTCCTCCTCCTCAATTCCTGATTTCCTGTTGGCACTCGTGTTATCCGAACGCTGCCGCTTCCCCCGGGACTGGCCACAAGCCAGCCATGGGAAGTAGAACAGAAAGTAGGAAAGCACAAGAGCAGATAGACAGAGAGGATAGAAAGAGGAAAGACGCATCGCATCCTCAACATCAATCAGAACCGAGCCCTGGGTCCTGGTCGTGGGCCCCCCTTCCTTCGGGTCGCATGGCCCTATTGGGCCACCGCCCTGGAGGGTGCCCAAGGCCCCCCAGGCAGGGGTGCCCTGGTGGTCAGAGGACAATTGAGGTAAGCGGGGGCGGCATGAGCGGGTTGAGGAAAGACAAGCGCTGGTGTTGGTGGTGCCGATGCGTCGCCTTTGCGCTGCGGCCTCCCCGGCCCTAGCCACGAGGGCCTGCCGAGGCCTCCAACACCGACCCCCTGCTATTGTGGCTGCCAGACTGCGGCGTGCTTGCCATGAGGGGAGCCAGCTACCGTGCACAGGATCACGCGGCATCTGCGCGGTCGCCCTCACTCGAGGCGCCGGCAACTGAGCACGGTTGAAACAGAGTAACACGTAGACTGATGACTGCACACAAGGGTGGCTGGGCGGCGGATGAGAAGGCGACGGTGTAGGTGCGGCGGCGGCAGCCCTGGCCACGCTCGCCGGCGTGGAAGACCCAAGGGCCTTTCCCTCTGGTCATAACAAGCCCCCTAGGCGGGACCCCTCGCCTGCAAGCAGGCGTAGGGCTCCCAGCGCGTTGACCTCGGGGCGGCCTGGGGTGTTTTAACCGAGCGTGAGGAAAGTTTGGGCCTTCCCGGCGGTGGCATGGCGCCGCGCTCGCCTATGTTTGCATGGCCTTGCCACACACGCCAGAGAGTGGCACAGGCCACCTCCGCCAAGCTGGATGGCAGAAGGGCCTCCCCTCCAGCACATAAGAAAACTCCCCAAACGTCCACAAGCCCAATGACTGGTGACCTCCCCTGCAGAGGCAAGAGTAGGGTGCCCAATCACGGGATGCTGGACGCTCGAGGGGGGGTCCACCGTGCTCCGGGAGGCTTATGCCATCCGTGGCGGTAGCACCCTGCGAGCGCTGTCGACCTGACCCTTCCAATGACCAGCCCAGAATCCCTTCCCCGTTACGGTTGGCAGACGGTTAGGGACTGCGGCTGCTGGCTGCTGGCAAGGGCAGGCGGGGGCCAGTGTAGCAGGCGAAAACTGTCGTCGCTGACGATGTTCGCCGCTGTAGCGCTGTTGGAGAAAGGAGGTAGTAAGTGCGAAGGGCCCGCGTCGGGGACAATGGATGGATCGCTGCCATCTGCCACGGCCGTCCAGGCTCTTGCCAGGGCGGCCTGCGGCAAGTTCCCTCGCCCTTCCCCCCACCGATCCATCACCCCACCCGTCCCGCCACCACAGGAGTAAGGATGAAGAAGGCTAGCTAGATGCAGCGGGGGGAAAGTACACGAGAAGGGAGCCAGAAGGGAGGGAAGGTTGGAGGTTGGTGAGGCCGTCTCTCAACACACGTCGGTCGTGGAAGCAAAGCTTGTGTGTGAGAATGCCCCTGGGGGACCCACTGATATCATACATACTACTGTTGCCGTTGACGTTTGCCGAGGCGTTGCGTGACACGTCGGATGATCTAGCATGGCTGCGTGGGTGGGAAAGCCTCTCCGGGGGGGCCACTGCATAGCATAGTATGTTCCTGACGTAGTCGTCGCTATTGGAACCATAGAAGCCCCTTGCTGCTGCCATCGGATGTGGGTCTGGAGATGGTTCGTCCAGCTGTGGTGCTGCCGATCGCATCGGTGAGTGCGTGCTGCTTGGTAGAAAAATGATGCCGAGGTAGAGCGCTGGAAGATAGCAGGCGGCGTAAGAGAGTGTCTGTCATGGAGCAAATTTGATATCACGTGCATGCCAGGGAGGTAGGCGCACTGAGGGACGGCTGTAAGGCCAGTCCCGTTGGGAGGCGTTGGCCTCATGGTTGTTGGCAATCAGGGGGAATATCCTGATTTGCCGTAGGTGCGTCGGGCTGGTGGTCCTGGCGGTACTGGTTGCAATCAACTTCCCAAGGTGGCCAAGGGGGTGTGCCCTCGCTGTGGGTCTGGTTAGTTTCGTGCTGGTGCTTAACTGGTATGCTCGCCGTCGGCTGGTGATTGGTTGCGGTCAAAAGCCTGCACATGTCGGTTTCACGCGTGAGGCTCTCGGTCGGCTGGGACTGGTTGTTGGCGTTTTCCAGAGCCCGAACCGCCGTCGTGGGCTGGTCGATGCTGCTGAACGTGATGAGGTCGGCTGTCGGTTTGGTTACTGCTTGCTGGTTGTTAGGCTGCTTCTGCAGATCTGGATGTTCTGCCATGGGTGTCGTCCTGTTGCGTCTTGGTGGCTCCTTGGTATGGTTGCACTCTTCTGGCTGTGTCGGTTGCACCAGCTGTTGCGGGTCCGTCGACTGGTTTGCCTTCGGTAGGTCTGTTCGTTGACCGGGTGGTGTCTCAATGGCTGGGTTAGCCAGACTCGGTCCTTCTTGCTGGCCTGGCGTGTCGATCATGGCTGGTCTCTGTTACCGTGGTTCGCTGAGACGTCTGGTCTAGGGCTTTGTGTGGTGATGAGCTCGGTTATAGTATGTATTGCTGCTGTCGCGCTTATGCTCTGGAAGCGAGTAACTGGAAAGGGCGTTAGCATGAAAGTCGGTTTGTAACGTATGGCCAGCTTGATGGACATGAGCATGCTCTGCCGTTGCGTATGCATTGCGTTTGGTGTCGCTGTGTCGTCTGAATCGTCATGCATCTTGTAGGTCGGCCGCTATGCCCAGATTTAAAGGTATTGCTCGTGTTGCCCAGTTTCTCGAACTAGTCTTTAATGGCCTTGTGGGTCTGTATATCGGAGTAACTGGATTCGCGGCTATGTTGGTTCCTGCTGATGCTGTTGGTCAAGCGCTCGATTAAGTCCTGGTGCCGCTCAATTAGTCTGTTGTCCGATATCATGTCTGGCGGCGTGGGTCACGTAGGTAGTGGGGCCATCTCAAACACCAAGCCTAAGTAATCTTCTCCTCCTCCTCCTCTTCGCAACCACAAGCTGCCCGTCAGTCACGGTGCTTGATCCCTCCGATCTCGCGACAATGCTGCGGTGCCTGCGCAGCCGATCCGTCGCACTCGGGACTTGTCCCCACATCCTGACGCACTTGTATCAGGACCCATCGCACGCGCGCCAGCATTTCTTTAATGGGTCGACGCCCACGCCACACATCGTTGGACGGCGCTGCGCATTGAACAGTGCAGGGTCGTCCAACGAGGTCATGTATTTTGATTATTTCTGGCATGGCTCAATCCAAGAGATTCCTGAAGTCTGCTGGCTGACACGGGACGCTCGAACATCCCTTCCTCGTCCGTGGGCTCTCTTAGCAAGACATACTCTCCCCGACCAAGTTTGACCCTCAGTTTCTCACCCCTCGCTCGTCATATCCAAGCCTGATTCACATGAACCCATTTTCCTGCGCGGCACGGCCAGCTCCCATGAGCTCAGACCCAAGGGGTCCTTCTGGCCCTGGCTGTTGCAAGTTCACGGCAGCCGCCCTTGGGATCCTGGGTCCCGCTGGCTCTGGCTGTTACTCACGGGGTCCTGGGCTCTTCTGGCCATGAGTGTTGCGACTCCTTGCGGCGGTCAGATGGGGTCCCAGAGCACGCTGACCCTTGTTTGTGTCTGATCATTGTGTGAGAGTGCAGGACAGAGGGTAAAATCTAAAGTGCCGTGTGTCCCGAAACACCTTCAAGAGCGGGGAAGCCAATTCTAGAACGCAAGATGGAAGTATGGAATTCCCCCTCATCATCGCCACCAGCATCATCAACATCCTCGTGCTTTGTGGCGAGCAGGGCACATTCCCCCCTGATCCCCACCACGCCGATGGCCTGCGAGAAGGTCATGCGCTTCACAAGCAGACGGTTGACGACGGGCTCCTCAGGCGTGCCGAACAGGAATGCACTTGTATAAACGACGTCCACGCCCGAGTTACCTGCAACCCTGCACATCGCTTCCATCCCCACTCTGCACCTCCGAAGGAGATTAGCACGTGCGAGCGATCACTCGACCGCTCAGGGGCAGATCCGCCCGACTAGGGGGGCACATGCGAACCCTACCCCTACCCCCCACGGTTTTTGAGGGTGAGGGTGGGGTTCGCTTCGCTCGGGAGCTCCCGAACGAAGTGAACCCCACCCTCCCCCTCAGAAATCGTGGGGGGTAGGGGTAGGGTTCGCATGTGGCCCCCTAAGATTAGCACGTGCGAGCGACCACTCGACCGCTCAGGGGCAGATCCGCCCGACACCTCACTCCCGCAGCCCCAGCAGAAACCGAGCCTCGAGACGGCCGTGGGCCGAAAGGGACGCCGCCGGGCAGAGGGCCAGTCACCGGGCCACGGGGAGGCGGATGGCGCATGGCGACACAGACGGCACGCACGGCAGGGCACCGCTGACGGCGAGGACGAGCGAGGGGGAACGTTACGGGGAACGCGCTCGTCGAGGAGGGAAGCATCGAGCTGACAGGGGGAACGTTACAGGGAACGGACTCGTCGGGGGGGGAACGTTACGGGGAACGGGATCGTCGGGGAATCGGCGATACCTCGCCGACAGCGTGGC
>CAUYUJ010020164.1:89626-92126 GCA_963575745.1 Prorocentrum cordatum
GCATCATCATCAGCATCAGCAGCAGCATCGTCATTCGTATCATCATCAGCAGCATCAGCCTTAGCATCAGCATCAGAATCATCATCGTCGTCACCGGTATCATGTGTATCATCATCATCACCATCATAATCAACAACATAACCATCATGACCACCACCACCACCATCATCAGCATCAGCATCATCAGCATCATCATCATCGGCATCATCGTCATCATCATCAGCATCACGATCATCCGCATCATCATCGCTCTCATCATCCCCATCACGAATATCATCCTCATCATCATCCCCATCCATTTCAACATCATCATCAGCATCATCATCAGCATTATCATCATCAGCGTCATCATCATAATCATCATCATCATCAGCCTCATCATCATCGGCAGCATCATCGTCATAATCATCAACATCATCATCATCAGCAGCATCAGCATCACGATCTTCCTTACCATCCTTAGCATCATCAGCATCATCAGCAACTTCGGCATCATCAGCATCAGCAGCATCATCAGCATCACCATCATCAGTATCCTCAACCGCATCATCATCATCAGCATCATCAGCATCAGCATCATCATCATGATCAACATCATCATCATCGTCACCACTATCATCAGCATCATCCTCAACCTCATCATCCTCATCAGCAGCAACGTCATCGTCATCAGCATCAGCATCATCATATTCATATGCAGCATCAGCAGCATCATCATAAGCATCATCATGATCATCAGAATCACCATTATGATCATCATCTCAGCATCATCATCAGGTTCATCAGCATCAGCATTAGCACGATGATCGTCAGCATGAGCATCATCATCATCAGCATCGTCAGTATCATTTTCATTAGCATTGGCACCATCATCGGCATCCTTATCATCCTCATCATCACCATTATCATCAGCAGCATCGCCATCATCAGCAGCATCATCAGTATCATCAGAAGCAGCATCATCATCAGCATCAGCATGATCACCATCATCATTATCACCACAACCACCATCATCATCATAACCACCGCCACCATAATCATCATCAGCATCATCAGCATCATCATCGTCATCATCTGCAGCATCAGCAGCATCATCATCACAAGCATCATCATCATCATCATCATCATCATCATCATCATCATCATTATCAACAGCGTCATCAACATTATCGTCATTATCAGAATCAGCTGCATCAGCATCAGCAACATCCATACCATCATCATCATCATCATCATCATCAGCATCATCATCATCATCATCAGAAGCAGCAGCTGCATAAACATACTCAACCATCATCGGCATCATCATGGTCATCGTCGGTACCACCATCATGAACAACAACAATGACGGCAGCAGAATCGGCATCATCGTCAGCATCATCATCATCATCAGCAGCAGCAGCAGTAGCAGCATCAGCATCGTCATCTTCATCATGTCCATGGGCAGCAGCATTAGCATCATCAGCATCCTCATTATCATCAGCAGCAGCAGCAACATCATCCTAATCTTCGTCATCCGCATCATCATCATCATCAGCATCATCAGCATCATCGGCAGCATCATCAGCATCAGCAATAGCATCGTCATCATCATCATCATCATCATCATCATCATCATCGTCAGCATCATCATTAAATCATTCAAACATCATCATCAGCAGCAGCAGTATGTTCCTCCTCCTCCCCCATTAGTCATCTTCCTCCTCCTATCCTCCTCATCCTCCTCATCATCATCCTTAGCATCATCATCATCATCAGCAGCAGCATCATCATCAAATTCATCAGCCGTATCCTCATCTTGCATCGTCCTTCTTCCCCCCCGATCCCTACTCTTCCTTTTCATCCTCCTCGTCCTCCTCTTCCTCCTTCTTCTGCTCCTCCTCCTCCTCCGAGTCCCCCTCCTCCTCCTCCTCCTCCTTCTCCTTCTCCTCCTACTCCTCCTCCTCTTATTATTATTCCTCCTCCTCATCATCCTCCTCCTTCTCCTTCTCCTCCTCCTCCTCTTGCTTCTCATCCGACTTCTCATCCGTCCTCCCCCTCTTGGGGCACGACTTCTTACCCAGCCCTTGTATGCCCCTGCGTTCTCCCTCACATCCATGATCAGGGCAATATGTGTGAACATCTGTTCTAGATGGGCTGGTGGAGTTATGCGAAGCGTCTAGAATACTAACACTTATTTCCATGTAAAAGCAGAAGCGGAAGCCTCAATGGGTTCGAGCTGTTCTGTCGAGGGCTTCAGAAGAAGAGCGGTAGAATCCGAGCAGGCTTTCAAGAAGAAGGCATCCTCCTCATCTTCTTTTTCCTATTACCCCACCTCCCTCCCCCGCCTACTACTCCATGAAAGGACACGCAGCAAACCGCGACGGCACAGTTCCAGAGCAAACGATGGACATCCAGTCCGAGCGCGCCAGAATCGATGTACCGCGCCTGGGTCCGTGGACCAGGGCACCACTGCGGGCATCCCCCCCCCAAGTCCCTCTATTCCTACTCTTCCACCACG
>CAUYUJ010020164.1:97126-162794 GCA_963575745.1 Prorocentrum cordatum
CGACGTTGTGCCGACCACTTCCCCAAGGAATGGGTCGTCATCCTGGATTCGGCGGCGAGCGAGGGGGGGCAGTGAGAGGGGGCGGGCCTTCTCAGAAGGCTCAAGTCCTCCGGACTTCTGAGGAGTTTTCTGTGCCTTCCCCCAAGACGCCAAAAGACCTCTCGGAGGGCGCGAGGGCTCCTGAGAAGTCCCGCCGCCTCCCGAGAAGGCCTTCTCCTTCTCGCCTCCCCCCCTCGCTCGCCGCCCGAGGCCCCACACCCCTGGGCACCCGACGGATTCGGCGCGCGGTCGCCGAATTCATGCATCAGGGGGAGGGGGGAAGGCCTCTCAGGGGAAGAAGGACAACAGACGAGCAGACGAAGACGAGCAGACGAAGACGAACGACAGCGACGGCGAGAGATGCGACCAGAACAGCAAGAGCACGCACAAAAGCTGGAGGGAGAACAAGGGTCGGGCGTTGGTAGAACTAGGTTTAGTGGAACCTGGTTTAATGATCTGTACCGGGGGCGCCCCCCCGTCCCATTTCCACTAACCGGAACTGCCGTCACCCGAAAAAACACAAGCTATGGCAAACCTGGTTTAGTGATTCTGGCCAATTAAGGCTCCGGGGCCCTACCACTAACTGGGTCCCCTTACCCGGGGTCCTGGCCATACCTGAAAGGGGGGGAGGGAGAGAGAAAGAGAGAGAGAGAGGGAGAGTGAGAAATCGAGAAGCACGATAAAAAATTTGAGCTGAGAGGCCTTCCCCCATCCGCCCTTCCCTTCCTCCCCCTCTGTGCGTGGCCAATCGTCCCCCCCTCCTTTTCGGGGGCGCGCCGACATGGATTGGCGATCCATGGATTCGGTGCGCGGCCCCCGAATCCATGCATTGGGGGAGGTGCCCTCCCCAGAATGCGGCCAGGGCCGCCTCGCTCGGCGGCAGAAAAAACGCGATTTTCCACTGGAACGGGACCCGTCGCCAGTCCACGCCCCCTCGATGCCATGCTTGCGATCGCCTGACCCTTCTCACCGAGGGTTAAGTGGGCCTGTCCCCCTGCAGGCCGATGTTGGACGAAAAATACAAAAACTGCCAAACAAAAATACCCTGAAATATTCAAACATGGTCAACAAATCGCCCCCAGAATATTTGTCTGCCACTTTTTTATATTCCTCCTGTACAGGGGACAGGCCCGACTTAAGCCGAGGGGGGCACGGCGGGGCACAGAAAACCCGCCCCGCCGCCTGGAACACCAGGCACGACGCCAGGGCGAGCACCAGCAGGCCGCCGGAGCCGCGGCGCTGTCGGGGTGGCGGAGGGAGGGAGGGCGGGAGGGAGGGAGGGAGGGAGGGAGGGAGGGAGGAGGAGGACGAGGAGGAGGAGGAGGAGGGAAGAGGAGGAGGAGGAGGGAGAGGAGAGAGGAGGAGGAGGACGAGGAGGAGGAGGAGGAGGAGGCTTAGAAAGCTATTCAGAAGGCGCGAGGGCTTCTGAGAAGCCCCGCCGCCTTCTGACCCAGACCCCCGACGGCTTGAGTTTGTTCACAGCGTCGTCCCCCAGAGGTCTGGACCTCTTCCTCGGGGCCGGCTTCTCGTCCCAAGTCGTTTTGTTGACGGTCCCGAGGCCCAGCAATGCCCCCCAAAGGCCGAAAATAGCAGCAACAACAACCAAAAACTCCCGTCGTGATATTTTCACAACGAGAGGGGGGCTGGGTTAATTAGGGCTCTGCCCTTGTGTTGGGTCCGCAGGCCCCCGACCAGCGACGACGACGACGACGACGATGACGACGACGGACGGAAAATCCGCCGACCCTGTCGGCGTGTGCGAAGGGCTTGGCTGTTCGAGTCGTCGTCTCCGTCGGTCGTCGCCTCCGTCGTCCCCTTTCCCTGCAGCTTCCTTCTCAAGCTCGTGAGCGAGAGAAAAATCTAGCAGTGTCGTAATCGAGTCGAAGGGAAGCCCCTTCCCTTTGATCCCTTCCCCAGGGGGGGGGGGGTCCCGGGGGGGGTCCCGGGGGGGTCCCGGGGAGGGTCCCGGGGGGGTCCCGGGGGGGGTGGGGGGGCAGATTCGTTTTTCCTCGGGCGGCCTAGAAACCTCGAAAACACTCCAAATGAGGTCCGAATGCCCAAGATGGCCCCCGAGACGGCCCAAGAGGGCCCCGAGTCGCCCAAAGATCGGCCGAAAACGCCCAAGATAGCCCCAAGACCGTCCAAGAAGCCTCCAAGACGTCCCAGGCCCCCTCCAAGAGACCCCCAGGAAGCCCCAAGAGGCCCCCACGAGGCTTCCAAGCGGCCCCTAAGAGCTTCCCAAGAGGCCCACAAACTACCCCCAAGAGGCCCCCAAGAGCGCTCGTCGTCGTCGTCGTCGTCGTCGTCGTCGTCGCCATTCAGGGTCGGCGGCACTGGCCGTAAGGCCTTCGCAACAGCAGCAACAACAACCAAAAACTCCCGTCGTGATACTTTCACAACGCGAGGGGGGCTGGGTTAGGGCTCTGCCCTTGTGTTGGGTCCGCAGGCCCCCGACCAGCGACGACGACGACGACGATGACGACGACGACGTACGACGGAGGACGGACGACGGACGACGGACGAAGACGAAGACGACGACGACGAGGACGACGACGACGACGACGACGACGACGACGACGACGACGAACGCGACGAAGACGACGACGACAACGACGACGACGACGAAAAACACGACGACAACGACGACTGCGAGGAAGGAATGGATGAGAGGGGACGACGAGGGGGGAGGAGGGGAGCGCGGAACATGAAACCCAGAAAAACTACCCTGTCCTGTCCGGGTGGCCGGAGGTAAAGAGCAACTGCTAACACGGGTCTACGGGCATTTGGCTCCAGAAGCCCTCCGGTGAAAACGCTGCGCACCAGCTTTACGCGTCCCATCTGCGCACACGTCCGCGTGCAGCCTGGGTGCCCGTCTTTGACGGGCTACATGCACAAGCACGCCTGACTGTGCAACCGTGCCAACTCCTGCTCACGACAAGTGTACCCAGCCGTAAAATGCTTGTGGCCCGGGAGATAGGACAGCCACGAGATGCAGGGAGAGCAGTAAGACCGAGACCGCTGAGCAAAGACCTCCTCGTCGAGCTCCCTGGCCCTACAGAAGCGGGAGAAACGGGGAGGAGGGCAGAGTGGGAAGGCTGGGAGGAGGGCGAGAGGGCCGGGGCAAGGAGGGGGAGGGAGGCCAGGAGGGAGAGGTAGCAGAGACAGAGGAAGGGGAGAAGCGCGAGAGGCGAGGATTGGGAGGAACGAGGAGGTAAGGAGTGCGAGGGACAAGGAAGTGAAAGAGGGCAAGCGGAACAGGACGAGAGAGGAAAGGGATGAGGCGACAGAGGGGGAACGGGGGGGAAGGGGAAACGAAGAGAAGGAAGGGGGAAGGAGGAGGAGGAGGAGGAGAAGACAGAGGAGGAGGAGGAGGAGGAGGAGGAGGTGGAGGAGGAGGAGGAGGAGGAGGAGGAAGAGGAGGAGGGAAGAGAGAGGAGGGAGGAGGGGCATAGCGTTACTGGGAAGAGTGGCGGCAGGGTGACATGGTCGATATAGCTAGGTTCGCATGGCGAGAAGCGAGATCCGCCACCGTGCCTCGATCTGTCACTGGGATGCCCCGAGGCTCACACAACTGCGAATGCCAGGTGCTATTGGACTGCAGTGTTCTCTCGAGGACCCGGCCCGTCGACGCGGGCTAAAATCCACGAGCGCTTCCCTGAGCATCGTTGCATCCCGCGCCCATCATGGTAGCCCCAGGGCCAAAAAAACTACCCCAAAACCGCCAAACACACGGGAAAAACGTCAGATTGAGGCAACCAATCCTTGGGACCCAGAGGAGGAGGAAGGAGGAGGAAGAAAAGGAGGAGGAGGAAGAAAAAGAGGAGGAGGATGAGGAAAGCAGCAGGAGGGCCTAGAATAACTGTTGGGGTGCACTGGAAGTCCTGACCCTTGCCCCCCGGGCCAACCTTGCGTCCCGAGCCGTGGCATGACGGTCCCGGAGCCCAGCGAGAGCCCTTGGAAGCAGGAAACGGCGCAAAATCTGAGAAGGAAAAGGAGGAGGAGGAGGAGACCGAGGAGGAGGAGGAGGAGGAGGAGGAGGAGGGAGGAGGAGGAGGAGGAGGAGGAGGAGGAGGAGGAAATGGAGGAGGAGGAGGAGGAGGAGGAGGAGAGGAGGAGGAGGGGGAGGAGGGGGGGCGAAGGAATAAAGCAAAAAAGGACGAGAACGGAGGGGAACGAGCAAGGCGAAGGCCGTGGGAAGTGGGAGCGGACAAAGGGGGGGGGGCACTCAACGCTGGGGCAGGGCGAACTGCCAGGAGCGGGAGCGAAGGGCGAGCGTTCGGAGAGGGCGAGCTGAAGGATACGAAACCGTTTTACCGGAAACCGTTTCCCCGGAACCGCTTCCCCGGGACCGTTTCCCCGGAGGACCGTTTCCCCGGAGGACCGTTTCCCCGGAGACCTCTTCCCCGGGGACCGCTTCTCCGGAGGAGCGTTTCCCCGGGACTGTTTCCCCGGTTCCGTTTCCCCGGGAACGCTTGCCCGGAACCGTTTCCCCCGAACCGTTTCCCCGGAGCCGGTTCCCCAGAACCGTTTCCCCGCAGGCAGTTCCCCTGGACCGTTTCCCCGGAGCACCGTTTCCCCGGAACCGCTTCCCCGGAACCGGGTCGGGCTCGGGTCGGGCGGGCGGGACATTCAAACAGAATGCATCATCGAATTGGCACGCGAGTACCCTAACGGGCGGGACGGGTCCAGCGAGCGGGCGGACACTAACGGGCGGGACGGGTCGGGTCGGGTCGGGCGGACCCTAACGGGCGGGACGGGTCGGGTCGGGCGGGCCATTAAAGAATGATGCACCATCGAGTTGGCACGCGAGAACCGTAACGGGCGAGACGGTCGGGCGGGCGGACCCTAACGGGCGGGACGGGTCGGGTCGGGCGGGCGGACCCTAACGGGAAAGGTCGGGTCGGGTCGGGCGGGCGGGACATTAAAGTATGATGCCATCGAGTTGGCACGCGAGTACCCTAACGGGCGGGACGGGTCCGGCGGGCCGTCGGACCCGAACGGGCGGGGATGGGTCGGGTTGGGCGGGGCGGACCCTAACGGGCGGGTCGGGTCGGGGGGCGGGCAGGACATGGAAAGTATGATGCGCCATCGATCTGGCACGCGAGCCCTGACGAGATCCGGCGGCCCGGACCCTAACACGGTCGAGCGGGACGCGAACATAAAGGAATGATGCGCTCGAGGGCACGCGAGCGGGACGGAGCGGGCCCCTAACGGGCGGGACGGGTCGGGTCGGGTCGGGCGGACCCTAACGGGCGGGACGGGTCGGGTCGGGCGTGCGGGACATTAAAGAATGATGCACCATCGAGTTGGCACGCGAGTACCCTACGGGCGGGACGGGTCGGCGGGCGGACCCGCGGGCGGGACGGGTCGGGTCGGGCGGGCGGACCCTAACGGGCGGGTCGGGTCGGGTCGGGCGGGCGGGACATTAAAGTATGATGCATCATCGAGTTGGCACGCGAGTACCCTAACGGGCGGGACGGGTCCGGCGGGCGGACCCTAACGGGACGGGTCGGGTCGAGGTCGGGACATAAAATAATGTCATCATCGAGTTGGCACGCGAGTACATTAAAGGGCGGGTCGGGTCGGGTCGGGCGGACATGGGTGCGCCATCGAACTGGCACGCGAGTACCCTGACGGGCGGGACGGGTCGGGCGGGCGGACCCTAACGGGCGGGACGGGTCGGGTCGGGCGGGCGGGACATTAAAGTATGATGCATCATCGAGTTGGCACGCGAGTACCTAACGGGCGGGACGGGTCCGGCGGGCGGGCGGGACGGGTCGGGTCGGGCGGGCGGACCCTCACGGGTCGGTCGGGTCGGACATTAAAATAGGTCCGCCATCAAATTGGCACGAGAGTACCCTAACGGGCGGGACGGGTCCGGCGGGCGGGCGGACCCTGACGGGCGGGACGGGTCGGGCGGGCGGACCCTAACGGGCGGGACGGGTCGGGTCGGGCGGGCGGACCCTAACGGGCGGGTCGGGTCGGGTCGGGCGGGCGGGACATTAAAGTATGATGCATCATCGAGTTGGCACCGAGTACCCTAACGGGCGGGACGGGTCCGGCGGGCGGGGGCGGGACGGGTCGGGTCGGGCGGGCGGACCCTCACGGGTGGGACGGGTCGGGTCGAGCGGGCGGGACATAAAATAATGGTGCATCATCGAGTTGGCACGCGAGTACCCTAACGGGCGGGACGGGCCCGGCGGGCGGACCCTAACGGGGCGGGTCGGGTCGGGTCGGGCGGTCATTCAAGTATGGTGCGCCATCGAACTGGCACGCGAGTACCCTAACGGGCGGGACGGGTCCGGCGAGCGGGCGGACCCTGACGGACGGGACGGGTCGGGTCGGGCGGGCGGACCCTAACGGGCGGGACGGGTTGGGTCGGGCGGGCAGGACATTAAAGTATGATGCGCCATCGAGTTGGCACGCGAGTACCCTAACGGGCGGGACGGGTCGGGCGGGCGGACCCTAACGGGCGGGACGGGTCGGGTCGGGTCGGGCAGGACGGGTCGGGTGGATGGCCCTCGATGATGGATGAGGGAGGAGAGGGGAGGAGGAAGTAGAGAGGGATGAGGGATGTGGGGCGTGGGGACGTAGCGGCAACGAGGGATGGGGGAGGGCGGGAGGGCAGAGAGGGATGGATGAGGAGGAGGAGGAGGAAGAAGAGGAGGAGGAGCAGCAGCAGCAACAGCAGCAGCAGTGTAATGAGAGAGAGTAGCAGGAGGGAATCGCCTGTGGAACCCGTCCTGTGGAACCAGTCCTGTGGAACCAGTCCTGTGGAACCGGGCTTGTGGAACCGGTTCTGCGGAACCGGTCCTGTTGAACCGGTCTTTGTTGAACCGGTCCTTGCTGAACTGGTCGTCTGTTGAACCGGTGTCTGTTGAACCGGTCGTCTGTTGAACCGGTCCCTGTTGAACGGGTCGTCTGTTGAACCGGTTTTCTTCCAGCTGAAGACAGATGGAGGAGGAGGAGGAGGAGGAGGAGGAGGAGGAGAAAGAGGAAGAGGAGGAAGACGAGGAGGACGAGGAGGAGGAGGAGGAGGAGGCGGGGGAGGAGGGGGAGGAGGAGGAGGAGGAGGAGGAGGAGGAGGAGGAGGAGAAGAGGGGGGGAGGGGACGAGGGTTGTGATATCCCAACCGACTTCAGCCTTGATCACCAGGGAGGAATTTCGAGCACCAGAAAAGTACCGAAACTGGAGAGTGTTTCACGTGTCGGACCCTGGAGGCGATACTCGTTCGACACCGTTTCGATACTTTCTTGGGTGCTCGAAATTATTTCTGCGATGTGGTCCTTAAGTACGATGGGAGCAACATAAGACGAGGGACAACAACGAGAGCATACACGTGGATGGGGACGGAGGTGGGAGCAAGGAACGCAGGGATTCCTCGAAGTGGCTCCTGAAAAGTGGGCGGCAGGGGACGGCGAAACGGCAATCAGAAGCGTAACGGCTGCAAAGCGGTTCCTGGTTGCGGATTGCAGGCGCCATCACCGTCGGCTCTTTGGTTCGCGGCTTTGCTGTGGCACAAAAGCTGGAAATGATCAAAACGCATCGGTTGAAACGACTCATACGGTACACAAGATACGCATGGACAAAGCCTGAAACAAAGCACATGATCACGTATGGCCACGACAAAAGCAGCATGCCCGAAATTCCCTTGTAGGTGGTGGCCAAGCGGCCAACCCTCAAACAGGTTTTGTTCGTCCACTACCCTTTTTCCCCCCCGTCCTCATGTCCCCCTTCCTCCCCTGCCTCCACCATTTCCGCCACACGCCGCACCCTCAAATTACGCAGATACGAGCTGCTTTTGGCGAACGCTCATAAAATGCCCGCACACGCGTGCGAGGGTCCACGGAAAGGCCACGTCGTACCGAACGCGGGACATGATATAGCATCGAAGAGAAACTGGTGAATTCAGATGTTGTGGAGAAGCGAGAGCAGAAAGAGGGACAGAGAGAAATAGAGATCACGAGAGTAAACGATAGACCTGTGGGAGGATGCACGGAGATACATATACATCCCAGTCTGTGTTTATGCAAGCACATCAGTACATCTACGATAGTCACTGCGGACCCTAAACAGCCAGTCATTGCGCTCTGCATGTGAATGTTTATGGCTCAGTACCTCTATGGTGCGAGCTACGCATTGCTGTATAAATCATGCACCTTACGCGATTTGACCCACGCGTCAACATGTATGCGATGCACAATGGAAAATGCAACGTTGGGGGTACTGCGCATGTTGAGGTCGGTGGGTGGAGCATGATATGCGGCTCAAACTTACAAGCTATATCATACGAGATATTGGGCGGCCTACTTGACGCCATCCGTACGCCAAACCCAGGCGGCACAAAGCACTTCGAATCTGGACCACGTTCGCACGCCCCCTGGCCCGCGCAGCGGCGGCTTAGGGCGGCAGCCACTGCAGGGCACAGAGAGTTTCCTGCGGCTCGGCAAAAGCCACTGCAGGTGGGAAATCTGGCAACGAATACAGATTCAAGCCGGCTGAAATGGCAGCGCCGAGCAGGAAAGCACGTGGGATGTGCCTAGACACGGTCAAAGAGGGGTCGCACCCGGACTCCAAACGGATACCACAGTCCTGCAAATCGAAATCCGAGGCCCGTCGGCTTCGGCGCACACCAAAAACGTGGAAAAGCCCTTCTGTTAAAATTGACGAGCTCACTAACCACGCACAATTCAGGTCCGAAAAACTTGCTACCATGAAAAGTCCCGGCTGATGCAAACCTCTACCATGTCACAGAAGCGGTTGGCACTAGCTTACGCGAGCACCGACTGTAAAACGAGCTGATGTCTCGCATTCCATACGACAAGAGCATTCTGACGCCGTCGACCGCCGCAGCGGCAAGCGGCAGCGGCATGTCGGGAGGTTCGTTGCAAGCAAAAAAACGACACTGACCGCGCCAGAGCCGCGGCGGCTCCACCACCCGCAAAGCCCCCAAAGCAGCTCTTCTCAGGCCACAAATACCAGCACCGCTGTAAGCATTGAAGCGGGTTTCCGCCACAGCCATACTAGACACGCTGGGCCCTGACAAGGTTCACCTAGGACCTAGGACAAAACGTGGCAATGACATGCCCTCCTCGAAGAGCTCCTCCATCTTCTTCCCCCATCGCACTCTGGCCACCAGACTGGGTGCCCGCGCCAGTCCTCGTTGAATGAATTCAACATTTCATCTGCGTTTTTGTTCGGGACTTCTCGGTGGTGGTCTGAAGGCGTGCTTTTGTTGCACCGTATTCGGAGATGATGTCGGCGCCGCCAGTCCATCGCATTGGCGCCCGAGGACTCCTACTTGCCCGGCAACTCGACGGTGGAGTTCTTCTTAGCTTCTGGGTAACACTGCCGCCTCCAACATTACAAGTGAGCCTGTCGCGCCCATTTCGGGAGTCTGCTACCAGAACCCACGACACCTGCCAGCCATACTTTTTGGCCACAGTCAACATGTACACGACCGCATTACATCTGGCCGATCTGGTCTCGGATACGCTGCGCTACGCCACCTCCATCACCAGCTGCAAACTGCCCCGGCTGCGCGGGAACTCCGAGCTACCCGCCCATGCTTACGACCCTTGCCGAGCAGCAAGAAAATGTCCGCAAGCGTTCGCGGCCCGCTCGAGCCGCAAGATCGGCACGACAGCCTGCGCCCCGATCCCTTGACCCCATGGCCAACCGTCTGACAATTTCCGTCGAGCGTGAGATTGCCAAGGGGGCTGTCCGACAGACACAACCGACCGATGGTCTCCTGGTCGATGCAGCTCCACTTGGTGGCGAACTTCGGATTCTTCCTCTGCAGATCTCGAAACATTCTGGCCGACTTGACGAGCGTTAAGGCGCTTGGCCCGTCATTTCGGACCTTCACGTTGAAATCAACACTCTGCTCCGTTACGCGTCAACAGATACTCCCGACGGTCTGCTGACACCGCTTGAACTCATCTGGCCTTGCTAGCCGGCCGCTCCGCGGTTGATCGGAAGTTTTTGCATATACAGAAAAATGGGCATGCGCTCCTGAGCGACAAGAAAATGATCCAGAGGAAAGAGGGCGAGGATCAGGAGGGCGGGGCTCGCGAGGGGGAGGGGATCAGGAGAGCAAGAGCCACGACGGCGAGGATCAGGCAAGCGTGGAGCAGGAAGGTGAGGACGTGGAAAGAGAGAGTCTGGAGAGCGACGATAAAGGGTGAGGATCGGACGAGCGTTGAGCAGGGAGGGGTGGATAAGCAGAGTGAGGATCGGCAGAGTGAGCATCACGAGCAGGGCGAACATCAGGATACCTGGGAGCCGGCGATAAACCGTCAACCTTGGTTTTTGCTTGGCTCGGAGCCCACAGGGAACAGAGGAGTCCCCGCTGAGGATTCAGGTCCGCAGCAGAGGAGCAGGTGCTCAACACCTTCAGCGAGGCGCTTGCTGGCCAAAAGCTCAGCTTGACAGACAGTGCAGGAGGCCGGGATGGCGGCAGCCTCGGCGGCTATGTTGCACAGCCAAACGCCATGGCATAGATCGAGAGCAGGGCGAGGGAGCACAAATATGTCAATGACCCAGCCTATATCAACACCGTGGGAGGAGCGGCCACCATCGAAGTAGCCACGAATCCCTTTAATCTGTTCCCGTCTGATAGTGCGAATACGCGGGTCGAGAGTGTAGTGCGACTGGCCCGCTCGGGCCTTCCATGTTTCTGCATCGGCACGCTCATTTCCTTCAAGGTAAAACCACTTCCATGGTTCTAAGCCCCACGACGGCGGTCTAAGCTCAATATCGCATGTGCAACACAATCGATGGAGAATGTTTTGTATGTGCGTTATCGCGTCACAATACACAGCAGTAGTACACGCATACCTTCCCACAAGCCAATTTACCACCACCTGGGAGTCCCCATGGAGCTCAATAGGGATCCCCTTGGCCTCGTAGTTCCACGTGCTGGCATTCTCAAAGTTGAAAGCGAGACGTTTGGCAAAATTATAGTTTTTCTCCTGAGGCTTCTCCTCCTCCTCCTGTTGGTCCTTCGATCTCCAGGGCTGGGGTTCAGTAAGTATTACATACTCAAGTATATGTTGCAGCTTCCACTCCGCAAGCAGAACGTGCGAAACTCCTCCACCCCGCCTGTGTCCAGGATAGCGTATCATACCAGCTTCCCCTCCCACCGCTTCGAAGGGCAATCCCCAGGGACGGATACCCACAGTTCTTGCACCTTCTCTACGACGGGTATGCAACTGAGCTTGCTGGGAGCCCACACATCGAATGATATCATCCATCTGTTGTGTCCACGGGCTGGCAGCCTGCATCATAGTGAAACGAGCTTGGAGGACCGGGTCGTCTGCACTCACTCCGACCAGATCTCGGTGATACCACCTACTCTTGGGCTCAGGCGTATGCTCTGGCGTCGTCGTCGGTGTCGGGTCAGGCCCTGGGGCCATCCTGCCCTTCTTTGTCGCAGCAGCTCTCGACGTTTGCACAATGAGTTTCCGACGATTGGCGGCAGGGGCAGGTGGCTGGGCTGGCACGGGCAGCGACTCCTGCCGCTCACCCATGAGGTCACCCCTCACGGCGCGAGCGGACTCAACAATTGTGAACAGCTTTCTCCTCCTCTCCACCGTACCGTCCTCCGTATCTTCAAGAGGGTCGATAGTGAGCCGTGCCTCCGTCAATGTGTCACCGTACGATACTGTCCCGTCGTTATCGCCACATCCTTTGTCCAACACCATTGTTGGAATAAGAAAAGCTGGACGGCATTCGGCATCAGGGCTGCCTTGAGCGCCCCTCGCGCCACGAGGTACATACTCTGAAAAAACTGCGGCCAGCTCTGTGTCACGCTTCCTTCTCCAAACCATCTTGGATAACAATCGCCCCTCGGAAGCATAGATGGCCTCCAGGGCATTTTTGCCAGCCGTCATCCCTTCCACAGCAAAGAGAAGTCTGCTCCTCACCCGTGAACCATAACGTTGCAATCGTTTCTTCAACTTGATGCCCTGACACATATAGTACTTCTTTCCCTGCCAGAATGCCCGCTGTGCAAGAGAGAGGCGGCGAGCTAGATCTTCATGCTGGTGCATAGTATTTCCAAGAATAGTTCCCAGGATTTCCAACCTATCCGTCACCTGCAAAGTGATCACGACCCGTCGTGTTTTGTCAAAAAACCAACTGATCTCTCGGCGTCCTCTGGTCACGTGGCTCCCTCCGGAATCGATATTCAATCGGAACTTCCAGTGGATCGGATACGGGATCAACGTAACCAAATCGAATGTTTTGTAAGCTGCTCGGTTTCCAACGATAGTTTCGCTGATAGAGAGGTACACTGATTTCAGCAATCATGGTGGCCAACTCAGCCTGGCCCCTGGCACACAGGAGGATATTGTCAGCCCAGGTCGCATGTGTGAGGTGTCGCCCCCCAGCCTGCGCCGTCAACCCCCATTCTGCGGTGCTGCCAACTCAACACAACCGAGCGAAACATGACCACACTTTCACAAAACCAGACAAGCGGCACCCCGACACTGCCAGTGCGGATGCAACTATCCCAAACAATACCGGCGACATCAACCTGCTGGAAAGAGAGGTCAGCCCGATTCTGTGCCAGGTCCTCCACAAGGGCATAAACTAACTGAAGCGGGAAACGTAGCTCCACGAGAGAATCCACAACATCCGTAACCTGGACATTGCCGAAGGCACGATACACATCTAAGCTCGCCATGCGCATACAATAACTATTCCCCCACTCCGCAGCGCGTTGCACTACTCAATTCAAACCGCTAGTGATTTCGTGTGTCCGTCTCCCAGCAACAAACCCGAAGAGCATGACCTCTGGGGCAACACTCCGTTTGAGATGGTCCACGGTCAACAAGGTGAGACATGTCATGTACCATGTGGACAAGCAATATGATAACGAAAGAGCACGTGTGTCATCGAATTTACAAGTCTTGGACGACTTAGGCATAAGCTGTATACATATGTGGCGCCATACAGTGGGTGTGCAATACTCGCGCCTGAACAGCTGCTGGAAACACCGCAACACCTGCAGGCAGCCTGACCATGGGATATGCTTGAGCATAGAGACGCTGATGTTGTCCTTACCTTCGGCTATGCCAGTGCGCAGACGGGATCTAGCACGCATGAGCACACCGATATCGATGGGCTGGTACTCGTGATCATTCACCTCCTGAAGCCTCCTCCTCAACTCCTCCAGCGTGCTGTCAGTCCGTGCACGTTCGTTCTCGTCCGCGTACATGCGCAGGCCATGCTCTCTGAGGGCCCTCTCCCACTTGGTTGTGTCCAAAGTGTGCTCTTCATCAACCTTGAGCGTCGGTACGTACGATGCTGGACACCAGGACGGAACAAAGACTCCAAGATGTTTCTCCTGAGTTTCCTCCTTTCACGCCTGTATTTCCCCCTCGCCACCTTGAGCTCCTCCTCCGTACACTGACCACCCCTCCACTTCCTCCTCATCTCCAGGGACTCCTCACGGGCAGAGACGCACTGCTCAGAAACCTCCGGGGTGAGATCGATATTGCTGGGGGCGTCTCCAATCTGCTCGCAAGGCTGCCTGATCTTCTCGCCTATCTCCGCGGGTGAGAGACGCGCAGTGCCGCCCCACCCAGTCTGGTCAGTCTAGCTGTCGCCCGATACGAGGGCCGCATCCACCGCAGAACGCAAGAGGGATCTCACGATGAGACTCAACCTGCCAACGTGTGTTACGCACAGGACTGTGGTGTACAACCCGACGCGGCAAGACTCGAGCAGGGATACGCAAACGCAGAAGCCCATGATCACTCCAGAACTTCGAGGTGGCCCTCCCAGACATTGACGCCGCACCAGGCTGGGGCCAGGAGACAGAGACCTCTGGAGCACCCCAAGTGGGAGGTACACATATGTAATCGTAGACGTGCGAAAATCGCTGGTCCTGTGGTAAATGTCTATGGTGATCCCATTTAGCTGGGCGCCAAGTAGGGAGCCTCTCGGGGTTGAACGCGTTTGCCAACTGGAGGCCCAGGGCACCCATGGTGAAGGCCAGGGCCTCACTGAACTCCAAAGCGAACTCCTTAGATCTCCTGAGAAATCCGCCATCCCCCGAGCGAGGGACACTGGGCAAGACTACAACACTAGGGCCCGAGACGGCCAGAGACTTATGGGACACGAGAGGCTCAACCTCCACATTAGCATCGGTTCCTATAACAACATCCTGGATGCGAAACTGCTTCTTAAAACGGGCAACGTTGAGTGCGACACCCCTAAGCACATCATGATAGACATTAAGCGTGCGCAAGAAACTGTTCACGAGACTTACCATGCAAATATGGATGAGGGGGATAGAGGGAGAGAAAGATCACATTCGAGCACACCACGGCGACCCAACGGTCACCTTTGACCTCACGCTGGACATCACCCTTCCAGCACCCTCTGAGGCCAACAGCTGCTCTTTTGCATAACGAGCGCCACAGGTTCCAACCATACTCCTGCGGCACACATTCAGAAACAAACTGACACTCCTGGAGGAGTAGCACATTGCTTGAATTGAAGATCTGAGCAAAGACCTCGTGGCATTGATCCGACCCTAGCAAGCGAATATTCCAGCTGACAATCGAGCGATCGACTTCGGCCAGTGTTTCGTGCCACCTGCCAGGGCACCGTCAACTGATGAGATCCCCCTTGAAATGACCGAGGTGGAAGCCTGGGTCGATCTTCCGAATCATCTCCTCATCGATCTTCCACGGCGCAGGACGGTTCGGCATAGAAGAAGCAATGCACTCTCCCATGTGTGCATCACGCCCATATGTACGTTACTGGGGGCCCATACTTTTCCACCTTGATAATCGGCCGAGGATTGGAACGATCGTTGTAGAACACCGCTTTGAGTTTTTCAGCCGCTGTGATATGCGGTTCCTGCCGCGGCGATGCTTTGATGTGTGACCGCGACTCTTTCCTCACAGACAAACTTGTAATTCATCGCATCGCCTGGATCGTCGAAAACGGACTTCAGCTCAAAACACTGGAGGAAGAGCTTTCTGGATTCCCACATCATGTCTTTCGTCGCCGTATGTTTAAGTACATCTTCAATTGATAGCATCCCATGGGGTTCCTACTGTTCTCCTCATTCGTCTTGATCTCATCCACATGGTTGAGACAATCCGCTCTCCTGAACAAGGATGCCAGGAGGCGCTGTGCCACCGCACTGGGGATCAAGGCCTTCGATAATATGTTGAGCTCCCCGTCCGATGTACGCGCCCATCCTCCGATGGTGATCAAGGTGGGCTGGAAGGTTGGCCGAGGATTCTGATATCCAAAAACTCCCCTCGGACTCCTGAAAACCCAAAGTTGCCTGATCCAGATCCTGAGACCGACGCAACGGTTGACGCATCAGCGTTCGTCTTTTTCTGAAGGGCATCGATCTGTCTCTGCTGGGACTGCATGGAGGCACGCACGGTGGAAAGCTCACTGGAGTGCCCCCGCAACTGATCTTTCAGCGGAGCAACCTGACTCGCAATGACCGTCTCAATGTGTTTCTTTTGTCCATCAAACTTGGCATCAAGCAGTCTGGCCAGTGCCGTTAACTCACGCGGCTCATGACGCCGGCGTTTCGACTCGGCATCGGCCATCACAAGGTCCTGCACACGAACCCCTGAGGGTCTAGCCCCATCCAACGCTCTAGTGAAGTTATCCTGAATCCCGTCTTCAGCGCCCATTTCCCCGTCATCGCCCACACTGACAATGTGATCTGCGAGAGAAGCAACAAATACGGATAGCACTGCCGAGAGGAGACGGGAAAGGAGAAGAAATCACCACAATCAAAACAATGATATGCACTCTATAAAGTGCCCCGAGCTCACTACACACCACGACTGATCGAAACTGGCACCCTCAAAGAACACAAAGCAACACAGCTGACCTGAGACTCAATCTGATACTAAAGTACACAGAGCCTGCAAGCTGACCTGGAAGCGCCCGTCGATGGGGCACTTGTCGCAGCTGCGCGACAAATATGGCACGGCCCCCCGTCCGCGCACGGCCGTCCCGCGGCAACCTGGCTATAACAGCTTGAACCGCACGAAGAAACTGCATGCCCCCGACGGCACCCAAGGCCACCCGAAGGCAACCTTGGTTTTGAGTTTGAGTCAGGGCGCGGACAGCTGTGACAGCTGAGCCCTAAGACTCCCAAACGGAGCACAGGGTAGCTAGAGAGGGCATCTCTTATCATCACACTGCCGATCCAACCTTGGTTACCGCCGGGAACTCGCAGAGCTTCCTCGATATACATGCATAGAATGCGGGCGCGGCATTCTCGCATTCCGCGCGCGAGGGCGCGGTTTCATGGAGGAAGACCTGGAGGAAAAGAAGGAGTGAGGAGGATAAGGAAATAGAAGAGGCTGAGGAAGAGGAGGAGGAGGAGGAAAAGGAGCAGGCGGAGGAGAAGGAGGGGGAGGGAACGGAGGATGACGAGCAGGAGGGGGAAGGGTCGAGAGGGAGGACAGGGACGATGATGACCATGAAGAGATGGAAGATGAAGAGAGAAGGAGGAAGAAGGAGCAGACGGAGGAGAAGGGGGAGAAGGAAGAGGACGAGGAGGAGTACGAATAATTCTTGTGATTCCAGCTCTGGTAGCGGACCGATTACAAACATGTAGATGCTTGCAACGAACGCCCCTAATGATATTCGTTCAATTGCTGCGCCGAACAGATCTAATCTCATCTGCAGCTCGACCTACATCAAGGAAGGCGTCGTCATCTCTGAAAAAAAAATGCGAATAGTTTGTTCTTTCCAACTCTGGAAGCAGACCGAGTTCGAGAATCTAGATACTTGAGAATACCGCATCTGATGATTTCATGTCATTGCTGTGCCGGAGAGCTCTGTAGCTCATCTGCAGCTCGAGTTTTCTCACGAATGTCGTCATAATCTCTCAAGAATTAGCAGCGCACGAATAGATGTTCGAACCCTGTTCTGGTAGCAGACCGAGTTCGGGCCTCTAGATACTCGAGACAAGCGCTTCGGATGATTCCTTTCGATGCATCTGCCAAAGTGCTCTGTGGCGCATCTCCATGTGCCAAACTGCTCTGTAGCGCATCTCCATGTGCCAACTGCGCCCAGCTTCGCCGCTAATGCTCTGAGGGAAGATTAACGAGTCATGAGACGCGCGTCCCAGCAGGGCTCTCGCCCGAAACACCCCCACTCTAGATAGTTACTCTCCTGAGTGACTCGTAGAGCTTCCCTCGAAGCAAGGCGGCGAGGCCAGAGAGTAATACCTCGTAAACTCTTCGGCATCGATGAGCTAGAGGAATTCCGGCGCCGGGTGGTGCTAGTTCGCCCACCCGGCCCGGACGAACAACGCGGTGACCTGGCGTCGATCGAAGACTGGGGGCCAGCGGCAAACCGTCTGCCTCGGTTTTTGAGTTTGAGTCAGGGCGCGGACAGCTGTGTCAGCTGAACCCTAAGACTCCCAAACGGAGCACAGGGTAGCAAGTGCAAGCATCTCTTATCTTCACACTGCCGAGCCGCGGAGGCATAGGCATCGGAATAGGATGCAGAGAGAAAGAAAAGCATCTCTTATCTTCACACTGCCGAGCCACGGAGGCGTAGGCATAGAAATAAGATGCATGATTATTAGAGTGAAAAGCAAATCCGAGCAAAGATGAAATGATTCAGCTGCTCGGATGAACGAGGCTACCCAAAATGTGTTCCACGGCCATACAGAGCCGTTGTGCTGCAATCATCTCACAGAACATGACAGAAGCAGAGGCATCAAGTGAGAAAGCTTCCTCCGCCACCAACTGCCACGTCCCGTGTACACACAAGTCTATACACCATCCTGCAGCACATCCCTCCACAGAGCGACCTCCGTCGAAGAATCCACGGAGGCCGTCTAGTTTTGTTTTACTCGCATGTTCAGTAAGAGAGGTATGGAACGTAACGTAACTATTTCTGGTTCTGGCCAACCATTTCAGCCTGTCAGCTCTTTCGTTTCCTTCGCGATAGATCCACTTGAACATATTGTGGCCCCAACTCGGAGGCCTCATACCATACAACACAGAGATATGCTCCAGCCTGTTTTGAATGTCGCCGAGAGTGTGCTTGTAGATAATATTGGATGTTGCCCAGAGACCGTTAATCCAATTCACCCCTGTGGAGGAGTCACCAACCAATTCCATCGGTATCGAATCCCGAGGCTCCGCATTCCACTCCGATGCATGTTCATTAATGTACGCAAGTCGTTTCGCCTTCTTCTCCTCCTTCTTCCTTTGCTGCTCCTCCGTCTTCTCCCTCTCCTCCTCCTCCCTAACATACCCCGCAGGTTGTGCATGTTTGAAATAACAGTACCCCCATGCCTCCTCCATGTTAGTAACTTCCAGTGCCCGCCTCAGAAATTCTTCCCACCCCTGACGTGAAAAGGATAACGTGTGATACCAATCCTTCCCTGATACCAACTAGAAAATGTAATGGAAGTTTCTCAACGCCAGCGGTCTCCCCCCCTCATGTCGACGTGTCATTAATGGGCGATCTTCACAAGGCAATGATGCAATGAAGGCCTGCCGTCGGTAAGTCCACTCCCCCGACCATGCAAAGATACATTCTCTAGCCTGCATATGCGAGTCCCCTGTGCTACGATGATGGGGTGGAGCCACGCGTCGCCGCTTGTTTGCAGCGATTTCCTGCGACGGGAGCTCAACAGAGGAACGCTTCTGCGACAGGGAATCCTGAGCAACAGCAGGGCAATGGGATGTCTTTGCACGCTTATGCATTTGGGAAATCAGATTGCGCCGATGCGCAGGTACTTGTGTCTGAGAACAACCAGGGAGCTCAAAGGAATCCACTGCATGCATCGTCTCACACGCACCAGGATGACTTCCCATTGATGCCGAGCTCACAATATCTGGTAACACGTACATGGGTTCGTCCTGACGTTGTCTCTTGGCCGGCGGTGGCTCACATGCAGCGAAGACGTTGGGGCCAAGCTTCCCTGAAGAATCAAATGTACCTGGAGGAATATGTGCGGGTGTTGGGTTCAGGCGTCTCACAGCAAACGTACAATCCTGAGCCCACTGCCACCGACGAAAACAGAATAGTTGCACAAGAGACGGTCGTCCCAGTTCCAGGGGCATACGCCGCCCACGTTGATACAAGTTACAGTAGTATAGACTCCAATCCATGTTGGCAGGTTTCGGGCGTCGTACCATGGAACACAATATTTTACCTTCCCACGTGTGCAACTGTTTCAAGGTGTGATGGTCCGCTGGCATGCCTTCGGCGCCATATAGTACAAAGCTACGCAACCTAGATTCATAATGCTTGATTTTCTTTTGAAAAGGTACAGCACGATTCGTACAAAACTTGCGGAACTGATTAAATCGCTTCCAACCCCGAGCCAATTTCCAAGCCACATCATGGTGCTTGTCAATCTTGGTCGTGACAAGGCAACCCAGGCACTCCATTTCAGAGCATCGCGGAAGACACAGGGCACCGAGATCGTTCACGTGGACAACGAGGTTCCCCGACGAGGCACCTTCAGAGTCCTCCCCAAGAGCAAGATAGTGTAGTGAGGAACCTTTCCATATGAAACCGTGCGTACAAAGCTGAGCCGAGAAGGCCCCACCATACGTGCGAGCTCAGCCTTGGATTTCGAGAAAAGCAAAATGTTATCGGCCCAGAGTGCGTGAGTAAGATACCTCCCACCAGCCTCCTCCCCCAATTCCTCCTCCCAATTCAGTACAATCTTATCCCACATGAGTAGAGTCATACACTTCCACAGGAAGGGGGGCCTCCACACTGCCAGTACGCACACATACGTCCCAGGGAATACCCGTCGCCGTGGAGTCCTGGAAGGTAAAGTCCGCTGTGTCCAGGATACTGGGAGCAAGCAACGCCAACGCAAGGTCATTAGGAAACCCAGGGATGGCATCCAAGGCCCGACTGGCCTTCTCGACTGTGACGTTATCAAAAGCAGTCTGCACATCTAGTGCCGCGAGGTGCAGGGTCTCATCTTTCCCCCACTCCAATGCGTGCGTAGTGACGTGCTTAAGCATGGCGGTGATCTCGTGCGTGCGTCTTCCCTTGCAAAATCCGTAAGTATGTAGATATTGTGGAACTCTTTTTAGATAACCTTCAGCAATCTCAACCAAACATGAAGTATACCATTTGCTTAGGCTGCTAAGTAGGACGAGAGCTCGAGTATCAGACAACTTAGTGATACCTTTTAGCTTTCGGCATCATCACCACAAGCAACTCAGACCAAATCCGAGGAGTAGGGTACCGTTGAAGATAGAGGTCCTGGAATAACCGAAGAATATGACGCAAGCCTACCCACGTGATACGTTTCAACATAGAAAGGGGAAACTCCATCCTTACCCACCGCCTTACCACACTTTAAGCGTGATCGTGCCTGCAACAATACGGACATGGAAATGGGGGAGACGGCCTGAGAGTTCGTGTCCTGCAAGCTCCTCCTCCTCCTCCTCTCTTCAATGCACGCCACGTTTCGTATCCCTTGCGCAGCACAGTGGTACTTGCTGAATCCGTGAGCATAGAGCGCCTTTTCCCACAACTCCCTATCCTCCGTGAGCACATTGTCATAGCTCAATTTGTCCACCACCGTCCGAGTGAGCTTCCCGTCACGATGTTCATATTCGAGTCGACGACGAGGTGTGTGCACGCACCTCCTTCCTTCTCTCCTTCTTAACCCTCATGGGCTCCTCCTCTTCCCCTCCTTCACGACGCAGTCGGCGATATTCAACGTGAAGTTCTTTGTGACGATCAGTCTTTTTGGGGATCTGCATTTTCTTTGGGGCATTGGTGTATGACTCCTTGTCCTGCGTACATGCATCCAAGCTAACAGGAGCCAATTCATCCGGGCAGAGGCCTGGTGGGTAACGAGCTGCAGCATGCAAACGACGATCAAGGTTAGCCGAAACTTTCAACTCCGAGGCCTCCTCGCAGCACCAATGAGTAAACGTCTGCCGTGGTTTCGTTCTCCAACGTCGAGCCGGAGCGGCCGATTCGGGGACAAGCAAGGTGAGCAGGGCATGGTCCGACAAGCGGGTCTTTCTGGGGTCCACGGAGCCCTGGAGTGTAGGCCTCAACCACGACACCTCCCACTGAGGCCTTCCCCAGGAGCTCGGAATACACAGATAATCAAGAACATTGTCCTCCTCCTCCGCCTCCTCCTTGGCCTTCCAGGTCGTACGACGAGTCCCAAAAGAGTTTGAGAAAACCAAACCGTAATGCCACATACATTCACAGAGCTCGTCACACATGTACTGTTGCATCCTCCTCCTACCCTGCTGGAAACCTCCACGCCCACCTCCTCCTGCATTGCCCCCTTCTTTAAATCTCTCACACTGAACTGCAGAACCAGTCAGAGCAACATCTCCAAAGACCGTGTCAGGCAGGAGCTCAACGTTGGCATCCATCCCGATCAGCAAGTCCCACCCTTCCTTGGGAAACCTGACTCGGAGCGTATCCAAACCCTTTCGAAACGACTGCAACGTTTGTGTGAATAAGATGTTGTGATCCCCTTTTTTCGGCGCATGTGATAAGTACAAGCTGGCAACAATCAACGACTGAAACACGAGAATGACATAACGATTACCCCTGATGCATTCACGTATGGAGGCTCTCCACACCCTCTTGTAGAGAACCCCCGCCTTCCCATCATTTGAAAGAGTTACAGTGAAACCATGTTCAGAGCACCTACCAACTCCAAGGTTCTGGCACTCCTGCAAAGCGAGAACTTCCGAATTCAAGGTTTTGATCTGAGCAAGCAAGTCGTGGCTGTTGATCCAGCCACAGCGCCTCACGTTATACGTGCCCACGATGGCGCCATGGCACCCTCACCAGGTACGAAAGTTGAGCTTGGCCTGGAAGGCCTCGCAATCCAACTTGCCATCGACCTTACGCAGCAGCTCGGCATAAACCTTCCACCCCAAGTTAGGATCAAAAGCGGCTATGCAGAATCCATCCGTCTTCGGCGTCGTTGCCGACGGATAGCCCCACACATAGCTGACAGGAGGACCCATCTCACCTTTCAGCCACTGGGAGCCACTCCTGAGAGTAGCAAAGATAGCTTGACAACGACCCACGGCAGAAACATGTGGTTGCTTCCAAGGTGCTGGTTCACAGGAGACGCCGAGACGCTTGTTGGCCAGGACGGGGGTGAGTTGCTTCAAGTCGTGCGTGTCATTCTCAAGCTTCATGGCCCAAGAATTGCGTATCTCCCACATTTCATCATTCGTCAACTTGCCATTTACAGCATAGAATCGTATCCGATAAAGACCATATGGTTTATGTTGGTGCTCCCGCTCGATCCTGCTCACGTCGAAATGCTCCTCAGTCATCTTCCCCGTGCCCCGGACAAATTTACGAATGACAGGCAGAGCATGATCCCAGGAGAGCATATCCGATGAACGAGTCTTGAGGTTGCCGACTCCACCTCGGGCCCAACCTGTGAGTTGAATGAAGGTCGGTCTGAAGTCCTCCCGCACACGATTCCATTCACGAACTGGCGTACGATTACCATACCTGGGAGCAGTGGCCGTGGCAGAGGAGCCCGCAGGGCCCGCATAATTACTCCACGCATCCGTGGAACCTGATCCCGCATCACTGGGTGGGCCCTTCTGCTGAAGCGAACGGATCTGCTGCTGCATAGCTGCGATATCTGCCTCATTCTTTTCACCACGCTGGTCGATCCGTTTGACATCCTGCTCCATCCGTGAAATTATTTTCCTCTGCGTGTTCTGTTTAGCTAGCATCGCTTTCATCATGGCAAATTGTTGCTTCATAGGATTGCCGTCATCAAATTATCCGAACTGCTCCTCCTCCTCACTGCTTGCCTGAATCATATCCTCATCCTCGCCCTCAGCCTTGCTCTTTTTGGGACGGGGCTCACCTGCTGGGTTTTGCTGAAACATGGCTGCGAAAGTGACGGTGTTCGAATACTTGAACTCCTCTGGAAACCCCCACTGTTCCAAGAAACTGATGTCTTCACGAGAACGCTTAGAATCAGCCGTCGTGTCGAAATTCTCTCAACAAGAATGCACAGCACGTCGCCTGCCCGAGAAAAATTGGATACGCTGATCCCGGAGCCCTGACGGAACTGACAAGTCAATCCAAGAATAGGCAGCGAAACAGAAAACAAAAATAGGATGCAGATGTGCAGCACAATCAAACAAGATACAACAAAGGATACCTGCGGACCTGCGCACCTGGAAGAGCTCGACGGTGGGCGCCAATCGCCCCGCCCTCCCCGCGGAATAATACGATACACGAGTGTGAAGCACCTTCCGCACGATGCGGTTCGAACCGCACGAAGAAGCCCCACGAGTCCCAGCGGCAACCTTGGTTTTTGAGTTTGAGTCAGGGCGCGGACAGCTGTGACAGCTGAGCCCTAAGACTCCCAAACGGAGCACAGGGTAGCTTCCTCGTAGAGCTTCCTTCGTAGAGCTTCCTTCGTAGAGCTTCCTTCGTAGAGCTTCCTCGAGCCTGCCTCGGTTTTTGAGTTTGAGTTTGAGTCGGGGCGCGGACAGCTGTGACAGCTGAGCCCTAAGACTCCCAAACGGAGCACAGGGTAGCTAGAGAGGGCATCTCTTATCATCACACTGCCGAGCCACTGAGGCATAGGCATCGGAATAGGATGCAGGAACAAGGAAAAGGATGCAGCACTACATGTGAAATTGTAAAGGTGTTGGAGAGCTCCAAGCAAGATGAAATGAGTCAGCTGCTTGGATGAAAGATGCTACCCAAAATGTGCTCCACGGCCATGCAGAGCCGTTGTGCTGCCTCGGTTACCGCCGGGAACTCGTAGAGCTCCCTCGCGGAATGCGGGCGCGGCAATCTCGTATTCTGCGCGAGCGAGGGCGCGGTTTCACGGGGGAGGACGTGGAGGTGAAGAAGGAGCGAGGAGGAGAAGGAGATGGAGGACGCCGAGGAAGAGAAGGAGGAGGAGAGAAAGGAACAGGCAGAGGAGAAGGACGGGGAGGAGGAAGAGCAGGATAACAAGCAGGAGGGGGAAGGGTAGAAAGGAGAAAAGAGAAACGATTTAGCAGAGTACGAATAGTTTCTAGGACGCAGCTCTGGTAGCAAAACGAGTTTGGGCATCTAGATACTTCGGACTAGCGCGTCTCATGCTGTTATTTCGATTGCTGTGCCAAACAGCTCTGAAGCTCATCTACAGCTCGAGTTGCATGCATAAACTCATGATCAACTCTGAAAAATTAGCAGGGCACGAATAGTTGTTCGGGCCCATCTGTGGTAGCAGACCGAGTTCGGGCATCAAGATACTTCAGAGTAGCGTCCCTGATGATGTTCTTCTGATTGATGTGCCAAACTGCGATGTAGCTCATCTGCAGCTCGAGTTTCATCAAGAAACTCATCCTCATCTCTTAAAACAGTAGCAGAGTACAAATAGTTTTTCAGACCCATCTATGGTAGCAGACCGATTTCGGCCATCTAGATACTTGAGACTAGTCCCTCTGATGCTTATCTTCCGATTGCTGCGCCGAACAGCTCTTCAGCACATATGCAGCTCGATTTACATCGAGAAACTCATCATCAACTCTGAAAAAAATCAGCAGAGTACGAATAGTTTTTGGGGCCCAGCTCTGGCAGCATACCGAGTTCGGACATCTCGATACTTGTGCCTTGTGCGCCTGATGATTCCCTTTCGATTGCTGTGCCGAACAGCTCTGGGGCTCTTCTACACCTCGAGTTAAGTACAAAAAAAACGGCAGCTCCTGCCAAGATGACACTAAACAGCCGACCCCGCCCACCTGCTTTTTGGCAGTAATATGTACCCGATCAACCCAATATTCAGATGGCGAGCGGGAATAAAATCTAACATACTAGAGCTCTAACGAATGGTTTCAAGAAATCGAATTTAAACCGAGCAAAATTATGCAAAACTTCCGTCGGTATTTTTGGGCCAACTAGCCCCCCAGCGCGCCAGAATTACTCTTCCAGCTTCGCCGCTAACGCTCTTAGGGATGCTCTACGAGTCATGTTGAGGGACTTGGGGATTCGATGTGAAAAGCATATCCTTTTTTCTCCCCGCAGTCGATCATGGCGTGTTCAGTGGTAATTCTCAGGGCTGTACGCGCAATATTTTGATCAACTGGGAGCCGGCGGTGAACCGTCAACCTTAGTTACCGCCGGGACCTCGTAGAGATTCCTCGATATACATAATGGAATGCAGACGCGGCAATCTCGCACTGGGAGCCGGCGGTAAACCGTCAACCTTGGTTTTTGCGCATTGCGCGTCGCCACAGCAGGGTCGGGTAACCGCCCCGGCGAGAGCCACACAAGGAGGCCTAATAGCCTGCCAAACGCAGGCAGTCCTCCACTCGTAGAAGGAGTTGTCGGGCAGACTGTAACTCAGCAGCAGGGATTGCGCTCGAGGGGGGGAGAAGGAAAGAGGATGAAGCCACATTGGACTCCCACATTCCACTTGGGAGAAGGACAAGATAACCGTCAACAGAAGAGGAGCACACATGAATATCAATCTGCCAGCCGCAGCCTACGCCCAGATAGGATCTTCCACCATCGAAGCTCCCCCGAATAGCGTCGATCAGAATAGCGATAGCTTTAACAAGGGATGGGAAATCATGCCTAAAACGTGTTTCACAACCTCCATGCCGGGCTCTGTGTGTTAACTCATCCGCAGAAGTATTGTCTTCTCTGTACACCCACTTGAAGATGCGTCTCCCAAGAGAGGCCGCCTGCACCCCACAGCTCTTAGCTAGAGTGTCTATAGTATTCTGAATACCACCCACAATTCTGTCATAATTCACATTAGCAGTAAAGTAAAGACCTTGAATCCACTGCACAGCACATTGAGAGTCACCCCGCAGTTCAACGGCGAGCTTACCTGTCTGGAACTCCCACCCCGTGTAATCCTCCAATATCTTAGCATACCGTTTAGACACCTCCTCCTCCTTCTTTCTGCTGAGCACCTCCGAAAGCATCTCCTCCTCCCTCTCCTCCTTAGGCTTCCAAGGAACAGGATCTTTGAGTACCAGGCAATCAGAAACGCCAGGAACCTGGAGTAGCATAAAAACTTCCCGAGCAAACTTGACCCAGGCCGCCTCCGTCCATTCAAGAACATGGTACCAGTATTTTCCTCCCACAAGCTCGAATGGTTTTCTCCATGGGCGCATGCCAATCGGGACGCGGCCAGTCCACGCACGAGTCCCCGCACGTCCAGCCTGACTGCCCAGAGACAACACGAGATCGTCCCGCCTGGATTCACACTCCCCTCCTCCGTGCAACATGGACAAGCGTGCCTGCAGGTAGCCGTTGACAGCAGTGCCCATGTCCACCACCGTGGGCTGATTGTAGAAGCGGGTTGGGTCCTCAAACCTGTCTCTGTGCCTCACCGTGTTCTGGGAAAGTGGGGTCCTCTGACGTTTAGCCTCATTCATGCACACCGTCTTTCCTTTTCTGCGGTTCATGGGCCCAGAAGGCGTAGCATTACCAGCAGAAGCACCAGGAGCGCACGTAGGAGACGGGACATGCTGCGAGCCACCCACAACAGAAGCCACCTCCGAGTCACCACAGTCCCTGCCAAAACAAGACAGAGCAATATATTTGGCCCATCTCCACTGTCGGTGCAAGAAGACTTGTGCCAACGACGGTCTGCAAGAGTCACACAAACCTTGCCTCCCTCTTTTGAACATGCGTGACATGAACACAGCCCATCCCTCCTCCTCCCTCTTAGCTCTCCAAGTCATCCTACTCAGCATCTTCCCCTCCTCCTTGTGGATGAATGCAATCGTGGAACGGTCTACCGTGGCACCTTCCAGACCAAAGAGAAACTTAGACCTGACTCTCGACTCGTATCGTTTAAATTTATTATTCCAAGCAATCCTCCTCGAGGTGTAGAAACAACGATCATTCCAGAAAGCACGCACAGCCTTACCCATTCGGTATCGCCCATCATCATGGTCCTTGAACTTCCTCGCACTCAACGTCCCCAGCACAACGATCTCATCAACCTGCGGAATAGTAACACTGGCAGGGAGGTTAGCGCTGGGCTCTCTAGTAATGCCTGGCGGGAACAACGTCA
This sequence comes from Prorocentrum cordatum, assembly GCA_963575745.1. Classification (NCBI taxonomy): domain Eukaryota; class Dinophyceae; order Prorocentrales; family Prorocentraceae; genus Prorocentrum; species Prorocentrum cordatum. The sequence goes on from CAUYUJ010020164.1 coordinate 124,197, forward strand.
CCATGAGAGGCTCCGTCACGCTGGCGGCGGCGCCCACGTCCATGAACTTGAGACTACTCTGCTTCCAACGAAAACCGTGATCATGGAGAGCCCACGTCAACTGCAAAATCATAGTAGCCAAAGTGGGGCGAACTGCAGCCGCAAGCAGCACATTGTCAGCCCATACGAAGTGACTCACAACAATACCTCAGCCCATACGAAGTGACTCACAACAATACCTCCAGCCTCGCTGGAGAGCCTGACCCCCACAGCATCTCTCGCCCAAGCAGAGGTAATGTCATCGAACATGACCAAGGATTGAGCTGTCCACAGGTCAGGTCCTTCCTTGGAACCCGTCTTGACACACGCCGTCCAAGGGAGAGTGTCAGCGCAGACACCTTCAAATTGGAAGACAGCCTCATTGCCGACAGAATTCTCAATAAGACCATACCGAAGCTCAACATCCACACCCAAACGCTCAAGCGTAGATGATGCACCTTGGACAGTGAGTGAATCAAACGCAGTGGTCACATCCAAGGAAGCAAATACGATATGATCCTCCTTCCCCCACAACCTGGCATGCCTACACATCGTTTTTAGTCCCGACGCCACCTCATGTGTCTTACGACCCTGCTGGAAGCCATACATGCACAGCGACGGAGCAACAGCAGGAGCACTAGCCACCAAGTGCGAATTGAGTAGTATACACAGGCAGCCCATGTACCATGTGTTCACCACCGAGTTCACAGCAAGAGTACGACTCTCATCAAACTTCTGTTCCCTCCCATTGTCAACATAATCGACGCACGGATGAACTTCCAAGATTCAGGTGCCTCCGCCAGTCGCCAGAAGCGCCGCTGGAAGCAGTCAAGCACCACACGTAGGGCTTCCCAGGACAGAGAGCGTAACATGCGTGCACTGATCCCGTCAGCACCTACAGCTTTGCCTTCCCGAAGCCTCGACCGAGCACGACAGAGAACATGCACGGCAATAGGAGAAGAAGTGTGAGTGCTGCACGCGCGTGCCACATCAGCTTGAACCCGAAGCTGCTCCAGAGTCGCCAAGTTCATAGCAAGACGATCCGACTTAGAGTACTTAGCCCTGACCACCCACGTCACATCCTCCTTCCACTTACTGCGATCCTCACACAATTCACCATCAATCACCATAGAGTTAGTAACAGTATTAGTCTTGACCCCATCCCGATAACGATAAAGAAGTAGACGTTTCTTGAACTGCCTTCGAACGCGATTCCAACGACGACGACTATCCTTAAACGTGGCCTCATCGATTTGACCAGATTTCCAGAGCTTGTGAACCCTGTAGTGGGCCTCTTTCACCTGAGCCTCCTCCTGGGTCAACTTCGGACGAGCGAAACCGATTTAAAACCAAAGCAGCGTTTATCGGCAGTAGCTCCCTCCTTCAATCGTGATTCCAGGTCAGCTAGAGAAATGGATCTCCACCTAGTACGCCAAATCACCTTGCCCTCGGACTCCTCCGTGCAGTACTGGTTTTTACGTTTACTATTTCGGCCACTCCCCCCACCCGACTTCCACCCTGCTACCTGCGTTACAGCCAGATCAAACTCCCTGCATAACGTGCAACTTCGACCACATAACAGGTGTCTCTCAAGCCACAGGACACGCGACATAATCAATGACATGTTTAGTCCTAGCCCTTCCACCACACCAGGTAAACTCACGATCCAGGAATGTGTCAATCAGCTTCAGACGTAATTGAGCCATACAGATACACCAAGCGCGCGCACATGCACCCTGCAACGCCTTCCTGCCAAAGCCCTCCTCCCCCCTCACAGTACGCTGATGAACACTACCCCAAGAGATACGAAGCCGATCAATCTCAACATGAGGCTGCACTTCAACATTGGCGTCAGCGCACACAACAACATCACGAATACTATACTTTTGACGCATGAGCACAGCAGCACGAGAGAACTCAAGAAGAACGTTCTGGTACAACTGGAACGTGGCCTGATACCCCTCAGACGTTGTCCCATAGAAGCCTTGCTGAGGAAGATAAACTCTGGCATAGATGAATGCGCCCACCTCGGGCCCACGAAAGGCACAGACCACAAATCGTCTACCAACAGCGTGCCCCAAGAAACAGGAACTAAGAGTTGACGAGAATAGAACGCCTGCTTTGCCCTCCGTCGAACCGCTATCGAGCTTCACCTCAGACGAGCAACGATAATGGAAACCAGCCTCATTCAACGTCCCACACCTGAGGAACTGGCACTCCTGAAGCCCGACGAGTTGCACCCCAAGCTCCCGCAAGTAAGGAAGAGCAGATAGAGAAGTAGCATCACCCATCATTCTGACGTTCCAACTGGCCGCCCTCAACGGGCGCGTACGGCGTCACACAGAGTCACCGTTCAGCAACATCTGCCAGGGCCCAGGAAGAACCTTGTCGTCAAACTCCATCACCGAGTCAGGCCCCAGGGTCCAACCGTGCCTGGGGCCCCAAGTTCCCGAACAGATCTGCCCACCGGTTTCAGGATAGCCCCAAGCCCAAGACATTTCAGGAGACCCATACTGCATACGTACACGATTGTTCTTCTTCAAGGGGTTCCTCACACGGAAATATGTTGCTGCACGCTCACTGCCTGCACTCACCTGTCCCTCACGCCAAGGCTCACACTGCACACGTATACTGGTGTACGACTGGGTAACAGCAAGCAGAGAGATAGCATTCCAGAAAGCCTTCCTGACCTTCCAGACAGCGTCCTCACTCGTGCCGTGGACGAAGAAAATACGCAACCTGAAGACACCAAACGGCTTGCCCAGGAACTCAAGCTTGGTAGCATCTCGATCGAAGATCTTCGCACCAGCCTCGAACTGCGAGCCAACTTCATCCAGAGAATCTGAAAAACTCTGGTGGACCTGACCTCGGTAATGATGTCACTCGTCCGAGCCTGCACGTCACGAGGGTCTCCCGAGGTCCAGCCCGAGAGCGTAACATAACCAAGAACAAATGGTGGTATCTTCCTACTGCTTGCGTTGCCTCCGAAGCTCACTCGAGTAGAAACAGAGGCTGCATCGCAGGCCGCACCATCATTTCCGACAGTTGTCAACTGCTTCTGAACCTGAGCGTTCACCACCTCCTGCTGCTGCTGCTGCTGCTTCACCACCTCCTTTAGCTGTTCAAGGTCCGACTTCAAAGGTGCAATCTCCTCCTGAATATCCTTCCTCACCTCCTCCTTATGCTCAGTCAGGGTACCTCTGAGCATTTCAGCCAAATTCTGGAACTCATTACGCAACAGGCCAATCGTGACAGGCTCGTCGTCGTTTGAGGCGCCCTTACCACCCGTCCCAGCACGAGCCATCTTAGAGGACCTGGAAGCATCCCCCAAACCCTCCCTCTCACTGATCTGCTTCATGGAAACATCGGCACAGGCGGCAGCAGCAGATACAAAGGAATGAGCAGGGCCATTATGCATGACAAGTTGTGGTGGATGGCCAGCAGATGAGGGATCAGTGGACATCGAATCTGAGATACGTCCTGCCTTAGATGCTGCCAACGCCGAAAATAAAGCACGTTCGTCCTGTGTGGTATGCTCAGGGATCTCGCCCCAACCGTCAAAGTCCCAGTCGTCTTCTGAAAAGTTAGCCATGTCTGCAAATAACAAAAAGAGCCCAAGAGAAAAACTGGAATACAGTGTGCCAGCTAGCCACAAGAATGCTGCAATAGGCCGCCAACAATTCACCGAGCAGAGAAGATGCCAGCCGCCAGGCGCCAGCAGCCGCCGCTATCGCGAGGGTGCCGAGGCCCGAGAGGAGGAGGATGCACGGGCGGCCGAGGGCGGGTGGGGCGCGGCGGGGGGGGGGGGGGCACCAAGGAGTTCCTTGAGCCAGCAACTCGGCTACCGCCTGCAACTCGTCGAGCTCCCTCGCGGAATGTGGGCGCGGCAATCTCGCATTCCAGGCGCGCGAGGGCGCGGTTTCATGGAGGAGGACGCGAAGGGGAAGAAAGAGTGAGGAGGAGAACGAGATGGAGGAGGCCGAGGAAGAAGGGGGAGGAGAAAAAGGAGCAGGCGGAAGTGAAGCAGAGGGAAGAGGAAGAGCAGGATGACGAGCAGGAGGGGAAAGGGTGGAGAGTGAGAAGAAGGACGATCACGACTATGAAGAGGAGGAAGGTGAGGAGAAGGAGGAAGAGAAGGAGCAGGAGCAGAAGGCAGGAGAAGGAGGAAAAGGAAGCAGACGACGAACAGGAGTACGAATGGTTGTTTGGTTCCAGCTCTGGAAGACGACCGATTTGAAACTGGGAGGCGGCGGTGAGCCGTCAACCTTGGATACCGCCGGGAACTCGTTGAGCTTCCTCGCGCAACGCGGGCGCGGCAATCTCGCATTCCGCGCGCGCGAGGGCGCGTTTTCACGAAGGAAGACTGGAGGAAAACAAGCAGCGAGCAGAAAGGAGATGGAGAAGGCTCAAGAAGAGAAGGAGCAGGAGAAAAAGGAGCAGGAGTAGGAGAAGGAGGGGGGACATCTCTAAAAAAAAGTACGTAAAGTTTGTTGGAGTAGATTTGTCGGACCCAGCTATGGTAGCAGGCCGAGTTCCCACTTTAGAATAGCGCTTCTGATGATTTCCTGCTGATTGCTGTGGCAGAAAGCTCAGTAGCTCATCTGCATCTCGAGTTCAGTCAAAAACAATCACCATCTCTAAAAATCAGCAGAGTACCAATAGTTGTTTGGACCCAGCGCTGGTGGCAGACCGAGTTCAGGCATCTAGATACTTCAGACGAGCGCGCCTGATGATTATCTTTCGATTGCTGTGCCGAACAACTCTGCAGCTCATCTTCACCTCGAGTTAACTCAAACAAATCATCATCATCATCAGCATCATCATCATCACCATCATCAGCATCATCATCTCGAAACGAATTAGCAGAGCACGAACAGTTTTGTGGGCCCAGCTCTGATAGCAGACCGAGTTCAGACATCTAGATACTTGAGACTAACACGTCTGATATTTCTAAATGAATTCGGTGTGCCTGCCAGCTCTGTAGCTCTTCTACAGCTCGAGTTAAGTTCAGAAAACCGATAGCACCTGCCAACATGACACTAAAGAGCCAATCCCGCCAGAATGCTTTTTGGTAGAAATATGTACCCGATCGACCTGAGATTAAGATGGCGAGCGAGAGTAAAATCGAATATGAGGAGGAAAAGAGAGCTCTAACGACCTGTTGAATTTCGAGAAATTGAATGTAAACCTAGCAAAATGATGCAAAACTTCCAGCGAGATTTGTCTGCCAACCAGCCCCCCAGCGAGACAGAACTGAAACCGGCGGTAAACCGTCAACCAGGTTACCGCCCGGTCCCTCGTAGAGCTCTGAACGCGATTCGGGCTTAGATTACGAGGAGGAAGCTCCCTCGATCAGATTGCAAACTCGCATAATATATATATATATATATATATACACATACACAAATATATATAGATATATATATATATATATATATATATATATGTTGCGTCTTGTACGAAGTTGGTCCCCCCACGTCTTGCAATAGTAACACTGCAGCTGCGGCCCTGAGGATTTACTGGCAGACGCAGCAGACCCCACTATAGGTGCAAAAAATAATGTTCTCAACCTGCAAGTGTAATGCATGAAAATAGCTAACATGCGCAACTCTACACATGTGTACGATGATGTTCTAGAATATCGTCTGATAGACCTCGAACCGCAAGCTCCCGCCTATGCAAATTCATACTTTGCCAAATGATGAACCCAACGGTGCGAATCAGAGCTGTGTAGCACGCTCCCTGCTTGAGTTAAATTCACGAAGCAATCTTTTTTTTCCCAGGGAAAAAGCATCCCGCCAGCCGGCGGTTGCTCCTAATTTTCGAGAGCTGCGCTGACGCTACGGACCTGAAGATTTTACCATGAAGTGCGCCATGCTCGACTACGGGGAATGAAGATTCGGCTTCGCAAAACGAATGGTCAAATCTCTCAAAGCATTCGCCCAACCGGCCCAAACTTCGCACTGGGAGCCGGCGGTAAACCGTCAACCTTGGCTACCGCTGGGAACTCGTAGAGCTGCCTCCTGAAACGCGGGCGAGGCAATCTCGCATTCCGCGCGCGCGAGGGCGCGGTTTCATGGAGGAGGATTGCAGGAGAAGAAGCAGCGAGGAGAAAGGAGATGGAGAAGGCTCAAGGAGAGAAGGAGCAGGGGGAGAAGGAGCAGGAGAAGGATCAAGAAAAACATCGTCATCTCTGGGAAAAAATGAAGTACGAATAGTTTCGTGGTTCCAACTCTGCAAGCGGACCGAGTTCGGGCATCTAGATACTTGAGACTAGCGAATCTGATGATTTCCGTGCAGTTGCTGCGCCGAACAGCTCTTGTAGCTTATCTGCAGGTTGAGGTATCTCAAGAAAAGTACCATCATCTCTCTAAACAATTAGCAGAGTACGAATAGTTTTTTCTGACCCAGCTCTGGTAGCATACTGACTTCGAACTTTAGACTAGCGCTTCTGATGATTTCCTGCTGGTTGCTGCGACGAACAGCTCTGTACCTCACCTTGAGTTCGAGTTCAGTCAAAAAAACATTACCATCTCAAAAAAATACCAAGGTACCAATAGTTGTTTTGGAACCAGCGCTGGTAGCAGACAGAGTCCAGGCATCTAGATCTTTCAGACTAGCACGCCGAATGAGTCTATTCCGATTGCTGCGCCGAACAACTCTGTAGCTCATATGCAGCTCGAGTTAACTCAACAAACGCATCATCATCTCTAAAGAAAAACAGAGTACGAATAGTTTGGCGGACCCATCTCTGGTAGACCGATTCTGGACATCTAGATACTTGAGACCGTGTCTGATAATTCTAAATGGATTAGGTGTGCCGAACAGACTGTAGCTCTTCTACAGCTTGAGTTCAGTTCAGAAAACCGACAGCACCTGCCAACATGACACTAAAGAGCCAATCCCGCCGGGATGCTTTTTGGCAGTAATATGTATCCGAGGGGATAAGATCGAGAATATGAGGGAAAATACTAGAGCTCCATCAACCTGTTGAATTTCGAGAAATCGAATGTAAACCACTGCCATCAGCGCTCGGGCTGAAAAACTATTGGTTCTCTGCCAATTCTTTGAACCTAATACATGGCAAGGAAGCTCTACGAGTCTCCCGGCGGTAAGAAAGGTTGACGGCTTACCGCCGGCGCCCAGTCCCATGAACTCCAGGACCCCCTGTCGCAGCGATGGAGCCAGTTCGTCTTTGTGTCGTGGTTCGGCAGCGCATGGAATGGAACATCCCGCTGCTGCTCCTGCTGCGGCAGCTCACCGCAGCAGCCGCGCCCTCCCCGACAGCGACGTCGACGACCTCAGGGCGTAGCGTGGCGTGCACCTCGTCCAGCGCATCCACGACGCTGCCCGCCCCCTCGCCGTCGGAATCTTCTCCCGCGGCCTCGATCTGCACGGCGCTCGGATCGTTCCAGAAGTCGCCCTTGCCCGCGAAAGCGGCGTACCTTGCCTGGCACGCCAGCGTCGCAACCCCCTGCAGTAAAAAGTCAATGTGCCATGCCAACAGTAGCTCTCGTGCCCAGACTGCACTTCGAACATCATCTCGGGCAGCTTCTTCAGGAGCGCCCAGTGCGTAGCGAGCTCGATGACAGTTCGCCTGGCAGAGCCCAGCGCTCCGCCCCGCCCGTTCCGACAGGCGGCAGCAGAAACTCCCTCTCGGCCTCTGCCTCCCGCCTCCCACTCCACTCTCTGCCATGGCCAGAGAAACTCAAACCGGGCACTCTGCGCGCGCGGCACTCCAACGTCGCCAGCAATCGGAGCATCCTTCGCGCAGTCCGTCTTAATGCGCCACATTGACGACAGAAGGAGCGGCGGCGGCGGCGGGCGACGGAAAGGCGCTCGCTGCAGGACTGCCAGAGTCTCCCCGAGCGCACCGACCTCTGGAGACGGCGGCGACACCGGGTCGCCGCCCGCCGCCGGCGCCTCCAACGCCATCGTCACCGGGGCAGCCGAGCACGGTTGAAACACTGGGCGCGACTTGCACAGAGATCTGGCCGACAGGCTTCGCACTGCATCGACATGGCTGGCACCGCACCGCGTCGACGCAATCTGCTCTGGCATAATGTTGCCACAGCGGCACGGTCATGGACCGACCCCCCTGTGGAACGTCGCCCATGACAAAGCGCAGGCAGTTTCGTCCTTCCGCGGCGGAACGCGCCCAAACCGCGCCCGAACCGGCAAAGCCACTTAGTGTTCTCGATGGACAAAGCACCTGCTCTCTCGCGAGGTGGCTGCACACCGCAGTTTTGCGCGGGCAGTAAAAGCTCGTGCGACACAGCTGTCTGCGGCGCGTCGTTATTCGTGAGCTTCCAGCACGCAAGCCTACACTTGCGCAGATGGCTTCGAATTTTACAATTGCGCCAGGGCGATGCGCCGCGCCCAGGCGCGCGCCCCCCTATGGGCATTCCGCAAAGTGCACGATCACGGGGCTGTCCTCGCGAAAGCGGAACGCATGCTTTTGGGCATAGCGGCTGCAAGGTCAAGAGGGGACCCTTGGAAGGCCCCCGGTGTCTCGCTGTTCCTGCGGAACAACTCCCCCTCTACATTGATCTTCCTCATCGCCCAACCTCCTGCTGAAGCACGTCCGTCGATTTCCCCACGCGAGGTAGAACTTGGCAGCGTCCAAAACCCGGAGAGCGAAGAGACCGTCGGGGAGGGGAAATCTTTCCTAGAGAGCTCTGGGGAGCTCCCCTGCAGCGCTTCTGAAGCGCTGCCAGGAACGCTTCCACGCGTGCCTGCACGCGCGCAGGCACACGTGGAAAGCGCCCCCGAACCAGCTGCCGGGACGGGCGAGGCGCTGCGGCGGACGTGGACCGCCGTGGAGGAGCTCCTGGCGGGCACCACCACCGTCCGGCCTCTCATCTAAAACCCTCTAGCTCTCAGAGAGCTCTCCGGGAATGTCTCCGGGCCCCGCCTTCTGGGCGCCCTTGCGTGTCGGAAGACGCGAGGCACCAGCGACGGCGACGTCGACTTCTGCGGCCGGGCGCGCTGCTTGTGCTTGCTCCGTCGCCAGAGCTGGGTCTGAAAAAACTATTTGTACACAACTTGGTAGCGTCCAAAACCCGGAGAGCAAAGAGACCACACACACACACACCGCAAAGCTTTCCTGGCGAGCCCTCGGACGCTCTCGTGAGGCGCTTCTGGGGCTCTGGGGGGCTCCCCTGCAGCGCTTCTGAAGCGCTGCCAGGAACGCTTCCACGCGTGCCTGCACGCGTGCAGGCACGCATAGACGCTTGCCGGAAGCTCCCCCGGACCCGCTGCGACGTTTTACAGGTTGCTGCGAGGATCCTGGACCGGCGGAGATGGGCTGCTGGCGGGCACCACCACCGTCCGGCTTCTAATCTTAAAACCCTCTAGCTCTCAGAGAGCTCTCCGGGAATTTTTTCAGAAGTGATGATGCCTTTCTTGATGTAACTCGAGCTCCAGATTAACTGAAGAACTGCTTGGCCCATCAATCGGAAGGAAGTTATCATGAGCGCTAGTCTCGAGTATCTAGATGCCCGAATTTTCCCGGAGAGCTCTCTGAGAGCTAGAGGGTTTTAGATTAGAAGCCGGCCGGTGGTGGCGCCTGCCAGCAGCCCATCTTCGCCGGTCCAGAATCCCCGCAGAAGTTCGTTTGACCCGGCAGCCCGTCCGGGAGAGGTTCCGGCACGCGTCCACGCGTGCCTGCACGCGCGCAGGCACGCGTGGAAGCGTGCCTGGCAGCGCTTGAGAAGCGCTTCTGGGGAGCCCCCCAGAGCTCTCCAGGGAAAATTTCCTTTTCCCGAGGGTCTCTTCGCTCTCCGGGTTTTGGACGCTACCAAGTGGTCTGCGTCCAGAGCTGGGTCCGATAACCAATTGTACTCTGGTCTTTTCTTACGACGATGAAGAATTTCTTGATGTAGCTTGAGCTGCGGATGAGATTGGAGCTGTTCGGCACCGCAAGTAGACAAAGATCATCAGAAGCGCCAGCTGTCAGTATCTGCACGTTTGAAATTTGTCTGCAACCAGAGCTGGAATCAGAAAAACTATTCCTACTCCTGCCCCTCGTCCTCTTCATTATGTTTCTCCTCCTCCTTATCCTCCTTCGTCTGCTCCTTCTTCTCTTTCTTCTCCTGCTCCTTATCATCCTCCTTCTCCCTAGCTTCCTCCTCTCGATCGTCGTCATCGGCTCTCTTCTCCCCCTTCCACCCTTCCCCGTCCTGCTCGTCGAGCGCCTCTTCCTCTTCCCTTCCTTTTTCTCCGCCTGCTCCTTCTCCTCCTTCTTCTTGTCTTCGTCGGCCTGCTCCATCTCCTTCTCCTCCTCGCTTCTTCCTCTTCTCCACCGCATCTTCCGCCATGAAACCGCGCCCTCGCGCGCGGAATGTGAGATTGCCGCGCCCGCATTCCATTCATGTATATCGAGGAAGCTCTATGAGTTCCCGGCGGTAACCAAGGTTGAGGAAGCGGAGCTTACCTCCTGCTCTCCCTCAGCCTTGGCCCGTCGGGGGCTCCTCGAGCCGCATCGTGCGGACAGGTTTTGTGCATGCACACGTATCGTACTGATCTGAGTACTGAACTGCTGATCTGTCGGCATTTTGATCTCCCATATCCATCGTTGTATATCTGCTTGATTGCGCTGCATACTCTTGGATTGCTTGTTACAGTTCTTGAAGGCTCCGAGATCAGCTATTCAGGTGTATGTTGTGTGCTCCTTTGTTGTGTGGCAAAGCACACAGACGGGATTCGCTGTTTCGAGTCATACGCGTTGTCGGTTTTTCGTACTTCACTCGAGCTGCAGGACAGCTACAGAGCTAAGACTTACAGGAATGGATTGCGAATCATCAGGCGCGTTCGTCTGTTGCATTCAGAGGCCTGAACTCAGTCTGGTGCTCGAGGTCGTATTGTTCGAGCCATCTTGAGAGGTGCTGTCGGTTTTCTGTACTTAATTCGGGCTGTAGGGGGCCACAGGAGACATCAGACGCGTCCGCTCGTCGCATGCAGAGGTCTGAAATCGGTCTCATACTCGAGCTAGGTCCGCAAAACTATTCGCATTGCTCGAGTGATCTCGACAGGACTGTCGGTTTTCTGTACTTAACTCGAGCTCTAGGGGAGCTACAGAGCTGATACGACCAGAAACCGTTGCATAATAATCAAGCGCGTTCGTCTGTTGGATCCAGAGATCTGAAATCGGTCTGCTACTCGAGCTAGGTCCACGAAACTATTCGCATTGTTCGAGTCATCTTGAGAAGTGTTGTCTGTTTTCGCACATAACTCGGGCTGTAGGAGAGCTACAGAGCTCATACGCACAGAAACTGATTCGGAATCATCAGGTCTGTTCGTCTGTTGCATCGAGAGGTCTGGACTGGGTCTGCTACTCGGGCTAGGTCCGCAAAACTATTCGTATTCTTCGAGTGATCTTGACAGATGTTGCCCATTTTCTGTATTGAATTCGGGCTGTAGGAGAGCTACAGAGCTGGTACGAACAGAAACCGATCCAGACGCATTAGGAGCGTTCGTCTGCTGCATCGAGAGATCTGAACTAGCTCGGGCTGAGAAACTATTCGTTCTCTGCTATTGTTTTGACATAATACTGGGCGCCGGCGGTAAACCGTCAACCTTTCTTACCGCCGGGGGACTCGTAGAGCTTCCTGCTATATACTATGTCCAAAGAATTGGCAGAGAACGTATAGTTTTTCGGCCTCCGCTGATAGCGGACTCGAATACAAGACTTAGTTCAGAGCTCTAGATGCAACAGACGACGCGCCTGATGATGCTGAATCGATTGATGTGCGTACGACTCTGTCGCCCTCCTACATTTCGAGTTGAGTACAGAAAACCGATACCATCTCTCAGGATGACTTGAATAATACGAATAGGTTCACGGACCTAGCTCGAGTAGCAGACCGAGTTCAGACCTCTAGATGCAACAGATGAACGCGCCTGATGATTTCGCATGGGTGTCTGTAAGTATCAGTTATGTAGCTCTTCTACAGCTCGAGTTAAGTCCAGAAAACCGACAGCACCTGTCAAGATGACTCGAATAATACGAATAGTTTCGCGGACCTAGCTCGAGTAGCAGACCGAGTTCAGATCTCGAGGTGCAACAGATGAACGCGCCTGATGATTGTGGATGGGTTTCTGTTAATATCAGCTCTGTAGCTGCACTACAGCTCGAGTTGAGTACAGAAAACCGACAGCGTCTGCAAGATGACTCGAATAATACGAATAGCTTCGCGGACCTAACTCGGGTAGCAGACCTAGTTCAGACCTCCCGATGCAACAGACGACGCGCCTGATCATTCTAAGCGGTTTTCTGTTGATATCAGCTCTGTAGCTGTCCTACAGCTGGAGTTAAGTCCAGAAAACCGACAGCACCTGTGAAGATGACTCGAATAATACGAATAGTTTCGCAGACGTAGCTCGGGGAGAAGACCGAGTTCAGACCTCTGGATGCAACAGACGAACGCGCCTGATTATTTCATGAGGGTTTCTGTTGATATCAGCTCTGTATCTGTTCTGAAGCTCGAGTTATGTTCAGAAAACCGTCACCGCGTGTCAAGATGACCCGAAACGGCCGATCCCGCCGCAGTGCTTTTTGGCAGTATTATCTACCCGATCGACCTGAGATTAAGACGACAAGTGGGAATAAGATCGAATATGACGGGAAAAAATACTAGAGCTCAAACGAATTGAGGAATTTCGAGAACACAATTTTCAACCGACCAAAAGTCAGAAAAAAGTCAGTCGAGATTTTTCTGGCCAACTAGCTCTCCAGCGCCCCGGAATTACTCTTAAGCTTCCAGCAACTAGCTAAGGGAAGCTCTACGAGCATGGTCAGGAAGCTCTACGAGTCCCCCGGCGGTAAGAAAGGTTGACGGTTTACCGCCGGCGCCCAGTTTTGTGTTCTCCTTTCTTGTATGGCTATGGGGGTGCAATCTTCTTCTCCTAATCTCTCTTACCCTTGGTTTCATAGCACCTCTTGGCAGCGGAAGGTGCGGCGTACTTGGAAGCGTCCAAAACCTGGAGAGCAAAGTGAATAGACACCGGAAAGCTTTCCTGGCGAGCCCTCGGGGGCTCTCGCGAAGCGCTTCTGGAGCTCTGGGGGGCTCCCCTGCAGCGCTTCTGAAGCGCTGCCAGGAACGCTTCCACGCGTGCCTGCACGCGTGCAGGCACGCGTGGACGCTTGCCGGAAGCGCTCCCGGACGGGCTGCCGGGACGGGCGAGTTGCTGCGAGGTCCGTGGACCGCCGTGGAGGAGCTCCTGGCAGACGCCACCACCATCCGGCTTCTAAACCCTATAGCTCTCAGCGAGCTCTCCGGGAATCACTTGCTAGTCCAAAACCCGGAGAGCGAAGACCCTCGGGAACGGTAAATCTTTCCTGGAGAGCTCTGGGGCGCCCCCCTGAAGCGCTATGGAAGCGCTGCCAAAAAAAACGCTTCCACGCGTGCCTGCACGCGTGCAGGCACGCATGGACGCGTGCCGGAAGCGCTCCCGGACCCGCTACGACCTCCAACCAACCCCTGCGAGGATTCTGGAACGGCGAAGATGGGCTGCTGGCAGGCACCACCACCGTCCGGCTTCTCTCTGAAACCCTCTAGCTCACAGAGAGCTCCCCGGAAAAAAACGGGATCTGGCGGTAAACCGTCAACCAGGTAGCCGCCGGAAGCTTTGTAGAGCTCCGTTCTCGTGCGGCGCTCATCGGTCGAGTTCAGTCCAGAAAACAAACCTCAAAAACTAACAGAGCATGACTAGTTGTTAGAGCTGAGACCTCTCGATGGAACAGACGAACGCGCCTGATCATTATCTCCCGGTTTTTGTAAGTATCAGCTCTGTAGCTGTCATGAATCGAGTTAAGTACAGAAAACCGACAGCATCTGTCGAGATGACTCGAATAATACGAATAGGTTTCTAGTTGCAACAGATGAACGCGCTGGATGATTTTCAAATAGTTCCTGTACGCATCAGCTTTTTAGCTGTCCTGAATCTCGAGTTAAGTATAGAAAACCGACAGCACCTGTCGAGATGACCTGAAGAATACGAATAGTTTCGCGGACCTAGCTCGAGTAGCAGACCGAGTTCAGATCTATCGATGGAACAGACGAACGCACCTGATGATTGTAAGAGGGTTCCTGTAAGCATCAGATCTGTAGCTCCCTAAATCTCAAGGTAAGTACAGAAAACCGTCAACGCGTGTCTAGATGACTCGAAACGGTCGACGGTTCCCTCAAGTCTTTTGATAGTAATATTGAAGCTACGGACCTGAGAATGCGAGAGCCTCGCGCGCAATAACCCACTACATGTGGGAAAAATACCTGCTCTTGACACGAATTTTCAAGTTTTCCACAAAGAGAAGAATAAGAAGAAGAAGGGGGGGGGGAAAAAAAAAAAAAAAAAAAAAAAAAAAAAAAAAAAAAAAAAAAAAAAAAAAAAAAAAAAAAAAAAAAAAAAAAAAAAAAACTACCCCAAGTCGTCACATTATCTCTTAAGGTCGGGTCGGTCAACTGGGAGCCGGCGGTAAACCGTCAACCAGGATACCGCCGGGAGCCTCGTAGAGCTCTTGTCTGCACGACGCTACTTGGAACACATGGGGGAAGCTTTCTTACGCGTGAGCTGAAAAGCTTTAAAAATTACGTTTTTTCAACTTTCACCGAAAGTCGATTGATTCAAGTGGGGAACCGACAGCACCTCTCATATCACTCGTATTATACGAATAGCTTCGCGGATCTAGCTCGAGTAGCAGACCGAGTTCAGACCTCTCGATGGAACAGACAAACGCGCCTGATGATTCTAAATCGGTTTCTGTAAGTAGCAGCTCTGCACCTCTCCTAAATCTTGAGAAGTACAGAAAACCGTCAACGCGTGTCAAGATGCTCGAAATGGCCGACGGTTCCCTCAAGTCTTTTGATAATAATATTGCAACTACGGACCTGAGAATTTCACTGGCAGATGCGGCACAACCCACTACAGGTGAGAAAAATACCGGTTCCCAAAACGAACTTTCAAATTTTGCACAAAGATTGCAAAACCAACCCAAAGTTACCACATTGTCTCTTAAGGTCGGGTCGGCCAACTAGCTCCACCCTGCGCCCGAACTGGGATCCGGCGGTAAACCGTCAACCAGGTAACCGCCTGGAGCCTCGTAGAGCTCTGCTCTCGAGCGGCGCTGCGCATACGAAAAAGCTTGCTCAAGCGTGAAGAAAGAATCTCGAAAAATACGTTTTTTCCATTTGCATCTTCGTCCTAGCTCGAGTGCCAGACCGAGTTGAGACCTCTCCATGCGAAAAAGAACGCGCCGGGTGATACTGGATCGGCTTATATGCGTACCAGCTCTCTAGCGCTTCTAAATCTTCAGTTAAGGGAAACCGACAGCACCTCTCAGATCGAATAGCTTCGCGGATCTAGCTCGAGTAGCAGACTGAATTCAAACCTTTCGGTGGAATAGACAAACGCGCCTGATGAGTGTGAACCGTTTTCTGTAAGTAGCAGCTCTGTAGCTCTCCTAAATCTTGAGAGAAGCAGAGAAAACCGTGAACGCGTGTCAAGATGCTCGAAACGGCCGACGGTTCCCTCAAGTCTTTTGATAATAATATTGCAGCTACGGACCTGATAATTTAAGTGGCAGACGCGGCATAACCCAGTACAGGTGAGAAAAAAAATAGCGGTTCTCAAAACGAACTCTAAAACTGGCACCGGCGGTGAACCGTCAACCTGGTCACCGCCAGGAACCTCGCAGAGCTCCTTCCACGCGCGAGAGTGCTCAGAGTCGAAGGAGAGAGCTTCTGGAGGCATTTCTCGAAAAATTGAACCTTCAATTTTTTCATGTCGACGCAAAGATGGTTGCGCCAAGTGTTTTGCTAGTAAAAGTGCGCCTAAAGGGCTCATATTAAGACGCAGAAGCCCTTTTTGTCTTCCACAGGTGCGAAAAATCTGCTTCCTTAAAATAAATGGTCAAATATCTTTCAAATTTTCGCAAAACCGACCAAAAGTTACGACATCTTCTTTTCTGGTCGGGTCGACCAACTGGGAACCGGCGGTAAACCGTCAACCAGGTTACCGCCGGGCAACTCGTAGAGCTCTTTTCTTGCACAGCGCTCCTCCGAACACATGAAGGAATCTTCTGAAGCGAGAGCCCAAAAACTCGAAAAATCACAATTTTTCGGTTTTCATCCAGAGTCGGTTGCTCCAAGTGTTTTGATAGTAATACTGCACCTACGGACCTGAGAATTTGACTGGCAGACGCGGCATAACCCACTACAGGTGCGAAAAATCTGCTTTCTCAAAATAAATGGTCAAATATTTCAAATCTTAGCAAAACCGACCCAAAGTCATCACTTTGTCTCTTAAGGCCGGGTCGGCCAACTGGGCGCCGGCGGTAAACCGTCAACCTTTCTTACCGCCGGGGGACTCGCAGAGCTTCCTGACCATATATTATGTCCAAAGAATTAGGAGAGAAGGAATAGTTTTTCAGCCCGAGCGCTGGTAGCAGACTGATCTCAGGCGTCTAGTGATATCCCATTGTCCGTGTTTGGCGTCTGCGCTCACAACAGACCCAAACCAAGCGTCTAGATGCTTCGCGCCTCATGATGTCCGTCTGATTTTTCGGCCGAAGAGCACCATCATTTGGAAAAAAATGTCGGTCGAATACAAATAGTTTTGTGAACCTAGCTCGGGTAGCAGACCGAGTTGAGACCTCTGGATGCAACAGACGAACGCTACCAATGCTTCTGCATCAGTTTATCTGCGTACCAGCTCTGTAGCTCTCCTACAGCCCGAATTCAATACAGAAAATGGACAACATCTGTCAAGATGATTCGAAGAATACGAATAGTCTTGCGGACCTAGATTGAGTAGCAGACCCAGATCATACCTCTAGATGCAACAGACGAATGGGCCTGATGATTTCGAATCAGTTTCTGTGCATATGAACCCTTTAGCTCTCCTACAGCCCGAGTTACGTGCGAAAACGAACAGCACCTCTCAAGTGACTCGAACGATACGAATAGTTTCGCGGACCTAGCTCGAGTAGCAGACAGAGTTCAGACCTCTGGATGCACCAGACGAACGCGCCTGATTACTCTGCATCCGTTTCTGTGCGCATCAGCTCTGTAGCTCCCCTAGAGCTCGAGTTAAGTACAACCGACAGTCCTGTCGAGATGACCCGAGCGATACGAATAGTTTTGCGGACCTAGCTCGAGTAGCAAGCCGATTTCAGACCTCTGCATGCGACAGACGGACGCGCCTGATGTCTCCGAAATGGTTTCTTCAACTACCAGCCTGTAGCCACCCTGAGGCCCGAGTTAAGTACAGAATATCGACAGCACCTCTCAAGATGACTCGAACAATACGAATAGGTTTGCGGACCTAGCTCGGCTAGCAGACCGAGTTCAGACCTCTAGATGCAACATACGAACGCGAATAATGATTCTGAATATGTTCTTTAAGTATCAGCTCTGTAGCTCTCCTACAGCTCGAGTGAAGTACAAAAAACCGACAACGCATGTCAAGATGACCCCAAACGGCTGATCCCGTCCGTGCGCTTTTTGACAGTAAAAGGTACCCGATCGAGCTGAGATCAAGATGGCAAGCAGGACGAAGATCGAATATCATGGGAGAAAATACTAGAGCTCTGACGAATGGTTGAATTCCGAGAACAAAATTTTTAACCGACCAAAAGTCAGGAAAAGTTCCGTCGATATTTTTCTTGCCAACTAGCTCTCCAGCGCCCTGGAACTGGGCGCCGGCGGTAAACCGTCAACCTTTCTTACAGCCGGGGGACTCGTAGAGCTTCCTGACAATATATAATGTCGAAAAAAATTGCAGAGAACGAATAGCTTTTAGCGCAAGCGATTTCACACCTCTCGATGCAACAGCCAAACGCCCACGATGCTTCTGGATTCTCTTCTGTACGAGCTCTGTAGCTCTCCTACAGCCCGAGTTACGTGCGTAAATCGATAGCACCTCTCAAGATGACTCGAACAAAACAAATAGTTTGGCAAACCCAGCTCGAGTATCAGACCGAGTTCAGACCTCTGAATGCGACAGGCGGACGCGTCTAATGTCTCCGAGTCGATTCCTGTGATTACCAGCCCTGCAGCTCCCCTGCAGCCCGAGTT
Organism: Prorocentrum cordatum; assembly: GCA_963575745.1. NCBI lineage: Eukaryota > Dinophyceae > Prorocentrales > Prorocentraceae > Prorocentrum > Prorocentrum cordatum. The sequence continues at coordinate 142,289 of CAUYUJ010020164.1, forward strand.
AAGTGCAGAAAACCGAGAGCACCTCTCAGGATGACTCGAACAATACGAATAGGTTCGCGGACCTAGTTCGGGCAGCAGACCGAGTTCCGAGCTCTGGATTCGACAGGGGGACGCGCCTGGTGGCCCCAAATCGATTTCTGTGATCACCTGTACTGTAGCCCCCCTACATCCCGATTTAAGTGCAGAAACCCGACAGCACCTCTCAAGATGACTCGAACAATACGAATAGTTTCGCGATTCTAGATCGGGCAGCAGACCGAGTTCAGAGCTCTAGATTCAACAGACAAATGCGACTGATGATTCTGAATCGGTTTATGTAAGTATCAGCTCTGTAGCTGTCATATAGCTCGAGTTAATTACAGACAACCGAGAGCGCCTGTCAAGATGACTCGAATAATACGAATAGGTTTGCGCACCTAGCTCGGCTAGCAGGCCGGGTTCAGACCTCTAGATGCAACAGACAGACGCGCCTGATCATTCTGAATCGATACAGTATGCTTGCCAGCTGTATAGCTGTCCTGTATCTCGAGTTAAGTCCAATAAACTGACAGCGCGTATCAAGATGACACGAAACGGCCGATCCCGCCCGTGTGCTTTTTGGCAGTAAGAGGTACCCGATCGAGCTGAGATCAAGATGGCGAGCGGGAATAAGATCGAATATCACGGGAAAAAATACTAGAGCTCTAACGAATGGTTGAATTTCGAGAGCATTTTTTTCAACCGACCAAAAGTCACCAAAAGGTCCGTCGAGATTTGTCTTGCCAACTAGCTCTCCAGCGCCCCGGAATTACTGAGAGCCGGCGGTAAACCGTCAACCAGGTTACCGCCGCGAGCCTCGTAGAGCTCTTTTCTCGCACGGCGCTGCTTAGAACATGCGGCAGGAGCTTTTCTGATACGCGAGGTGAAAACTCAAAAAAAGCAAGTTTTTTTAGTTGTCACCGAACGACGGTTCCGCCAAATGTCTTGATTGAAAAACTGCAGCTAAGGACCTGAGAATTCATTAGCAGACGCGACAACCCACTACAGGTGCGAAAAATACCGGTTCTTAAAACGAATGTTCAAATCTCTCACAAAGTTCGTCCAACCGACACAAAGTTCGCACATTGTCCGTCGGGGCCGGGTCGGCCAACTGGGCGCCGGCGGTAAACCGTCAACCTGGTACCTCGTAGAGCTCTTTTCTTGCCCAGCTCCTCGGAACACGTGAAGCAAGCTGAGAGCAAAAAAACTCTAAAAAATCGATCGCATACAAATAGTTTTGCGGACTTAGCTCGAGAAGCAGACTCTGTTCAGAGCTCTAGATGCTTCAGCCAAACGCCCTTGATGATTCTGTATCGGTTTCTGTGCGTACCACCTCTGTAGCTGTGCTACAGCTAGAGTTAAGTGCAGAATACCGACAGCGCTTCTAAAGAGAACTTGAGAAATACGAATAGTGTTGTGGACCTAGCTCGACTAGCAGAACGAGTTCAGGCCTCTCGATGCAACAGACGCAAGCGCCTGGTGATACTGAATCAGTTTATGTGCGCACCAGCTCTGTAGCTCCTCTGAATCTTGAGTTGGGTACAGAAAACCGGCATCACTGGTGAGGATGACTGGAATAACACAAATAGTTTTACGGACCTAGCTCGAGTAGCAGACCGAGTTCAGGCCTCTGGATGCAACAGGCGAACGCGCCTGATCATTCTGAATCGTTTTCTGTAAGCATCAGCTCTGTAGCTCTCGAAATCTCGAGTTAAGTACAGGAAACCGTGAACGCGTGTCAAGATGACTCCGAACGCAGTTGGTTCCAGCAAGTCTTTTGATAATAATATTGCAGCTACGGACCTGAGAATTTAACTGGCAGACGCGGCATAACCCACTACACGTGAGAAGAATACCGGTTCTCAAAATGAATTGTCAAATATCTTTGAAATCAAAGCAAAACCGACCCAAGGTTATCACATTGTCTCTTTTGGTCGGGTCGGCCAACTAGCTCCACCCCGCGCCGGAATTCCTCTAGCTCATCGATGCCGAAGAGCTCTACGAGGTATTTTTGGACTGTCAACGTGAAGTCGGCCCCTGGCTTCGCCCGGGAGAATTTTTCGACGGAATGAACTAAGAAGTTCCGAAGTCACTTCTGTAATGCAAAGCTTCGATCTGCGCAATTAGCAGCCAAAACGAATTGTTAGAACTCAAAATCGGCTGAGCCAGGCCGCGGAAGGTATGATCGCGTCCCTTTTCGACATTTGGCCAACTGGGAACCGGCGGTAAACCGTCAACCAGGTTACCGCCGGGACCCTCGTAGAGCTCTTTTCTCACACCGCGCTCCTCGGAACACATGAAGGAAGCTTCTGGGGCGAGGCTCCAAAAACTCGAAAAACTTACGCTTTTCGATTTATCTAACGTCGGTTCCTCCAAGTGTTTCAATAGTAATACTGCACCTATGGGCCTGAAAATTTTACTGGCGGACGCGCCATAACCCACTACAGGTGCGAAAAATCTGCTTTCTCAAAATGAATTGTCAAATATCCTTCAATTTTTCGCAAAACCACCCAAACTGGGCGCCGGCGGTAAACCGTCAACCTTTCTCACCGCCGGGGGACTCGCAGAGCTTCCTGACAATATATAATATGGAAAAAATGCAGAGAACGAATAGTTTTTCAGCCCAAGCGATTTCAGATCTCTCGATGCAACAGCCGAACGCCCCCGATGCTTCTAGATTGTCTTCTCCACGAGCTCTGTAGCTCTGCTACAGCCCGAAATACGTGCGTAAATCGACAGCACCTCTCAAGAAGACTCTAACAAAACGAAAAGTTTGGCAACCCAGCTCGAGTATCAAACCGAGTTCAGACCTCTGAATGCGACAGACGCGTCTGATGTCTGCGAATCGACTCCTGTGATTACCAGCCCTGCAGCCCCCCTACAGCCCGAGTTAAAGTGCAGAAAGCCGACAGCACCTCTCAGGATGACTCGAACAATACAATAGTTTCGCGGACCTAGTTCGGGCAGCAGACCGAGTTCCGAGCTCTCGATTCGACAGGCGAACGCGCCTGATCTCTTCGAATCGATTCCTGTAACCACCAGCACTGTAGCCACCCCCAGCCCGAGTTACGTGCAGAAAACCGAGAGCACTTCTCAAGATGACTCAAACAATACGAATAGTTTCGCGATTCTAGATCGGGCAGCAGCCCGAGTTCAGAGCTCTGGATTCAACAGACAAATGCGACTGATGATTCTCAATCGGTTTATGTAAGTATCAGCTCTGTAGCTGTCATATAGCTCGAGTTAATTACAGACAACCGAGAGCGTCTGTCAAGATGACTCGAATAATACGAATAGGTTTGCGGACCTAGCTCGGCTAGCAGACCGAGTTCAGACCTCTAGATTCAAGAGACGAATGCGCCTGATCATTCTGAATCGATTAGCTGTGCTTACCAGCTCTATAGCTGTCCTAAAGCTCGAGTTATGTTCAGATAACCGTCATCGCGTGTCAAGATGACTTGAAACGGCCGATCCCGCCTGCCTGCTTTTTGGCAGTAAAAGGTACCCGATCGAGCTGAGATCAAGATGGCGAGCGGGAATAAGATCGAATATCATTGGAAAAAATACTAGAGCTGAAACGAATTGTTGAATTTCGAGAACAAAATTTTCAACCGACCAAAAGTCACCAAAAGGTCAGTCGAGATTTTTCTTGCCAACTAGCTCTCCAGCGCCCCGGCGGTAAACCGTCAACCACGTTACCGCCGGGCACCTCGTAGAGCTCTTTTGTTGCACAGCGCTCCTCGGAACACATGAAGGAAGCTTCTGAAGAGCAGAAAAACTCGAAAAAACACGAGTTTTCGGTTTTCATCAAAAGTCGGTTCCCTCAAGTCTTTCGATAGTAACACTGCAGCTAAAGACCTGAGAATTTTACTGGCAGACGCGGCATAATCCACTACAGGTGGGAAAAATCTGGTTTCTCGAAATGAATTGTCAAATATCTTTCAAATCTTTGGAAAACCGACCCCAAGTGACCACATTGTCTGTTTTCGTCAGGTCGGCCAACTGGAACCGGCGGTAAACCGACAACCTGCTTACCGCCGGGAACCTCGTAGAGCTTTTTTTCTTGCACGGCGATCGTCGGAACACATGGAGAAAGCTTCTGGAGCGAAAAACAAAGAACTCGAAAAAACACGTTTTTCTGCTTTTATGCAACGTCGGTTCCCTCAAGTTTTTTGATAGTAATACTGCAGCTACGGACCTGAAAATTTACTGGCGGACGCGCTATAACCCACTACAGGTGCGGAAAATCTGCTTTCTCAAAATGAATTGTCAAATATCCTTCAATTTTTCGCAAAACCACCCAAAAGTTATCACTCTGTCCTTTCTGGCCGGGTCGGCCAATGGGAACGGGCGGTAAACCGTCAACCAGGCTACCGCCGGGCACCTCGTAGAGCTCTTTTCTCACACCGCGCTCCTCGGAACCTCGTAGAGCTCCTAGCACGCGTAAGAGTACTCAGATTGCAAGCAGACAGCTTCTCGGATTACTTCTGGAAAAACGTAGGATTCCCATTTTTCGGTGTCAACGTGATGTCGGTTGCTCCAAATTTTTCGATAGTACAACTGGCTCCAGAGAGCTGAGCTGCTCTGGGAACGAATTTTACATGCCAATGCTCGGCGTAAAAATCTGCTTTTTCAAAATGAACGGGAACCGGCGGTAAACCGTCAACCAGGCTACCGCAGGGCACCTCGTAGAGCTCTTTTGTTGCACAGCGCTCCTCGGAACACCTGAAGGAAGCTTCTGAAGCGAGAGCAGAAAAACTCGAAAAATCACTATTTTTTTGGTTTTCATACAAAGTCGGTTCCAGCAAGTCTCTTGATAGTAATATTGCACCTACAGACCTCAGAATTTAACTGGCGAGCGCGGCATAGCCCACTATACGTGGAAAAAATACCTGCTCTCGAAATGAATTGCCAAATATCTTTCAAATATTCGCAAAACCGACCCAAAGTTGTCACATTGTCTCTTTTGGTCGGGTCGGCCAATGGGCGCCGGCGGTAAACGGTCAACCTGGTTTTTGTGTTTACGCGGGCTGGCGAGGCGCTGGTCTTCAGCGCAGCCCGTGTCAGCTACGCAGCCTGGCAACTGAGCAGCAGTGAAACGAGCACCTACCCACGGAGGCGGGCTGAGGTGTCATATAACATTGCTAAACTTGAAGACGATTCCCGAGCCCAGGAGGGCGTAGGGATAACACATCATCAAGAAGCAAAATCACTGTCATCAAATTGCTGTAGCTGTATGCGTATGGCACGTGTCAATGCTTCGGCAGCGGACAACTCACATTCGGTGATCGTGGCGCCTGGCTCCAGCCAGGCCGCAGCAGCAGCGTCTCTCCAAATCAACGGTGTGTCAGCATGATAATGTAGAGAGGAAGAGGTCGGGTAGGGGGAGTATCGTGTAGAACACACTCCATGCCGAGACGCCCGTGAGGACATGTTGAGATAGCCAACCTGCATCCAGTAACCGCATGCACTGCCCTTGCTGCACACTCCCCCGTCGTACCCGTAGAGCTCTTCCTCGCCCAGCTCCTCGGAACACGTGAAGCATGGTTAAGCGAGAGCCAAAAAACTCTAAAAAATCGGTCGCATACACATAGTTGTGCGGACTTAAGCAGACTCTGTTCAGAGCTCTAGATGCTTCAGCCAAACGCTCTTGATGATTATGTATCGGTTGCTGTGCGTACCAGCTCTGTAGCTGTGCTACAGCTAGCGTTAAGCGCAGAATACCGACAGCGCCTCTAAAGAGAACTTGAGAAATACGAACAGCGTTCTGGAGCTAGCTCGAACAGCAGAACGAGTTCAGGCCTCTCGATGCAACAGACGCACGCGCCTGATGATACTGAATCGGTTTATGTGCGTACCAGCTCTGTAGCTACTCTGAATCTTGAGTTGAATACAGAAAACCGACATCGCTCGTCAAGATGACTCGAATAACACCAATAGTTTGACGGACCTAGCTCGAGTAGCAGACAGAGATCAGGCCTCTGGATGCAACAAACGAACGCGCCTGATGATTCTGAATAGATTTCTGTAAGCATCAGCTCTGTAGCTTTCCGAAATCTCGAGGTGAGTACAGAAAACCGTGAACGCGTGTCAAGATGACTCGGAGCGCAGTTTGTTCCAGCAAGTCTTTTCATATTAATATTGCAGCTACGGACCTGAGAATTTAACTGGCTGACGCAGCATAACCCACTATACGTGGGAAAAATACCCGTTCTCCAAATGAATTGTCAAATATCTTTTAAACTGGCGCCGGCGGTGAACCGTGAACCTGGTCACCGCCGGGAACCTCGTAGAGCTCCTTCCACGCGTAAGAGTGCTTAGAATCAAAGCAGAGAACTTCGCAGGAGATTTCTTGAAATCTTTAATTTCGAATTGTTTATGTGAATCTGAGGTCAGGCCCCTGGCTTCGCTCAGGAGAACTTGCTGACAGAATGAGCTAAGGATTCGAGAGGGAACTTCTGTAATGTAAAGCTTCGCTCTGCGCAATTATCAGCCAAAACGAACTGTTAGAGCTGCAAAATTGGCTGAGCCAGGCCGCGGATGGTATCATCGCGTCCCTTCGAAATTTTAAGAACTAGCTCCGCTATGCCGCCGAATTTCTCTAGCTCTGTTATCATCAGAGCTCTACGAGGTATATTCGCAAAACCGACCCAAAGTTGTCACTTGGTAGCGTCCAAAACCCGGAGAGCAAAGGGCGCACACACCAGAAAGCTTCCCTTGCGAGCCCCCAAACGCTTTCGTAAAGCGTCTCTGGCGCTCTGGGGGGCTCCCCTACTGGCGCCGGCGGTGAACCGTCAACCTGGTCACCGCCGGGAACCTCGTAGAGCTCTTCTTACGCGTGAGAGAGCTCGGAGTCGAAAGGAAGAATTTCTGAAGGCATTTCTCGAAAAATTGAACATTGATTTTTTTCATGTCGAAATGAAGTTGGTTGCTCCAAGTGTTTCGGTAGTTAAAGTGCGCCTAGAGAGCCCATATTAAGACGCAGAGGCTCTCATAAACTTTTTACAGGTGCGAAAAATCTGCTTTCTCAAAATAAATGGTCCAATATCTTTGAAACATTCGCAAAACCACCCAAAAGTTACTATTGGTAGCGTCCACTGGGCGCCGGCGGTAAACCGTCAACCTTCCTTACCGCCAGGGGACTCGTAGAGCTTCCTGACCATATATAATGTCGAAAAAATTACAGAGAACGAATAGTTTTTCAGCCTAAACGATTTCAGACCTCTCGATGCAACAGCCAAACGCCCCTCATGCTTCTGGATCCTTTTCTGTGCGTACGAGCTCCGTAGCTCTCCTACAGCCCGAGTTACGTGCGAAAATCGACAGCACCTCTCAAGATCACTCGAACAATACAAATAGTTTCGCGAATCTAGCTCGAGTATCAGACCGAGTTGAGACATCTGAATGCAACAGGCGGACGCGCCTGATGTCTCTGAATCGATTCCTGTGATTACCAGCCCTGCAGCCCCCTTACAGCCCGAGTCAAGTGCAGAAAATCGACAGCATCTCTGAAGATGACTCGAACAATCATAGCTTCGCGGACCTAGCTCGGGCAGCAGGCCGAGTTCAGGGCTCTGAATGCGACAGGTGGACGCGACTGATGTCTCCGAATCGATTCCAGTGATTACCAGCCCTGCAGCCCCCTTACAGCTCGAGTTAAGTCCAGAAAACGGACAGCACATCTCAAGATGACTCGACGAATACGAATAGTTTTCCAAACCTAGCTCGGGCAGCACACCGAGTTCTGAGCTCTGCGTTCGGCAGACGGACGCGCCTGATGTCTCTGAATCGATTCCTGTGAGTACGAGCCCTGTAGCCCCCCTACAGCCCGAGTTAAGTGCAAAAAACTGACAGCACCTCTCAAGATGACTCGAACAACACAAATAGTTTCGCGAACCTAGCTCGGGCAGCAGACCGAGTGCAGACCTCTAGATGGAACAGACGAACGCGCCTGATGATTCGCAATCGATTTCTGTGAGAATGAGCTCTGTAGCTGCCCTACAGCTCGAGTTAAGTACAAAATACCGTACAACGCGTATCAAGATGACTCGAAACAGCCGATCCCGCCGCGATGCTTTTTTGCAGAAATATTTACCCGATCGAGCTGAGATCAAGATGGCGAGCGGGAATAAGATCGAACATGGTCAGAAAAAATACTAGAGCTCAAACGAATTGTTGAATTTCGAGAACAAAATTTTCAACCGACCAAAAGTCACCAAAAGGTCCGTCGATATTTGTCTTGCCAACTGGGCGCCGGCGGTAAGCCGTCAACCTTTCCTGACAATATATAATGTCGAAAAAAATTGCACAGAACAAACAGTTTTTCAGCCCAAGCGATTTCAGACCTTTCGATGCAACAGCGGAACGCCCCCGATGCTTCTGAATTGTCTTCTGTACGAGCTGTGTAGCTCTCCTATAGCCAAAGTTACGTGCGTAAATCGACAGCACCTCTCAAGATGACTCGAAAAATACGAATAGTTTGGCAAACTTAGCTCGAGTATCAGACCGAGTTCAGAGCTCTGGATTCGACAGGCGGACACACCTGATGTCCCCGAATCGATTCCTGTGATTACCAGCCCTGCGGCCCCCCTACAGCCCGAGTTAAGTGCAGAAACCCGAGAGCACCTTTCAGGATAACTCGAACAATACGAATAGTTTCGCGGAGCAGCAGACCGAGTTCCGAGCTGGGTTCGACCGACAGACGCGCCTGATGTTTGAAATCGACTCCTGTGACCACCTGCACTGTAGCCCCCCTACGGCCCGGGTGAAGTGCAGAAAACGGACAGCACCTCTCAAGATGACTCGAACAATACGAATAGTCTCGCCATTCTAGATCGGGCAGCAGACCGAGTTCAGAGCTCTGGATTCAACGGACAAACACGACTGATGCTTCTGAATCAGTGTCTGCAAGTATCAGCTCTGCAGCTGTCCTATAGCTCGAGTTAAGTACAGAAAACCGAGAGCGCCTGTCAAGATGACTCGAATAATACGAATAGGTTTGCGGACCTAGCTCGGCTAGCAGACCGAGGCTAGCAGACCGAGTTCAGACCTCTGGATGCAACAGGCGAACGCGCCTGATCATTCTGAATCAATAAGATGTGCTTAACAGCTCTGTAGCTGTCCTGTATCTCGAGTTAAGTCCAATAAACTGACAGCGCGTATCAAGATGACCCGAAACAGCCGATCCCGCCCGTGTGCTTTTTGGCAGTAAAAGCTGCCCGATCGAGCTGAGATCAAGATGGCGAGCGGGAATAAGATCGAATATCACGGGAAAAAATACTAGAGCTCTAACGAATGGTTGAATTTCGGGAACAAAATTTTCAACCGACCAAAAGTCAGCAAAAGGTCAGTCGAGATTCTTCTTGCCAACTAGCTCTCCGGCGCCCCGGACTTACTCTTAAGCTTCCAGCAACAACTTGCTAAGGGAAGCTCTACGAGTTACTAGCTCTCCAGCGCGCCAATATAACTCTTAAGCTTCCAGCAACTAGCTAAGGGACTGGGCGCCGGCGGTAAACCGTCAACCTTTCTTTTTTTGCGGACTTTGCGGTCGACTGTGCAGGCTTTCCAGCCTAGTCGGAAGCAAGGAGCGGGCGCATCGGGAGTAGGCGGAAGCCTCACCGATCCAAACGATCAGAGGCGAAAACCAACTCTTATTAGGAGGATGAGAGGTCAAGCACACACACACGACAAACGAAGGCATGGCGTGAGTGAGCACAATCAAAATCACATCATATCCTGTCCGAAATACGCTTGTACAACCCGCGGCAAGATCATAATCGCATGCTCAACGGCCGAGACCTCGGCATCAGTCACTGTTGAAGTTGGATCAATCGAGAGTGCCGCACTGTACACCTCCGTCCAAATAATCTCATGGCTGAGTGGCTGCCTTGAGAGCCTCAATACCCGTCCAACATCAATCCAGCACCCGACTCCCACGCCGTCGCAAGAGACACCACCATCGAATCCAGCTCTGATGGCACAAACGCGAAACACCTGTTGTAACTGAGGGGCGTGAAGCCCTATCATATCTCGAATCACTGGTGGCCCGACACGGGCCGTATGAGTGAGTACATCTGCACGCGTGTTCCATTCCCTATAAGTGTGGTCTACAATTTCCCTCCCATGACAGGCAGGCCTAATTCCATACCTTTGACACATGTTGTCGAGTTGGTTTATCATTCTGTTGATCCTATCCTGATAAGTACGATTAAGCACCCTCCAGACACCCTGCAGCCAAGACACCACCAGAAGACTGTCCCCAGAAATGCACACAGGGATCCCAAATGAGTCGAGGTCGCACTCAACCTCCTTCATATTTTGTAACGCAATACGTTTGGCCAGTTTGACGTTGAAAGCCGCAGTGCCCTCTTGGGCCCCATAGGTGTGCAGGTCGTTTTGTGTGATGGTAAGTACCTCCTGCAGGGCCCCACCTGTTGTACCGTACCCTTTTCTTTTCTGAAAATAACTCAGCATCGTCCGTGTACACATGTGTTCGCAGAACTGAACATACGCAGCATCTGTCGGCACAAAGGACTCCCACCATTTGAGTCCGTAGAATTCGCAGAAAGAAAATAGCCAGCATCTCTGGCCGACAGCTCGACCTGAACTAACATGTCTCCATTTTAGCTGCGAAGCCTCTTGGAAGTGAAACATACCCCGCAAGCACTCAGACGCATCCGTCCTGAGTCTGTCCCACAGTGGGCCATACGCAACCGTAGTCATGTGGTGATCTCTCCACGTACGTTGCGTCGAAGATATTTCCTCATGAGAATCAGTACACAACATAGAAATGAAATCAGCAGCATCCTTAGCGGAGTTCCACACCATACGAAAAAATCGCTGCACCAAACTCGCAAATCCATAAGATCGAAATTGCTCTCTGGCCTCGTGGTACCGTCGTCGGTTCCAGTCCGCCATAGTCTCCTCCTCTCTCCTCGGCCGTCGAAACATTCGGCACAAACACCATCCCTCGAAGGCATTGAGCATGTGCAGCGAGGAAGTATCAGCAGCACATGTCTCTAGACAATACAACGCCATACTCTGCACCTTGTCTTGATAACGACAAAACTTATCACGAACAGCTACCGCTCTGTTACGAAAGAAATTCGACTGTCCAATGAAACAAGCACGAGCCTCCTTGATGCGATATTCCACATCAGGATGAGCGGGCAACTCGTAGAGCTCTTTTGTTGCACAGCGCTCCTCGGAACACATGAAAGAAGCTTCTGAAGCAAGAGCAGAAAAACTCGAAAAACACGATTTTCCGGTGTTTATCCAAAGTCGGTTCCCTCAAGTCTTTCAAAAGTAATACTGGGCGCCAGCGGTAAACCGTCAACCTTTCTTACCGCCGGGGGACTCGTAGAGCTTTCTGACAATGAATAATGTGGAAAAAATTGCAGAGAACGAATAGTTGTTCAGCCCAAGCGACTTCAGACCTCTCGATGCAACAGCCGAACGCTCCAGATGCTTCTGGATTGTCTTCTGCACGAGCTCTGCAGATCTCCTACAGCCCGAGTTACGTGCGTGAATCGACAGCAGCTTTCAAGATGACTCGAACAAATCGAATAATTTGGCAAACCCGATTTCAGAGCTCTGAATGCAACAGGCGGACAGGCAGACGCGGCTGATAACTTTGTGACCACCAGCACTGTAGCCCCCAAACAGCCCGAGTTAAGTGCAGAAAACCGACAGCACCTCTCAGAATATCTAGAACAATACGAATAGTTTCGCGAACCTAGTTCGGGCAGCAGACCGAGTTCAGAGCTCTGGATTCAACAGACAAACGCGAATGATGATTTCAAATCGGTTTCTGGAAGTATGAGCTCTGTAGCTGTCCAATATCTCGACTTAAATACAGAAAACCGAGAGCACTTCTTAAGATGACTCGAATAATAATACGAATAGGTTTGCGGACCTAGCTCGGCTAGCAGACCGGGTTCAGACTTCTAGATGCAACAGAGCGCCTCATGATTCTGAATCGATAAGATGTGCTCCTCAGCTCTGTAGCTGGCCTATATCTCGAGTTAAGTCCGATATACGGACAGCGCGTATCAAGATGGCCGACCCCGCCCGCGTTCTTTTTGGCAGTAAAAGGTATCCGATCGAGCTGAGATCAACACGGCGAGGGAATAAGATCGAATATCACGGAAAAAAATACTAGAGCTCAAACGAATATTTCGATTCCGAGAACAAAATTTTCAACCGACCAAAAGTCATCAAAAGGTCCGTCGCGATTTTGTCTTAAATGCAGAAAAGCAACAGCACCTCTCAGGATGACTCGAACAATGAAATAGTTTCACGACACACAGTTCGGGAAGCAGACCGAGTTCCGAGCTCTGGATTCGACAGGCGGACGCGCTTGATATCTAACAATTGTTATATTCAGCGCGTCCGCCTGTCGAATCCAGAGCTCGGAACTCGGTTCTGCTGCCGAAACTGTGTGTCTGAAAACTATTTCATTGTTGTCATCCTGAGAGGTGCTGTTGCTTTTCTGCATTTAAGACAAATCTCGACGGACCTTTTGATGACTTTTGGTCGGTTGAAAATTTTGTTCTCGGAATTGAAATATTCGTTTGGGCTCCTAGTATTTTTTCCCGTGATATTCGATCTTATTCCCTCGCCGTGTTGATCTCAGCTCGATTCGATTACCTTTTACTGCCAAAAAGACGCGGCGGGGTCGGCCATCTTGAATACGCGCTGTCCGTATATCGTGACTTAACTCGAGATTATAGACAGCTACAGAGCTGAGGGGCACATCTTATCGATTCAGAATCATGAGGCTCGCGTTGCATCCTAGAAGTCTGAACCCGGTCTGCTAGCCGAGCTAGGTCCGCAAACCTATTCGTATTATTATTCGAGTCATCTTAAGAAGTGCTCTCGGTTTTCTGTATTTAAGTCGAGATATTGGACAGCTACAGAGCTCATACTTCCAGAAACCGATTTGAAATCATCATTCGCGTTTGTCTGTTGAATCCAGAGCTCTGAACTCGGTCTGCTGCCCGAACTAGGTTCGCGAAACTATTCGTATTGTTCTAGATATTCTGAGAGGTGCTGTCGGTTTTCTGCACTTAACTCGGGCTGTTTGGGGGCTACAGTGCTGGTGGTCACAAAGTTATCAGCCGCGTCTGCCTGTCCGCCTGTTGCATTCAGAGCTCTGAAATCGGGTTTGCCAAATTATTCGATTTGTTCGAGTCATCTTGAAAGCTGCTGTCGATTCACGCACGTAACTCGGGCTGTAGGAGATCTGCAGAGCTCGTGCAGAAGACAATCCAGAAGCATCTGGAGCGTTCGGCTGTTGCATCGAGAGGTCTGAAGTCGCTTGGGCTGAACAACTATTCGTTCTCTGCAATTTTTTCCACATTATTCATTGTCAGAAAGCTCTACGAGTCCCCCGGCGGTAAGAAAGGTTGACGGTTTACCGCTGGCGCCCAGTATTACTTTTGAAAGACTTGAGGGAACCGACTTTGGATAAACACCGGAAAATCGTGTTTTTCGAGTTTTTCTGCTCTTGCTTCAGAAGCTTCTTTCATGTGTTCCGAGGAGCGCTGTGCAACAAAAGAGCTCTACGAGTTGCCCGCTCATCCTGATGTGGAATATCGCATCAAGGAGGCTCGTGCTTGTTTCATTGGACAGTCGAATTTCTTTCGTAACAGAGCGGTAGCTGTTCGTGATAAGTTTTGTCGTTATCAAGACAAGGTGCAGAGTATGGCGTTGTATTGTCTAGAGACATGTACTGCTGATACTTCCTCGCTACACATGCTCAATGCCTTCGAGGGATGGTGTTTGTGCCGTATGTTTCGACGGCCGAGGAGAGAGGAGGAGACTATGGCGGACTGGAACCGACGACGGTACCACGAGGCCAGAGAGCAATTTCGATCTTATGGATTTGCGAGTTTGGTGCAGCGATTTCTTCGTATGGTGTGGAACTCCGCCAAGGATGCTGCTGATTTCATTTCTATGTTGTGTACTGCTTCTCATGAGGAAATATCTTCGACGCAACGTACGTGGAGAGATCACCACATGACTACGGTTGCGTATGGCCCACTGTGGGACAGACTCAGGACGGATGCGTCTGAGTGCTTGCGGGGTATGTTTCACTTCCAAGAGGCTTCGCAGCTAAACAGGAGACATGTTAGTTCAGGTCGAGCTGTCGGCCAGAGATGCTGGCTATCTTCTTTCTGCGAATTCTACGGACTCAAATGGTGGGAGTCCTTTGTGCCGACAGATGCTGCGTATGTTCAGTTCTGCGATCACATGTGTACACGGACGATGCTGAGTTATTTTCAGAAAAGAAAAGGGTACGGTACAACAGGTGGGGCCCCGCAGGAGGTACTTACCATCACACAAAACGACCTACACACCTATGGGGCCCAAGAGGGCACTGCGGCGTTCAACGACAAACTGGCCAAACGTATTGCGTTACAAAATATGAAGGAGGTTGAGTACGACCTCGACTCATTTGGGTTCCCTGTGTACATTTCTGGGGACAGTCTTCTGGTGGTGTCTTGGCTGCAGGGTGTCTGGAGGGTGCTTAATCGTACCTATCAGGATAGGATCAACAGAATGATTAACCAACTCGACAACATGTGTCAAAGGTATGGAATTAGGCCTGCCTGTCACGGGAGGGAAATTGTAGACCACACATATAGGGAATGGAACACGCGTGCAGATGTACTCACTCATACGGCCCGTGTCGGGCCACCAGTGATTCGAGATAGGATAGGGCTTCACGCCCCTCAGTTACAACAGGTGTTTCGCGTTTGTGCCATCGGAGCTGGATTCGATGGTGGTGTCTCTTGCGACGGCGTGGGAGTCGGGTGCTGGATAGATGTTGGACGGGTATCGAGGCTCTCAAGGCAGCCACTCAGCCATGAGATTATTTGGACGGAGGTGAACAGTGCGGCACTCTCGATTGATCCAACTTCAACAGTGACTGATGCCGAGGTCTCGGCCGTTGAGCATGCGATTATGATCTTGCCGCGGGTTGTACAAGCGTATTTCGGACAGGATATGATGTGATATTGATTGTGCTCACTCACGCCATGCCTTCGTTTGTCGTGTGTGTGTGCTTGACCTCTCATCCTCCTAATAAGAGTTGGCTTTCGCTTCTGATCGTTTGGATCGGTGAGGCTTCCGCCTACTCCCGATGCGCCCGCTCCTTGCTTCCGACTAGGCTGGAAAGCCTGCACAGTCGACCGCAAAGTCCGCAAAAACCTGGTTGACGGTTTACCGCCCGTTTCCAGTACCTCGTAGAGCTCTTCGTCATGATGAGCTAGACGTATTCCCGCGCGGGGTGGAGCTAGTTGGTCGACCCGGCCAGACAAGAAGATGTGACAACTTTGGGTCGGTTTTGCTATGATTTGGAAGACATGTGACAATTGACTTTAAGAAAGCAGTTGTTTCGCACCTGTAGACGACTATGAGAGCGTCTGAATCTGAGCTCTGTAGGCACACTTTTACTATCAAAACATTTGGTGAAGCCAACTTCACGTCGAGCTTAACAATATGAGTATTGATTCTTTCAAGAAATGCTTCCAGAAGCTCTCTATTTCGATTCTAAGCAAATGATCCGTGCAAGAAGCTCTACGAGGTTTCCGGCCGTGACCAGGTTGAGAGTTCACTGCCGGCGCCAGTTGGTCGATCCGACCAGAACGGACAATGTGGTAACTTTTGGGTGGTTTTGCGATTTTGTGAAAGATAGTTAACCATTTATTTTAAGAAAGCAGATTTTTCGCACCTCTAGACGGTTTACTCTATGTCGACATGAAGAAAACATGGTTTCTCTTTTTCGAGAAATCCTTCCAGAAGCCGTCTCTTTAAATACTGAGCACTTTTACGCGTGGTAGGAGCTCTATGAGCTTCCTGGCGGTACCCAGATTGACGGTTCACCGCCGATACCAGTTAATTTTACAATTTCAATTTTCATTCTATGCAGTGAATCATGACGCTTTCGATGGTGCAATTCTCAGGGCCCTAGCTGCATTATTTCGATGAAAAGACTAGGGGAACGACCATTGTGTACGACCAAAAACACAGGTCTTTATGTTTGAAGCTAGTATTCAGAAGCTTTGTTCTGTTGTTATCTCGGAACCGACCTCGCCTGTAGAGGGCTCTACGAGGGTCCCGACGGTAACCTGGTTGACGGTTTACCGCCGGTTCCCATGACTTGTAGAGCTTCCCCTAGTAAGTTATTTCTGGAAGCTTAAGAGTAATTCCGGGGCGCTGGAGAGCTAGTTGGCAAGGAAAATCACTTGTAGAGCTTCCCACAGCAAGTTATTGCTGGAAGCTAAGAGTAATTCCGGCGCGCTGGAGAGCTAATTGGCTGAAAAATCTCGTCGGAACTTTTGCTGACTTTTGCTCAGTTGAAAATTCCGTTCTCGAAATTCAACAATTCGTTAGAGCTCCTAGTATTTTCCCGTGATATTCGATCTTATTCCCGCTCGCCAGATCTCAGCTCGATCGGGTGAATATTACTATCCAAAAAGCACTGTGGCGGGATCGGCCGTTTTGAGTCATCTTGATACGCGCTGACGGTTTTCTGAACATAACTCGAGCTTTAGAACAGCTATAGCGCTGATAAGCACAGCTAATCGATGTAGAATGATTAGGCGCGTTCGCTTGTTCAAGCCAGAGGTCTGAAATCGGTCTGATAGTCGAGCTAGGTCCGCAACCGTATTCGTATTATTCGAGCCATTTTGACATGAATTCTCGGTTTTCTGTAGTTAACTCGAGCTGTAGAACAGGTACAGAGCTGATACAGAATCTGATTAAGACTGATCAGTCGCATATGTCTGTCGAATCCAGAGCTCTGAACTCGGTCTGCTGCCCGATCTAGAATCGCGAAACTATTCGTATTGGTCGAGTTATCTTGAGAAGTGATCTCGGTTTCCTACACAACTCGCGCTGAGGGGCGGCTACAGTGCGGGTGATCTTAGGGATCGATTCGCAGACATCAGGCGCGTCCACCTGTCGAATCCAGAGCTCGGAACTCGGTCTGCTGTCCGAATTAGGTCTGCAAAACTATTGTATTGTTCGAGTCATCCTCAGAGGTGCTGTCGGTTTTCTTCACTTAACTCGGGCTTTTGGGGGGCTGCAGGGCTGGTAATGACAGAAGTCGATTCGCAGACATCAGACGCGTCCGCGTGTCGCATTCAGAGGTCAACAAATATTCACTATGAGTCGGAATGTTGGTAGGTGCTGTGGGTTTTCTTAACTTAAGTCGAGCTAGGAAGCTCTACGAGTCTGCCGGCGGTAACCAAGGTTGACGGTTTACCGCCGGCGCCCAGTCTCGACGGACCTTTTGCTGACTTTTGGTCGGTTGAAAATTTGGTTCTCGAAATTGAACAATTCGTTGCAGCTCTAGTATTTTCTCCCGTGATATTCGATCTTATTCTCGCTCGCCCTCTTCATCTCAGCTCGATCGGGTACCTTTTATTTACTACCAAAAAGCACACGGGCGGGATCGGCCGTTTCGAGTCATCTTGTCACGCGGTGTCGGTTTTCTCAAGATAACTCGAGCTTCGGGACAGCTACAGACCTGGTAAGCACAGCTGATCGATGGAGAATGATTAGGCGCGTTCGCCTGTTAAAGCCAGAGGTCTGCATTTGGTCTGCTAGCCGAGCTAGGTCCGCAAACCTATTCGTATTATTCGAGTCATCTTGACGGGCGCTCTCGGTTTTCTGTACGTAACTCGAGCTACAGGAAAGCTAAAGAGCTGATGCGTACAGAATCTGATCTAGAATTATCAGTGGTCGTTGTCTGTTGAATCCACGCTGCTATTTGCGCAGAGCGAAGCTTGGCATTACAGAAGTTACCTCACAAATTCTTAGTTCATTCCGTCGAAAAATTCTCCCGAGCGAAGCCAGGGACCGACTTCACGTTGGCAGTCCAAGAATGCAAGTTTCCAGTTTTGCAGAAAATGCGAAGCTATCTGCTTGCACTCCTAGTTCTCTCAGGCGTCTGCTTGCACTTCTAGTGCCTCGTAGAGCTCTGATGGAGAAGAGCTAGAGGAATTCGGCGACAGGGGAGCTAGTTGGCGAAATGTCGAAGAGGGGCCCGATCATACCTTCCGCGGCCTGGCTCTGCCGATTTTGAGTTGTAACAATCGTTTGGGCTGCTAATTCCGCATGGCGAAGCTTTGCATTACAGAAGTGACCTCGCAACTTCCTAGTTCTTTCCGTCGAAAAATTCTCCCGAGCGAAGCCAGGGGCCGACTTCACGTTGACAGTCCAGAAATACTGTGTAGAGCTCTTCGGCATCGATGAGCTAGAGGAATTCCGGCGCGGGGTGGAGCTAGTTGGCCGACCCGACCAAAAGAGACAATGTGATAACCTTGGGTCGGTTTTGCTTTAATTTGAAAGATATTTGACAATTCATGTTGAGAACCAGTATTTTTCTCACGTGTAGTGGGTTATGCTGCGTCTGCCATTTATATTCTCAGGTCCGTAGCTGCAATATTACTATCAAAGGACTTGCTGGAACCAACTGCGTTCCGAGTCATCTTGACACGCGTTCACGGTTTTCTCTACTTAACTCGAGATTTCGAGAGCTACAGAGCTGATACTTACAGAAACTGATTCAGAATGATCATGCGCGTTCGCCTGTTGCATCCAGAGGCCTGAACTCGGTCTGCTACTCGAGCTAGGTCCGTAAAAATATTTGTGTTATTCCAGTCATCTTCACCAGTGATGCCGGTTTTCTGTATTCAACTCAAGATTCAGAGGAGCTACAGAGCTGGTGCGCATATAAACTGATTCAGTATCACCAGGCGCTTGCGTCTGTTGCATCGAGAGGCCTGAACTCGTTCTGCTAGTCGAGCTAGGTCCACAACACTATTCGTATTTCTCAAGTTCTCTTTAGAGGCGCTGTCGGTATTCTGCACTTAACTCTAGCTGTAGCACAGCTACAGAGGTGGTACGCACAGAAACCGATACAGAATAATCAAGGGCGTTTGGCTGAAGCATCTGGAGCTCTGAACAGAGACTGCTTCTCGAGCTAAGTCCGCAAAACTACTTGTATGCGATCTATTTTTTTGATTTTTTTTGCTCTCGTTTAAGCTTGCTTCACGTGTTCCGAGGAGCTGAGCAAGAAAAGAGCTCTACGAGGTCCCCGGCGGTAGCCAGGTTGACGGTTTACCGCCGGCGCCCAGTTTTCTATGGCTCTAGGTGCAGTATTACGATCAAAACATTTGGAGGAACCCACTGTATGAAAACCGAAAAAATCGTCATACCTCGTAGAGCTCTTCGTCATCGATGAGCTTGAGGAATTCCGGCGCGGGGTGGAGCTAGTTGGTCGACCCGACCAGAAAGGACAAAGTGATCAATTTTGGGTGGTTTTGCGAAGATTTGAAAGGTATTTGACAATTCATTTTGAGAAAGCAGATTTTCACTCCGAGCATTGCCATATAAACTTTGTTTCCTGAGCAGCTCAGCTCTCTAGAGCCATTTTCAGTACCAGTTCACTTGGAGGAACCGACTTCATGTTGATTCTGGAAAAATCCCAACTTGAAGTTTTTATAGTGAAGCTCCCAGAAGCTCTCTGCTTTCATCCGGCGCTTTCTCACAGATGCAAGGAGCTCTACGAGGTTCCCGGCGGTGACCAGGTTAACGGTTCACCGCCGGCGCCATTCCGGCGCGCTGGAGAGCTAGTTGGCAAGAAAAATCTCGACGGACCTTTTGGTGACTTTTGGTCGGTTGACCATTTTGTTCTCGAAATTTGAACATTCGTTCGAGCTCTAGTATTATTTCCCGTGATATTCGATCTTATTCCCGCTCGCCGTCTCGATCTCAGCTCGATCGGGTACCTTTTACTGCCAAAAAGCAGGCGGGATCGTCCGTTTCGGGTCATCTTGTCACGCGGTGACAGTTTTCTCAAGATAACTCGAGCTTTAGGACAGCTACAGAGCTGGTAAGCACAGCTAATCGATTCAGAATGATCAGGCGCGTTCGCCGGTTGAACCCAGAGGTCTAAACTCGGTCTGCTAGCCGAGCTAGGTCCGCAAACCTATTCGTATTATTCGAGTCATTTTGACAGACGCTCTCGGTTTTCACAGAGCTGATACGTACAGAATCTAATTCAGGATTATCAGTGGCCGTTGTCTGTTGAATCCAGAGCTCTGAACTCGGTCTGCTGCCCGATCTAGAATCGCGAAACTATTCGTATTGTTCGAGTCATCTTGAGAGATGCTGTCGGTTCTCTGCACTTAACTCGGGCTGTAGGGGGGCTGCATGGCTGGTAATCACTGGAATCGATTCGGAGACATCAGGCGCGTCCGCTCTTCGAATCCATAGCTCCGAACTCTGTCTGCTGCCCGAATTAGGTCCGCAAAACTATTCGTATTGTTCGAGTCATCCTGAGAGGTGCTGTCGGTTTCCTGCACTTAACTCGGGCTGTAGGGGGGGCTGCAGGGCTGGTAATCACAGGAATCGATTCAGAGACATCAGACGCGTCTGCAACCTGTCGCATGCAGAGGTCTGGAACTCGTCTGAA
>CAUYUJ010020165.1:0-62500 GCA_963575745.1 Prorocentrum cordatum
ATGGCCCCGCAGCCCTGCCTGCGGCGGAGGCCCCAAGGCGGCGCACGCGGCAGGCGGCAGCGGCGGAGGAGCCGCCGCCCGGGGCGGCCAAGCGGCCGGGAGCCCGCCCCGGCGCCGCCGCGCCGGGGCGACTCCGCGGGCGGGCTCGGCTGCCGCTGCGCCTGGAGGGCGCCCAGCCCAGTCTGAAGCAGCATCGCCCTTCTGAGAGCATGGCTGGCAGGTGGAGTCGTGTGAGCTGCGGAGCTCCGAGGGGCAAGGGCGACGGGCACTGCAGGACTTCGAAGTGGCACCTGACGAAGGTGCTGAATTCTCAGAGTCTGCAGGAGCCCCAGAAAAGGAGAGCGGAGACTGACAAATTGAGGGTTGAGTCCAAGGTGATCGTGACACGCACTATGCAGTGCACCAAGCAGTATGCAGAGAAGCATCGTCACTTGGAACTTCTGCTATATGGGCTGGCCGCCATCCCCAAACGAGCGTATCGTTAAGACCCGTGGAACTTTCTTTCTAGTGTATAGGCCCGTGCTCCCGTCCCTCGGTTGCACGACTTGGCCAAGCGCTGGTCCCCCTTCCGCCTCATCCTCGTTCCTCTCTCCTCCTGATTCCTCTTTCCTCCTCCTCCTCCTCCTCCTCCTCTTCCTCCTCCTCCTCCTCCTCCTCCTTCTCCTCTTTCCCCCCATCCGCCCGAGCCCCGAGTCTGGGGCCGCTGCAGGTTCTGCCTCTCCACCAAGCGAGAAGCTCGGCGTGCTCGCCAAGGCCAAGAAGCTCATCGGCGTTCCTCCTCGTTCCTCTCTCGTTCCTCCTGCTCCTCGTTTCTCTCTCCTCCTCCTCCTCCTCCTCCTCCTCCTCCTCCTCCTCCTCCTCCTCCTCCTCCTCATCCTCCTCCTCCTCCTGATTCCTCTTTCATCGTCCTCTTCCGCCTCCTCCTCCTCCTCGTTCCTCTCTCCTCCTGAATATCCTCTTTCCTCCTTCTCCTCACTCCTCCTCCTCCCTCCTCTTCCTCCTCCTCCTCCTCCTCCTCCTCCTCCTCTTCCTCCTCCTCCTCCGCCTTCTCCTCATTCCTCCGCCTCCCTCCTGGCTCAATCTCCTCCCCCGCCCCCTTGCGCACGAGCGCGCGGAGGGTCCTGCTGGGATCCCTCGCCCTGGGCGCTGCGCTGGGCCAGGCCGTAGGTCCGCCCCTCTGCGCCCGCGGTCGACTCGCCGATGAGCTTCTTGGCCTTGGCGAGCACGCCGAGCTCCTCGCTTGGTGGAGAGGCAGAACCTGCAGCGGCCCCAGACTCGGGGCTCGGGCGGATGGGGGGAAAGAGCAGGAGGAGGAGGAAGAGGAGGAGGAGGAGGAGGAGGAGCAGCAGGAGGAGGAGGAGGAGGAGGAGGAGGTGTAGTCGGAGGTGCGGCAGGACGTTTGCAGGCCTGGGCGGATTTGGTGTCTTTGTTTCCCCTCTCCTCCTCCTCCTCCTCTCCTCCTCTCCTCTCCTCCTCCTCCTCCTCCTCCTCCTCCTCCTCCTCCTCCTCCTCCTCCTCCTCCTCCTCTTCCTCTTCCTCCTCCTCTCCTCCTGAACTCTCCTCTCTCTCCCTCCTCCTATCTCTACTTTCCTTCCTCTCCTCCTCCTTCTCCTCCTTCTTCTCCTCCTTCTCTCTTCTTCTCTCCTTCTCCTCCTAACTCTCTCTTTCCGCCTTCCTATTTCCGGTCCTCCTCCTCCTTCTCCTCCTTCTTCTTCTCCTCCTTCTCCTTCTTCTCCGCCTCCTGGTATGTCTGGTTTGGGGGTTTCCCCAAACCAAAGAAACGCAGCGTTTCTTTGGTATTCCTGGTTTTGAAATTTCCCCGAAGCCCCAGGGCCTGAAAACGCCTGTATGCTCAGGTGTGTCTTGAATGTCTTGCCCCTCGGGGCCACGAAACACTGATATGCTATGGTATGTCTGGTATGTCTGGTCCCTCGGGGCCACGAAACCTTGGTATGCTCAGGCTTTTGGTAGTTGTTTTCTGTGGGTTGTTCTGAACTACAGCCGCGCAATCAGTCGGGGAGCCCAACAAGTTTCGGCAAAAACACAAACAGAAGCATGGCTTTAGATAAACAGCTGAGCATACTAGGGTTCCATTGCCCCGAAGGGGATAACATACCGAAAACACTTGAGCATACCAAGGTTTCGTGGCCCCGAGGGACGAGACATACCAGCAACACATGAAATGGCACGGTTCTTGGCTCCCACATGTACCAACCACTGGACAATCACAGAGCTTCCTTGCCCAAAGGCCACGAAACGCTGGTATGCTCAGGTTTTGTCTGGTATGTCTGGTCCCTCGGGGCTAGAACACGCTCGCATGCTCATGTTTTTCAAACTTGTTGTTTCTGGCTTGGCCGAAACTACAGCCGCGCAGTGAGTCGGGGAACCGATAATTCGAAACAAATATCAATACCAGAAAAACCTGAGCATACCAAGCTTTCGTGGCCCCGAGGGACAAACAAAAACAGAAACACCTGAGCATACGATGGTTTCGTGGCCCCGAGGGACCAGAAATACAAGAAAACCCTGGGCATGCCAGGGTTTCGTGGCCCCGAGGGACCAGAAATAGCAGACGCACATGACATGTGCACGGTTCTTGGCTCAATAATGCCCAAACACTGCAAGATCATAAGGCTTCCTTGCCCCAAGGCTACGAAACGCTGGTATGCTTTGGTGTTTCATGTATTTCTGGTCCCTCGGGGCTAGAAAACGCTGGCATGCTCAAGTTTTTCAATGTTTAAACGTTTGTCCGAAACTACGGCCGCGCGGGCTATAGGGCTATAGGGCTACGCTATAAGGCCATAAAGTTGCAGGTCTATAGGGCTGAAGGACTACCAGGCGCCCCGGCACCCAGGAAATCGGCGACGAAACACCCGGGCACCCGGGCACCCAGGCGTGCCGCCGAAATCGGCGGCACAGCCAACCCAACCATATGAATCTGCTAAGACCCCTACAGAGGCAACGGCCGTGGGGAACTATCGCAGGCGGGGTTTTCGATAGTACGCAATTTTAGTGTCATCTGTCAATGTGTTATCTGCTTGTGGAAAAGCACCACTATCTACAATCCTTTTGGCAACAGGGGGGCAATAGTCTTTCGCCGCAGCGGAAAACAATCGTTCCCAGGAGGAACGGATATGACATTCAAGAGTATTATGTTTTATTTCTAGCCCCTAGATGACGATGGATTTCTCGTGTTTTCCAATTATTATCTGCATCTGCGCGCCAGAGAGGTTCTTCGTGCCAAGGAGGTAGCGAAACCATACTCTTGGGACATCTTTTGGGGGACCTGACGCGGAGCATGTCTCTGATGTCAAATACACCAGCACACGCGATTGAATCAATGCGCTTCTGACCTTCAACGTCTGCTCTCAGAGAGCAATTCCCCAATGCGCGCGCCAGAAAGGTTCATCGTAGCACGGGCACAGCGAAACCATATTCCTGGGCCATCCTTTGGGGGACCTGGCGCGGGGCATATCTCTGAGGCCAAATACACCAGCACACGTGATTGAATTGAGGCTTCTAACATCAAACGTCTGCTCCCATAGAGCAATTCCACCATCTGCGCGCCAGAGAGGTTCATCGTGGCACGGGCGTAGCGAAACCATACTCCTGGGCCATCTGTTTGGGGACCTGACGCGGAGCATGTCTCTGAGGTCAACTACACCAGCACACGTGATTGAAGTAAGGTGCTTCAAATATGAAACTTCTGCTCTCAGGGAGCAATTCTTCCATCTGCGCGCCAGAGAGGTTCATCGTGTAGCGGGTTCAACGAAACCGTAGTCCTGGGCCATCACTGCTTGGGATCTGACGCGAGGCATGCTTTTTGAGACCGAGTACAACAGCAAACGTGACTGATTGAAGGTGCTTCTGACAGCAAGTTCTGCTCACAGGGAGCACGTATCACATCTGCGCGCTGTAGAGGTCAGGCACGCTTCGGGTGTAGCGAAAACGTATCCCTGGTCCATCTGTTGGGGAACCTGACGCGGAGAAGTATTTCTGAAGCGAAATGGCAAGGCAAATGTGCACGAGCAAAGGTGGTTCCTTCTGCGGGAAGGCATCCTTCTGCCATTCGTTCAGAGGTTACAAGAAAAAACTCAAACCGCCCAGGCCTGTAGACGTCCTGTAGTCGGAGGAGGGGGACAAGGAGGAGGAGGAGGAGGAGGAGGAGGACGAGGCAGAGTGAGTGGGCAGCGTGGCTTGGCGAGCACGCCGAGCTCCTGATTCCTCGCGGTCGTCTCGGACTCGAAGTCCGCGGCCTGGCTCATGCAGTGGTGGTGCAGCTTCTCCAGCGACGCGACGTCCTCCTGCAAGTCCTTGTTGCCCATTGACAGATCTCCCTCCGCAGCAGCCTTCTTCTGTCCTGCTGCTGCCAGCTCCACCCTGGCCTGGCCCATCTCCGCCTTGGAGTATCCCATCTTTGTGTCCAAAGACTGCTTAAACAGCTTGTAGTTCCCAGCCTTCGTTGCCTCATCGCGCCGCAAGTCCGATAAGTCGGAGGTGGCCCTGTCCAGCAAGCCCTCCAAAGTGTTCACGATGCCGCCACTCTTGCTGGCGTACGCCGCAGAATCGGGTGCATCGAGAGACAGTTCCGAGTCCTCATCCTGGCTGGCATCGCCTTCTCGAGAACTGCCAGTGGTCTGTGCTAGGGATTCTGGGTGCTCGAACCCACTAGCCCGGATTCCATAGCCATCCACCATCGCGACCAACGCCTGCACCGCGTTCATTGCGCTCTGGCGCTGCAACAGTGAAGCCCCGCTTCCGCTCTTGTCCAGCGTGTGTATTGCTTGTTCGATCGCCTGGATTGTCTCTGTGAGGCCCTGCTCATACTCGGTAAAAGTTTTCGCCTCCTTTTCGCGCAGAGTGGTCGCAGTGCTCAGCTCCTTCTCTTGCGCTGCGATCTCCCCAGAGAGTTCTTCAATGCGGGTTGTTACCGAGGTGACCTTGTAGCTGGACTGCTCGATAACCGCCGACAACGAGCTTGCCCTAGATTTCGCCGTCTTGATCTCTACTCGAAGGCTCCTGGATCTGTCCTCGCACCACTCGGCCAGCTCCTCGTACACCGCCTGGGCCTTCTCCGCCTCCGCAACGAGCTTACCCTGGGTGACGTCGAGCAGCTCCAGCACCTTCCGCACCGGGCTGTCCAGCACCCTTGCTCCGACGGCCTCCGCCCAACACGTGGCGGCCGCGATGATCGGCTACACGCAAGAGTGACCCCAGACCTCGTGTGAACCGACGGCCCACGAGAGGCCGAAGGCGCGAGCGCATCAGGAGCTCCAGACAGCCCCCCTGATGAGGCCTCACGCTGTGAAGATTGCCCTGTCTGGGGCCGCGGTGCTTGAAGGTGTAGATTTGCCACAGGACCAAAGGCCTCATGAGGCCCCTGGGCAAGGAGTGACCTTCTCTCTCTCTCTCTCTCTCTCGAGAGAGAGAGAGAGAGAGAGAGGGAGAGAGGGAGAGAGGGAGAGAGGGAGAGAGGGAGAGAGGGAGAGAGAGAGAGAGAGAGAGAGTGACCTCCGGTGCGCGGCTCTCCGATCGCTGCGCCCGACGCGACAGCAGCGGCCTGCGTGCTTGGGCCCGGCCCCTGTGCGACCCCCGGAAGCCGCGCACCAGCGGCCACTCCAGCGACGGGTCCCTGCTGACAAACGAACGACGCGCACACACACACACACACACACACACACACACACACACGCACACGCACCAACCAGCGACGGGTCCCTCCTGACAAACGAACGACGCACACACACACACACACACACACACACACACACACACACGCATCCATACCCACAGGGGGGCCGGAGAGGGCCATGGCTACGGGTGCGTGTGGTCGGATGGGGGTCCCCGCTCGAACAGGAGTGTGCCCCAGGGGTGCGACAACCCGCGCCCATACCCATAGCCAGTCCTCCTCCCGTCTCCTCCCACTGGCCCCCCTACAATCGGGGCGTTGACCTAAGGAACCCTAAATAAGGAACGAGGCCCTCCCATCTCCTCCCACCGGCCCCCCTATGGGTACACACACACACACACACACACACGCACACGCACCAACCAGCGACGGGTCCCTCCTGACAAACGAACGACGCACACACACACACACACACACACACACACACACACACACGCATCCATACCCACAGGGGGGCCGGAGAGGGCCATGGCTACGGGTGCGTGTGGTCGGATGGGGGTCCCCGCTCGAACAGGAGTGTGCCCCAGGGGTGCGACAACCCGCGCCCATACCCATAGCCAGTCCTCCTCCCGTCTCCTCCCACTGGCCCCCCTACAATCGGGGCGTTGACCTAAGGAACCCTAAATAAGGAACGAGGCCCTCCCATCTCCTCCCACCGGCCCCCCTATGGGTATGGATGTGTGTTCTTCGCTCGGGAACTCTTACGTGTAGCCGAGATGAGGGCGATCGTGCTGACCCGGCGCGGCCCCGGCAGCCACGGCCGCATGCCCGTGCCCGCCAGCCGCGGGCAGACGGGCCTTCACCCGCCGCGCTGCATTTCGGCCAGACTACTTCGAGCTCGTGCCGAGATTGCCGCAGGGCGGGCGGAGATGTCAAGAACGCTGGGGGCGCCCGCTTCCGTTTTCAGGATGGACGTGTTTTCCTTGAATTCTGGGGCCCCCTTGCTTTGTTGGGGGATTCTCGCTCGTGCCGTTTTCGGTTCGGTTCCGTTGTGTGCTGGCGGGCTGTTCTTTTTGGGGCTGCCGTGTTCTTGCCCGTGTCGTTCGGCGGCAACTCGACAAGTGGAAACCTAAGAAGAAGCGCCCCCAGCGTTTTTAAGCTTAACTTCGGTGGAGACTGCCAAAAAGAGCGGAGGAGGAGGACCAGGAGCGCCGGACCTGCCGCGCAGCTCTTTCGACCTCGAGGGGGAGGCGCGAGGAGGCACCGCGGGGGCGGTTTTTTGAAAACTGCTCCCCATCCTGCGACGGCCACGGAGAGACCACCGAAGCCATCACCCCCTACAGTTGTCAGGGCGCTTCATACACTCATGCCCAGCTGGCCCCCTTGAAGTCCTAGCCAGGAATCCCCGAGGGACCTTCCAGCCCCGGGCACCTGCTCGACCAGAAATCTCTGCGACAAGAAACGCGAGAGGGGGGCCGTTGGGCCAGGACCTGTATGCAACTATAGCAGCGTCGTTGTTGATGAATTCTCATGTCCAAGGAGAATAATCATTGTCGATCCCCCCCTTCAGGTGCACGTTGTCTCTTCAATTGAAGTGCTCCTCCTGGGGGTCCTCCTCAGATTGGGCACCTGGTTCTCTACTTACAACAGTTACAATACTTACAATCGTAATAGCAGCAGCAATACTAGTAACAACCACACAAACAACAGCAGCAGCAGCAACACCAACAGCAATAACAACAGCAGCAACGTCAATACTCATGTTAAGACTGTTCGTTCCTGTCTGCTTGTGTGCCATTCAACACGTAGATCCCAAAACTTCGATACCCGCCTTCTTCGTCTTCGATCGTACCCCCTTGGGGGTATATCTAGCTTACCTGCCACGTGCATTTAGTGCAGCCCCTAAAACAAGGGAAGAGATGACGGATTGAAGGGGGAGGGAGAAGGATGGAACCCGAGAGAAATTAGCAGGAAGGGGGCTAGAAGCAAAAAGCATGTAGCAGAACCAGACAGGCAGATCGGGTGAGCAGACCCCAACGGGCGGGTCGGGAAGGCGGGCCTAGGAGGCCAGGCCGAACAGGCGGGTTCCTGAAGCGTGAGTCCTGCATGAATCGCGAGGAGAACTCGAGCGATACCGCGATTCCTAAGTAAATCAGGTGAAAGGCCAAAATAAGAGTGTGATTCCTGAGTGTCGACGGCGCAGCGCCTGAATAGATTAGAAAGAAATCCCACGCGCGAGCGCGATTCCGATATATATATATATATATATATATATACATATATGTTGTACATCTATATATACTAAAACCATCGCGCGCTTCGCGCGCGCTCAGGCTCTAGCAGGCCCCAGGCCTCGACGAATTCACTGCTCCACTGAAGTAGTGGACCACAGTCCACGCATGCCAATTTGGACCGAAAGGCCTTCGAGGAAAATGGTTGTCTAGGGGGGCGGAGGCCGTATGAATCGGGTTCCCAGAAGGACTTCTGGGAGCATGGTTTTGGGACGTCTTGGGGAGCCTGTTGGGGCGTGCCGTCGTCGTCGTCGTCGTCGTCGTCGTCGTCGTCGTCGTCGTCGTCGTCGTCGTCGTCGTCGTCGTCTTCGTCGTTTCGTCGTCGTCGTCGTCGATTCAAGAGGGCACTCGGGGCAACTTTGTGCGAAACGACCTGCGGAGGGCCGCCAGAAGACGATCAGTCATGTTCCCAATCAACTTCCCAGACAGCTCTCCTGTAGCATGATGGTACTTCGAAGCCTCGGGAGACTCGCGGGACCATGATGAACCATGTCCCCCGAAGGCTTTCTGGGGACATGGTTTGTTGGGGTGTGTTGGGGGGTCTCTTGGGCGTTCCCTGGGAGCCCCTTGGGGGCCTCCGGGAACTCTCGGGCCCATGATGAACCATGTGCCCGGAAGGTTTTCTGGGGACATGATTTCTTGGGGTGTGTTGGGGGGCCTCTTGGGCGTTCCCTGGGAGCCCCTTGGGGGTCTATTGGGGCTTCCTCGGGGCCTCTTGGGCGCCTCACGGGGCTTCGTGGGAGCCTCTTTTTTTTTTCTCGCAGGACACACTCCTCTGCATATTGGGTGACCGCGGAAACAACAGGAACAGCTCGCGGGAAGGCGCCGGCAAGAGGAGCTGGCCTATCCGCTGTAGCAGCAGGCGCATGGGCACCCACGCAGAGGAGGCAAAAACGGACGTAGTGCAGGAAGGGAAGCCTCGGCATACACGACGCGGTTGCACGAGCTCCGAATGTAGGAAACGGGATATCGAGATCGAGGAGACATCTGGGATGGTGAAGGGGCGGCGCCACTCCGCCAAGGTGGACGGGGGGACGGCTGCGCTTTGAAGTGGTCTGGCTGCCAGAGCATCATTAAAAGGTGAACTGTGTGCCGAACCGAAATGCGCTCTACAGTGCCGCAAGCTGGTACTCGAGCGTTTCGGATCACTCCACCCCACCCCCCAACCTCACCCTGGGCCACAGCCAATTCTCTCCAGCTTTACAACTGCTCCGAAAGGGCGACAAAAACTGGCGACTGGTAACGCCGATCTGAAACTGCAGAAATAAGTCAGGATTATACTGTATTAGTCGCGCGTGCGTTGCGCCCTCCCACCCCAACCTCCCGCTTTGAAACTGGAATTTTTCTCCAGCTTTGAAACTGCTCCGAAGAGGCGACATAAACTGGCGACTGGTGGCACCGATCTGGCGATTGCCACCTACGCCGACAGGAGGCCGACTCCTGAGAGCTGCAACACATAAGACCGCACAGACGCGACACCCTCGTCCCACCGAACCTGGCCCATCCCGTCCCAATGTCTCACAAGACCCACGGCACCGCCCCTGATGACACTTTGAACGGCCGGCAGCAAACGCGAACCCTGGCTGTTGTCACACTGCCAAGGTGGAGTTGACTGCCAAGGCCATGTCCGCACCCTCTGAGCAGCCAATGCTTGCTCATGATTCAAGACGGAGTGTGTCACCCACAGGTTACTGTGTCGTTCAAGACAACGCTGAACAGTACGAGATTCTCATAGCACCTGTCTCTGAACATCTGCTGACGAGAGAACGCGCTCGAGCGCGAAAGGGTGCCGGGTCCGCTACTACGGGCGAAATGGTCTTCCGCTGATAATTTCGTCATTGAAAGCCCCTTGCAACGAGATGAAAGGTACGTAATGCCCATGCCTTGCCATCATCAGCTCATATGTAACCCAGGCGACGGAACTTGACATTGTCCCGATGAATGCTTTACACTTTGACATGGCAAATATATCACGCTTGATTGCTCTTGTGGCCGAATCTTTTTCGAATATGTCCGAACCATCAACGTTGCCACGATACTTGGCACGATCATACCCTTGGCGGATGAGGCGTGAAGACCATCGACTCTGCTGGGCGTCCTCAATTACAGCATGATCATCCGTGGCCAAGTAGACGTGTTCGAATGGACCGTACAATCTCTCCATGACGTCCAATTGAGTCGAATAGTCCTCGAATTTGAAACAACGCTTCCATGTGTTATATTCATCCTCACACGCATCGTTGTGCCGGACATGCACGGCGACGCACGAGGGTGACATATGTTTGGTTGCAAGCCATTCATCCATTTTTTTGGTTTCAGGTGAATCTTTGTAGAAATACCAGAGGTGCTGCGCATGCCACCATGTCAGCGATCGTTTTTCTGCCCACGAATCATCAGGTATGTCAAATGCAGCGCTCTCTGGATTGCTCCGCCAATTGGCTTCCCCGGGTGCCTTGTAATAGTACTCTTTTGAGCGCATGTACTTCAAGGGATGCGCAGTATACCACTCCTGCCACAATACCTTATCTTCATTATCAGGCGATTGACTGCATCCCTCCGTCCATGGAAAATAACCCTCGTCGCATTTACATCCACCAAGTTCAACATCATATTTACCACCTGGCGAGCATATCGTGCTTAGATCTGATGCCCCTGGATTTTCTCCTGTTACCTTGACCAAAGCCGGATCGATGTTCTCGATACGACACTGTGTTAACGGCGACAGGGTGCATATATATCCTCGTCCACACTTGGTATCCGTCAAGCGGTACTTGGAATTGCCAACCAATACTGCCGCATGATTGTCCAAATATCTTGCAGCGAGAAATACAAAGTTGTACAAGTTGTATGCGAAGCCATGCACAGTGAACTTTATGAGGTGCCACTCTTGGTTGTTGCACGCTGCAGGCTCTTGTAGCTTAGTGATGTGTTTCCATAATTCATTCTGATCTCGTGACCAATCTTCGTGCGCCTTGTAGTCGTTGTACACGTCTGGAGGAGGCAACCAATATTCGTAATCCATTACATCTGTCACACACGTGCTCGCATTATATGGTATTGACCGGCTGGGGCAACCTTCGGCCGTTCGCAACCACGTATCTCCGTACCCATTATGCGTGTCTCCGCTTCGGGCTCTGGAGTCTTGACTCGATGGCTGAACGTACAGACCATCAGATGTGAGTGCGCTGCCAAGAAGCACGCGTGCAAGGAACGAACACAAATTCATCATGGTACGTAGGGTAGCGTAGAGTATTGTAGCGAAGCGTTGCGTAGCGTAGCCTAGCGATACGTGTTGTCAACCAAGGAATCAACTCAAAATTTGTGCCGATATCGCTTGAGTCAAACTTGAGCCAAAATGGCTACGGAGGGCATCGTGGGAGCCTCTTGGTGGCCTCCGGGGGCCTACAGGCGGCCTCTAGGGCCAGAGACCTCGAAATGTCAGTTGGCGGTCCCCCTATGGGCCCTCTCTTGGGGAGCTCTTGGGGCGCAGTTGGGTTGTCTGGGGAGCCTCCTGGGCCGTCTTGGGGCCCTCTTCGGGGCCTCGTGGCCCGTCTTGGAGCGATCTGAAGGGCCTCCGAGCAGAGCCGTGAGGGAGCGCTGGGAAGCGGGAAAAGCGAGAACGCCTAAATCATTCAAAAACCGTAGGAAAATGAGTGAATCTTGCCTCCCAGGGCCCTATTGGGGAGCCTCTTGAGTCCGTCCTCGAGCGTGTTGGAGTCCTCGTCGGCCGTCTTGAGGGCAGCTTGGGCGTCTTCGGGGCCTCGTGGGACCGTCTAGGGCCCTCCCGGGACCTCCATTAGCCTGTCGTGGCCTGCTTCGAGGCGGGCCTGGGCCGCCTCGGGACCCCTCTGGGCCTTCTCTTGGCGCGCTCTTGGGGCACAGAGCATCCTGGGCCGTCTTGGGGCCCTCGTCGGGGCCTCGTGGGCCTTCTTGGAGCGATCTGAAAGGCCTCCGAGGCCGTGAGGCAGCGCTGGAAAGCGGGAAAAGCGAGAACGCCAAAATCCAAAACACTTGGAAAACGAGTGAATATTGCCTTCCAGGGCCCTCTTGGAGAGCCTCTCGAGTCCGTCCTGGAGCGTGTTGGAGTCCTTGTCGGCTGTCTTGAGGGCATCTTGGGCGTCTTCGGGGCCTCGTGTGACCGTCTTGGATCCTCTCGGGACCTCCTTAGCCTGTCGTGGCCTGCTTCGGGGCGGGCTCGGGCCGTGTCAAAAAAACAGGGTGCGAGCCCCGGAGGAAGCACTTCAATTGAAAAAACCAATGGGCACCGGACAGGGGGGATCAACACTAATTATTCTTCAGAAATGCGAGTTCAACAACAACAATAAGTTTGAAGCTGTTCGCTCTTATCTGCTCGCGTGCTATTCAACGCGTATATCCCGAACCCGCGATACCCGCCCTGTTCGTCTTCGCTCGTGCCCATTGGGACATCTCTTCCTTGCCTGCCACGTGTAGTTGGCGCGGCCCCGGAAACAGGGGAAGAGAGGACGGATGGAACGGGGAGGGAAACGGATGAAACACGAGAGAGAATAGCAGGAGGAGGGGGAGGAGGGGGAGGAGGAGGGGGAGGAGGAGGAGGAGGAGGAGGAGGAGGAGGGGGAGGAGGACCCTGAGGAGGAGGGGGAGCAGGAGGAGGAGGAGGAGGCGGAGGAGGAGCAGTTGGCGGCGGCGGAGGAGGCGGCAGGGCGCGCAGCGTTCTCCGTGGCGGGGGCCGACGGCGCCCAATAGCAGGAGGGGGCGATGAACAAGAAACACGTGGCAGAACCAGACGGATTGATCGGGCGGGTGGACCCGAACTGGCGGTCGGGCGGCGGGCCCAGGCGGCCAGGTCGAGCAGGCGGGTTGCTGAAGCGTGGGTCCAGCATGAATCGCGAGGAGGTTTCGATCGATAGCGCGTTTCCCTTGCAAATCGCGAGATGAACCAAGGCCAGAGCGCGATTCTTGATCGTCACGGGCGCGGAGTTCGACTAAATTGCGAGGAGGTCCCACGCGAGAGCGCGATTCTTGCAGAAATTGTAAGGAAGTCCCGCGCGAGAGCGCGATCTGGAAATACATTGTTACCAAGTATCAGGTGGGAGCCGTTGGACGCTCATTTCTCAAGAAGAATTATTGTTGCTCCCCCCGTGCACCTTGTGTTTTTCAATTGAAGTGCTCCGCCTGTTGTTCGCACCCTGTGCTGAGTCGAAAGTGAGCCTGGTAGCTCAAATATGGCATATAGCCTGGCAAATTGCGCCCATCGCTCTGCTGTGAAGGTACAGTATGAGGGGTGGACGGATAAGATAGGATAAGATCGATGTAATGATCTTTCCAGCACATAGCGAACACTCGCGGTGTCCGGGCAAATAGGGCGCGCGTGCCTTGGGCCAAAGGCAACGGCGCGCGAGCTATGCTCCCGATACTGTAACATCTCCCAAAGAGCTACCCTTAAAGTCGGGAGGGGAGGAGACGGAGAGCATAGTCGCACGCAAAGATCGCGCGCACGACTGTTTGCAAAGAAAAGAAAACAGTGCGTACAGTCTGGTCAAACACCAGACTGCAAGGCGAGTTTCCTCGCAAAGTATTTCACGCAAATACAGGACAGCCCCTTCAAACAATGAAGGGCTATCGGCTCAGTTAGAGGTAAGCCAAAATTAGGCCATACCTCACCAAGCAAATGTGTATTAAGGCAAAGAGCCTGAGTTGTACGAAGCCGGCTCGTTGCCAGGCGTGAAATAGAAGGCTCGTTTCCGAGCAACTAGAGGGGCGCCTTTATAGTAGGCGCCCGTGATGGCAAACTGGACCGCGAGGGCAACAAGGACAGACTAAAATTGATTAGACTTAGGTTTGTCTCTGTCCTCGGGACCCCGAAAGGGAACAAATTGCTTCACGTCATACTTAAATGACTGAGTGCCTGACATCACTTCCAGAAGCAGCTCCCGATCGATGCTTCCCTTTGTATGCCCATCTGCGGTCATATCCCTAGTATCACACCATTGCACATTATGTACTATACCTATATCCATGAGCTCACGTATCCAGCTGATATGTCCAAGCAGAGTCCGTTCTGTAGGTATTTTGAGATCCCTGCTTGATAAAGATTTGTAGACGGACTCGGCGTCTATGGTAAGAGAGACTTTGATAGCAAGGCCTCCAACTTCACGCATGTCTCGTAGTTGTCGTGGAGTCAAAGCCCCTGCCTTAAGCTCGTGGAGAGTAATGAGCGTAGGGTAACACTCATCAAGGTTATGTGCGGCTGCAAGTGCCTCCGCAGCATAACTGGACCTCACCTGTAATCGGTGTGATTTGCATAGTCCGTCACAGAGGTGAACGACGGACTTGCCTTGGGGCGAGTTTCCTCGCCGTAGTACGTTGGCCCCGCGTATGCCGTAGCCCTTGGTCTCGTCATCCTCCTCCCCGGTAAGCTTCCGATACCCCGAATCGCTATGGATGTCAACTTCATTCGTCGGCTTCATCCGAGGGAAGGTGATGCGTTTCGGACTGCTGATCAGCTTTCGCGTCACAGCATTCAAACGTCTGACTTGCAAATTGGTGGGCTCTTGAATTTTCTGAAGAGAGACCACATATACCATAAGCCAGATTTGGGTAAGAAGGGCATAGGCGAGGGCTCCTCGCAGGCTGACGAACATGTCGGTAATGAGTTTCGTGGCTTTGGCGTCGGCCGCCGCTCCTGTAAGTTCTGGGTGTGTGATAGGACGTAGTTGTTTGATATACTCGTCCTGGTCCATGATCACATCTCCCTGATCATTCTTAGTGTAGCGAACGGCGCAGTTCGTATATGTGTGCTTGTTGAGCTTGCATTTGCCAAATACCTTTTCGACACGTTGTACATAGTCGTCTATATTTTTCTCTAGACCTGTCATGTTAATATCATCGACATGTTTTGCCGTCAGAAGGTCTTGGCTGAATTCAAATTCAGGATCGTAGCTGGTCGGTGTAAGTCCTATAGCTCGTGTGGTCGTACGAAGTTTGAGAGAGAACGCTCTTGGAGCGTCCTTAATACCCGTTCCTGGTTTGAGGCATCTAAGACAGTGTCGACTTTCGTCGTAGGATGAGAAGCCGGGTAAGGTACGAAGTACCTGAGCGCTTCCTGGTGGAAGAGTAAAGCAAACCATGCGAGTTTCCTCGCCGGTGGCATGGGCAAGTTCCTCATAGGTCAAACCCTTTGAGGAACGCCTTATCGATATCCATGGATGCTAAGATCCACTCTGGATGACATGCCGCTTCACTTGCCAGGAGTCGTTGGGACTGCCTTCGGGCGGTTCCCGAGAATGTTTCCACATCAAAAGCCTCAGTATCCATAAATCCACGAAGGACCAGTCTGAGACGAATGGTTTTAACGTTCTCGGTACCCATCTTTACGAACTTCCACTTGTATACGTATCTGGATGTCATGATGTTGGAAGCTTTGGATAAATCGTACATCTCAAAGCATCGGTTATCAATCCAGATTTTGAGCTCAGTATATAAGGCTTCACTAACCTCCTTTGGATGTGCTGCTATGTCAGCTTTGGTCAGTAGATCATCTTCTTTGACAACCACAGCACGTTTAGCAGCAGAGGATACATACACTCTCATCGTTGCGACCATATCGGTATCGAGCTGTGCAAGTTGAGTCTGATCCAACACTATTTTTGACATTTCTGATGTAAAGCATAGTTCAACGTAAGGACCGTATTCATCACTGTCTAGAGAGTAGCTCTCGTCGGTTGTGTTTGAACAAAGAGATACTAGACAGGACTCACATGATTTCGGCTCGTCTCCGAGCATATCTGATGATGTAATATCATCTTCGTCCACAAATGCTGAAACCAAAACACATTGGTCGGGCAGCATAGTTGTTGGGACGCAATAAAGATAATCATCGGTAATCGTCGTAGGATGAAGGTCCATACGTAGCTCGTCGTACCACTCTTCCAGCATCATAGCTTCGATATTGTGTTCCTCATTTTCCTCATAGATTGTCGACAGACGGCCTTCGCTCGGCGATGAAGCATCTGGTGTGTCTGGAGAAGGCCTGTTTCCAGGCGACTCGTGTTCTCCAGACGTGTTGCTTGGATGCTGATATTTAGCCAAATCGTCGTGAAATCCTAAGGAAGGGACACGTGAAGTCAAGCATTGAATGAGTCTGGAGTGAGTGCTACCAGTGATCTGAGAAATGTTTAAGCCAGTGCCCACACATTCGTAATAGTGGAAAGCCGGGCTGATGTCGTTGTCGTAGTGGATCAGCGTAGACCCGGTGGCGTACTTTACTGCAGGTAGGCTTGACACACTCTTAGCCAATCGAACTGCTACTACATGTTCTACTCGGAAGTAATTTCGTACGAGATACTGTAGTGCTAAGTGCACGCGCGGGTGAAACTTGCTGTCGTCTGACAGATTAAGGTTTCCCTTGTAATCGGGGATATATCCGAAAACTTTGGCAGGTTTCCCTGCGCTGAGGTGTGCCACATAAGCAAGGACGGTTTGCATGGCCATATTATCCATGCCAAGTTCCCGTGCGAGGAGACATTCGATGTATAGTGTGTGACGAGCATCAGGATACATCACAGTTACCTCACGAGATCCTGCCTTGACAACAATATGTCCTCTTTCAGGCACATTTCGGATCACCGGGAATGGGCCATTCCAGCCTCCATGGTCGTCCTCGGTGGCAGTAGGTCGGTGGTAGTCGACCAAATCCCCTGATGAGTAGAGGCGAGCACCATCAGGAGTCGTCTTAGCCCTAAGAGCCCAATTTGTCTTGGCCACAACAGTAGCCTGAGTTATAGCTTCTAGGCTGACTTCCCTTACACGACGTTCTCGTTCGTGTCCTGAAGTCTCGGGTCCCTTGGGAAAGTCAAGGGTATCGAGATCAGGAAGGAAGGAGGGCTGACGTCCTGTGTGTGCCTGATATGGCGATACTCCGTTATAAAACGTAAACGCATTAGTAACGAAGATGCCTTCCGCCAAACTCTAGTGAATACAACAGGGATGTTGTGTCTATTTAATTCTTCCTCAATCATGTGGAGGACGCCTCTGAGAATGCCGTTTCGTGACTCAATTGAAGTCGCGTGTTGGCCAGGTGCTCGGATACGAAGTTCCGTGCCCTTATTGGCCATCATGGTTTTAGCGGCATCGTTATTCAGGGCGCCTTCTCCGTCTGAGTATAAAACTTTGAAGGGTCCGTGATAGGCAATCCAGCAATAGTGGTAGGCGTCGATGATAGCGTCACGTTCTCTGTCGGAAATTTCTAGGCCTGCTGCCAGGCGAATACAACGATCCATAATATGAAATATGGTCCGTTTCTTGTAAAACATGAGGTCCATTTCCCCTTCATCGAGCCAGTTGCCAGGAAGGCTCACCGATGGTAGCGTTGAGTTTCCTGGACGTTCCCATGCTCTACATTCCCGACAGGTATCGCAGACTTCCTTGATCATGTTCAGTCGAACGTTATCAAGCCCCACCTTTTCGAGGATTAGCCTCATCTTTGGCTCCTTCGCATGATACCATCGCAGATGCAGTTTTCGGAGTTCCTTTTTCACGACATGAGGTTCGTGACTACGGAGACTCTGTAGACTGTGTTGGATGTCGAATCTCGTCCAGTCGGGTAGTCGTGGAGCCCCAGAGCCGGTGGAGGCAAGAGGGTTCCTTGTAGCTCTCCGTAGTTGGTCCCCTGTGTTAACTGCGTCTGGAGGTGGTGGTACGCCTTGTAGACGGCCGCGGCGGGCCGCTACCTGTGGCACTTCGCTAGAGGACGCAGAAGGCGTGTTTCCACGCTCGGGGGCGTCTCGTAGCATGTCGTAGCTGCTGGCACCGGATGTCGGATCGACGTTGCCGAAGGATCGTGGTCGCGGTGGCCTGGCGTGTGCGCCTTGACGACCACCTGAAGCTGAAGCTTGGCCCTCGCCAGGTTTAGGTAAGGGTTTCCACCAAGCTGGCACGGTTTTGCCTTCGGGGTCGTGGTCGTCTGGTAATTTAAATGATTCAGCAAAACGATATTTACCAGGTTCGGTATCGAGGTGGTTCTTAACACCCTTGCTTCTCGTAAGATCCCTCTGACATGCTGGACATGGCCAATATACAGAGATGGAATCATGATATTTACACTGCGTAGGGTCTCTGTTATGGCTGGGACTGTCCTTTCGGACGTTGTCGATGCATGCCGGGCAAGTAGCCACCTTTGGGATGATACGATCACCGATGCGTCTCATACCTTCGCCTGGTTCAGCTTGATCGGGAAGGTCTGTAGGATAAGCATGTGCGGTACTTATAGGCGCGTTTCCGCGCGTGGTGTCAATGGCTTTCGCCAGATATACAGCTTCCACGAAGGCAGACTGCAGTCGTCGGGTGTATTTTTGTGCCAGTGAAAGCTCGGTATTGCACGGTTGTGCGTGCACATGCTGACCGTTACACTTGAGTCGCTCAAAGGGTTTAAGAATTGTCTCGTCATTGCTGGTGATATTTGTCGGCTTCTTAATATAGTCACCAGTCGTGTCTTTAAGTCCCGTAGCGCATTGGTCAATGCGTACGGTTGTAATGTGTGGTCGGTTGGCAAGCTTCTTCCATGGAGAAATATCATCTACCCATGTTCCTGTAGGTTGTTCGCGTATAAACCACCTCCGAGAGTCATCTTGGGTTACAGCAATTTTACCACAATAAGTTATGTGTGGTAAGTCTTCTTTATGGTGCTGTTCCCAAGTGTTGTAGTTGACTTTGTAGTTGTAGTAGGATGGTGGTCCTGTGGTGCGACAGCTGGGTTGCAGCATGGCAACTCGTACGTAGCATATAGCAAAGTAATGGTCTATAACTTGCTGCACCGAGGGGTCTCCCAGGTCGACATATGTAGTCTTGTCCAAGTTGCCGCCTGAGGAAAGTCCCCTTGAGAAGGCAAGCTCTGAGATGCCACCCTCGCCGCCACAAAGCTCCAACATATCCACGCAGTTGTTATGACCATAGCATAGTGTAG
Organism: Prorocentrum cordatum; assembly: GCA_963575745.1. Lineage (NCBI taxonomy): Eukaryota > Dinophyceae > Prorocentrales > Prorocentraceae > Prorocentrum > Prorocentrum cordatum. The sequence goes on from CAUYUJ010020165.1 coordinate 18,863, forward strand.
CAACTATGCTGTATATGTTAGCGTGTGTGTCGGGCATAGATGTGGGGAGGGTAAGGAACAGGTCATCGTCCTCGTCGGAGCTTATCAGCTCAACAGGGACGTCAGTACTCCAGGTTGCCATAAGATCCTGTCCGAGTCCTGACAAGTCGTCGCCGCAATCATCGTTTCCGTCTTCAACGTGCTTTTTAATGCGGCGAGGCTTGATGCCTGCTTCCTTTTCGGCTTTGAGCCTCTCCTTCTGTTTTATACGCGATTCAGTGGGTAAAGCTTGCTCGTCTTGTTCGTCGGTCTGTGTACTCATTGTCATGGTTGAATGGGTACATGCGTCAATCGCCAGAGTCGGGAGGGGGAGAGAACAGTCATCTATGATGACGCGTCGATGTTTCTGTGGTGATTGAGTCGGCTCGTTTCCGAGCAAGGCCGGTTCCTCGGGTTGCCAATACAACCGAGTACTGATGTTGGCAACCCCTGCAGGTAATGGTGCATGCCAATCGTATCCTGTTGGTTGATCGGTAACTGAGATATCCTGAATAACCGCATTGGTATCCAGGTTGATTGTTACACGTCGGATGACTTCAGACCATTTTGGTCCTCCCTTATTAGTCGTCACGTACGGGCACGTTTCCGTGCGTGGTGGTGCTCCCCAGGATGTTGTCGTTCAAGTGACGGATGAGTGTAGTACGTGTCTGAGCTCGCCATTCAGCATGCCGTACTGTATGGCCGTACCAATCCAACACATGTTGTGGTATTGCCTGCTTACAGGTACATGCCCACAGCTTCGAGCTAATCGGTATTGATGCTGCTACCTGCATATAAGTACCGCTTGGTGTACTGTCTTGCATATTGAACCGAATACCCAAATGACACAAACGCATCCGTATTACTGACAACTTTAGATCTTCCAGAGTATCACGTACTGGAGATAACTTCCAAACATATCCTGGGGGACCAAATATTATGATCTTCATGCGGAGTTTCTTGGCTTTTATCAATAGGTTCTGGATACGTGACCAATGTGGGGCCACTCTCTTTCCTGGAGTTCTTACGTACCAGTCACCCGGAGTACTGATCCATATGAGAGTGTAATCTCCACTGATCACCGCACCTAGGTAGTTTGTGCCCACGCTTGTCATAAGTTCGTTGTGGGAAATACGATCACAAATATAACCTCGTGTGCGGAGGTCGGCACATGCCTCCCTCGTATCTTCAATGACAAAAGCCCTCTTACTAAGGCAGGTTACCCCGCTGTCCTTGTTACCCCCCGGCTTTTCAGCCAACAGGCAAGACGACGAGGGGGCGACGTCGCCCTGCCATCTTCAAGATGAAGAAGATGTGCCTACAATATCTGCCAGCATCTGGGCTTCCCTCAGATGCTGGAGCTCAGCACTGCAGCGCGCCGTGGCCTCAGAGGCGGATTGCTCCGCAAATGCTGTCAGCATCGATGGATTATCCATTAGCTGTTTCAGCACGCCTTTGGACCTAGCGTCGCTGACCGTATGCAATTCACGGTTAGTGTATCCCATCACTATCTTACGGCGGGACTGTACAGCGCCCATGGGTACACTACCACCATGCAGGGCCAGTGTCCTGGCAACAAAACAATCGAACGTCTCGAGATCGTCGATGTTGTCGCCTCGCATGGTGGCCTTGGCGAGCGTCTCCATCATGCCCTGGGGCAGGTTTCCCTGCAATTGCTTGCGCCCCTGCGCCGGGGTCGGCTCGCCTGTCAGCACTGTCTGGAAGGACGTGCTGCTTGAGCTCGAGGCGGGTTGCCCCGCAGCTCCAAAACAATCACACCTGATCGACAGATGCCCTGACGGCAACTTTGTCGTCGGCATGATTTTGGAGCCTTCTGGGAGCTCCATTTTGACCTGCCCCTTACCAGGGAATATCAGCTTCTCCTGGCCTCGTTCAAGCACGATGATCGTGCGTTTGTCCTGCATACTATCGAGACCTAGGATGGCTGGCAGGTCCTTGCCACAGCCTGACACAATGTTCGTCTTGTATGAATCGAGTTGGGCCGACCCCTGGTACTCGCAGGCAATACTGAATGTGCCTACGGTATCCGCTGGGGCCGACCCTTCTCCCACTCCGTTGATATTCAAACGAGAGCGGGGCTCGAACGTACAAGTACGGCCATGTGCCTCGGCAGCCTGGACGAACTTACGGCTCGTGTTCTCGCCCATAATGTTGATCTTCGAACCGACGTCGATGAGTATGGAATTTCCAGCATCATCCAAGAACGTCTTACTCGGCTGCTTGATGTGCACAGTTTCTGAGGTGTCGGCTGTGTCGGTAGGCGGGTTTCCCCGCGGCACAGTCGTACTCCCTGGCGGGTTACCCCGCATGACACTGGCATGCGACTCGCTCTCGGCCATGCGTGCCAGGTCGATGTACTGGAAGTACGACACGTGCTGGGCGTGATCGCCACGCTCCTCCCGCCAATTGGCATACTCATCACGTATGCTCATATACTGCTCGCGGGTCGTGCGCCTTATCAACGTTAGGTACGAGCGAAGAGCGATGTCTTGCAGCCCCTCGTTCGTGATGTGATCCCGGTACCGCAGCCACTCCTCGAACTCCTCGTTCGTCGCTGAGATATTGACGGCCCTGGCTGCTGTTGCTGCTGACGCCACTGAGGATTCTGATAAGTCTAGCGACGGACTATCAGTTTCAGGATTGTTGGCATCCAGCATAAATGTTGCGTGCGTATTATCCATCTGATTCTGGAAATGTCGTACACGCAATTCACGCAGCTGATCAGGGTCCAGTGACATCTCAGCCTCGCCTCCACTCAGGGGAGACATCTGAGGAGTATCATGCAGGTTTTCCTGCTGAGGCGCCGTCATCGGGATAAGCTGATCAAAATATCCCGTTTCCATAGGCGGCCTTACCTCTTCAGGCAGGTATCCCTGCTGTTGTGACGGAGCTGTCTGCGTAGCTAGCATCCTAGACGTCATCTCCTCCACCATGCTCCTCAGCTCCCGCAGCTCTCTCGCTGACTGCTCAGGAGTCTGACTAAAGGAGCCGGTCCATGGGAAGGATGATGCTATAATGCCAGGTGCTCGACAGATAGCACATGGTGGCTGCTGGGGATCTCCCTCACGCTGATTTGTAACGTGGCCCACCACATTAGAATTCCAGCATCCCTCGTGGAATAGGTGATTGCACCTCAGGCGGTAAACACTATCCCTGGGCTGAAATTCTTCGAGGCATACCGCGCAGGTATCTTCCATCCCAGTAAAGACCCTACGTCTGCTGCCCTGGGATATACCCGCCGTTGCCTCTCCAGTACCGTCTCGGAGGGCATGAAGGCTGATGGGGGTGTCCCCGTTGGATTCAGCACCTCCTGCACTTCGACATTTGGCATGGAAGTGGTAGGAGTCACGGCGGGCGAGTTTCCTCGCAAAGGTGAGCCCCTGTTCCTCACCACATCAAGTGCAGCTGCACGTGACTGATCCCGTGCGCTTTGCACCGCCTGCCTTCTCCTGAAGCATGCCTGCTGAGTGTGGTGCGTCTGCCTGATGTAGTCAGGCACGCCCCTACTGCCAGACGATATTGAATGGGCAGTGGGCTGGACAACCACCTCTGGTGATGTCGGTGAAGGCATGAAGGCCATGTGCGGGTACATGGAATGGTCACTGCAGCGCACATTAGTGAGGTTATGCATCTGATCCGCCAATTCACGAACAAATTTGTTCGGAACCCTTGACCCATCAGGGTATAATGGCGGGTTCATCTGCGCTGGTGGTGGCCTCTGGCCCTGAGACATGCTCGGATGGGCATTGAACGCCGGGATGAAGGCTCGTTGCCGAGCAGGATCCCGTGGGTTGGGACCCTCAGGCTCCCAGGACCAGGCTGGCCTCCACCTCTGCCCACTTGGGTGAGGCAGATTATGGCTCTGCACCTGCTGCACCGCGGCCGCCACTCTTGAGCGATAGTCGTCAGGTACACCCGCCCTGTGGTGGCTTGGTGTGCCAGGCAGGTTTCCCTGCTGACTCGTTGGCGTGCCGGGCGGCATCATGTTGAGGAGGGCTGTGCTGTGTTCAGCCCTAGCCGCAGCTATCCTCTCCATGAGAGTGCCGTTTGTGGCAGGGCGGACAGGTGTCCCGAATGGGGATTGTGCCGGTGGTGTGCCCAATGGAGTCATGCCCCTTGGAGTGTGCATGCTCTGAGTAGGGCTTCCATGCATTGGTTCAAACCGAGCAGGTCCGCTTGTAGGCAGGTTTCCCTGCATGGCCTGACGATTTCTCGTAGCCATAGCGGACATTGCTCCCTGGCCTGCGGCCCAGGGATCCTGCTGGTATAACCTGTCCGCCAGCTGTTCTACCTGGTCAGGGTTCAGCGCGGCTGCGATCTGATCCAGGTCCGAGGTACTGATGGCCTGCCAAGACACGGCACTAGGCCCTTGGCTTGGGGCACGGCTTGGAGCCGCGCTCCCGGCCTCACTCTCGGTAATCATGAAGATCCGATAGATCTCAGGCTGGTTTCCCAGCTGGGTAGGGCTGTAGTGGGCTTGAGGTAGCCTCAAAAGGGGGAGCCTCGTGGACCACAACGCACCACTGGTACTTAACGCTGGAAGTACCAACGTCAGCCCACCTGTCAGGAGCAGACATCGTTGCGACAGAGACTCGCGCATGGCGGCTCCCCAGATACTCTGGATTACGCCATTGCCTTCCTGTGGTCAGGTCCTCTACATGAGAGATGTAATACGGTTCAATGATACCGTTATCTCCCTCGGACAAGAGGACTCCGTTATCGGACCAACAGAACTTCATACCATCTTGTATGGCCTTACGCCAATCTACGAAGATGATGATGTCTGAGTCTGGGTCCCACCCACTGTTCACGGCACGGCGGCGAACTGTCGGCACGAAGTGAATGTGCGACCGGCCTGTCCCCTTTTTCTTCGTGTTATGCTCAGGTCTACAGGACAGGCCGTGCCACATAATCCCTTCGAAGGCGTGCCATCGAGTGCCATGCATAGCAACATCGGGGTATGGGGCCGGTCTCCCGGCAGGTTGGTCGCACAGCACAATGTAGCTGTACAGCGACCATGGAGCTTTCAATTCCCATGAATGCCCCTGAGAGGCGCGGACGAAGATAGCGGGCTCTCCGGAGTCCCGCATCAACACCTTGAACTGTAGGCGCTGTTTTTCTTCTCCGTCTGGTTCACGGACATGAACAACTGCCATCATGATGGCTGCTAGTTGGTCAACCGAGCGCCTACATAGATGCTCGTTGATGATCTTGGCCTCGTCATATCTTGGATTATACCCAGCGTGTCTTGATTGACCTGTGTTCCACGGATAACGGTCCACGAGTTCCACTAGGTTAACCCAACCATCATGATCATCGAAAGATTCCAAGCGCCACACAGGATTGTGTTGCTTGTCTGGCGCATGTCTGCATATCCTGCTGAGAGCTTTGCTCAGCTGTTTGAGAATATCATTGGATGTGGGAAGGATTCCAGCTTTCCTGCATTCCTTCATGAATGTCTCATCCACCGAGCGTATCGGTGGGAGCTTCCGAAGCGCAAGTCTATCCCTGATCACATTTGGAGTCCCACTAGTGAAGGACGTGTCACCTGGGTGGTGCAGCTGAACCACTGGCGGGTTTCCCCGCATCGGAACCTCTGTTGCTGAAGAGGCTGCGGCTCCAGAAGAGGAGGAAGCTGCGGCGGCAGCGCCTGGCGGGTTTCCCCGCGGAGATGCGCGACTGGCGCTGCCCCTGATCTTCGGCACCCAGGTACCCCTCGACATAGCACCTTCATCGGACCTCCTGGAACGAGCCGCCACAGGCGAAGCTGGCGCAGGTGCATACCCACTGCGCTCGAAAGCTGCCGCCTTTTCGCAATGGAGCTGCTGCGACTAGGCGGGCGTCTTCGTTCCTCCATAGGGTCCTGAGGTTGCTGCTTGGGCACAGACGCTTGTGTAGGAGTTGCGCCAATCGGCGGCCTCGGAGTTTCAGTTCGAGGCACCTCCATCTGCACGTCTGGCCCAGGGTCCTGAGGGCTCGTCTTCGGTTTCGGCACCGAGGACGGCTTAGGTGTCGGGGGTTCACTCTTGGCCTTCGAAGTTAGTGGGAGTGGGGGCCTCGTAGCCCTCTTCATGTAGATCTTACTAGAATCCTCCAACATCTTGCGAGTTGCCTCGCGAGTGCGGTCTTCTGCTGTCCGCATGCGCTCCTCGTCCTCCGCCACACGTTGAGCCTTTATCTCATCCTTGATTGTCGGTTCTGGTTGTTGGGACTGGCTAGAGACGCCAGGCGAGTTTCCTCGCATACCAGGAAGACTAAAGAGCGCGTCTTTCTCTTCCTGGGTCATGGCTACCAGTCCCCTTGGAACCGGGGTAGGCTTCTCTTCTTCTTTCGGATCCAAGTGGCTCAAGATCCCGAGACGACGATTCACTTCTGCAATCTCTTCCTGTGTCATCGGGATAAGTTGCGGATGGCCCTCTTTATGAAGGGTTTTGCCCCTGTTGGGGCTCAGGCCTTCGTTGTTGCCAACGGGGCATCCTGGCCTGTTGTTCTGGAACGGCTGGGAACAAGGTCCGCATGCTGCGTGAGGCCTATACTGCTTGCGCGCCGCGATAATATCTCGTAACTGAGTCCGCGCTTCTTGAATTTCAGGGCGGCGGATATTTGTTGCAAGCTGATGGCCTCCGCGGATGGCCTTGCCATCACTGTCCCTATAGGCAGGGTTGCCCTTGCCGAAGGCCGAGTGTTCCCCTTTTCGGCGTCTTGGGTCGTTGTACGGAAGTAGCTGGCCACCTCTCCTGAGAGCGTGTTCTTTTGGGCCAGCCTGCCTCCACTCACGAGGAAGTCGAGCCTGTGGATGTGGCTCTTCTCTGACGCGCGTATGGGAACGAGATCTTCTGGTGTTCTCATCAGAGGAAGCTGCCGAAGCAGCAGGAGCGGCACCCGGTGGAGGTGCCTGAGGAGGCTCCTGTGCGATCCCAGATGGATCGTCCGATGGAGGCAGGTCTCCCTGCTGGGTGGAGCTCGGCGCAAATGGCGCTTGTGCCGATGGTGATGATGATTCAGACTCATCAGGATCGAAGTCAACCTCTTCCTCACCATTCACGTCCATCATGAGGATGGTGACGTCATCCTCATCTAACCCGCAACCATCGCCTTCTACTTCTTCTGATGTCGAACTACCGATGATGATGGCCATTGGCGTATCTGGTACAGGCAGGTTTCCCTGCATAGCCGGCGTCTGTGCGTCGCTCGGCTGTCCCGGAGTAGGAGGCACTGTTGTCGGCTCAGGCTCGTTGCCGAGCACAGGCTGCCCAGCAATGTTACGCATGGCCGTATGGTTTGGCCTCATTCCCACCGCCTGGAGACCCCATCCTGGCGGAGGAAGATCATGACCGCGCATAGCAATAGCCATGTCTAGAGCATTACGCCATCTGCCACGGGAGTATATCAAGTGTCTCTGCACGTCCTGAGGATGCACGCTGTCAATGAGAGTCAGAGCTGCCAACAACAGCTCTGAGCTACCACAAGCATCAGTATCCTGCATTATCATAATGTCAGCTTCGATATGTTCTTGACTCTCAGGATAACCAGTAATAAGTATCTCATGCATCCTCATGAGGGTCTGCAAAAGGGTGCGTGGTCCATATTCGCCTGGAGCAAGCGAACCAGGAGGTATAAACGGAGTATCTGGTTCGCCTGCAATGAAGGCCTGAACAAATGCCTGAGACTCCATTTCAATTAAGTCTTCAGTGGTCTGGGGATATTCTCCCATCAAAGACGGCCTGTTTCCAAGCGGGATTTCGGGCGGAGGTTCGAGGTTCCGTTGAACCTCGGAAGGCGAAGCCTCTATAGTGGTGTCCTCGTCGTCGCTCTCGTAGGCCATGATGTTGCCTGGGTTCCCGAACATCCAGTCGAAGAAAGAAGGAGGCTGGTTTCCCAGCGTACCGTGTTCCACGGGAGTGAGCTCGTCACTGCCCATAACGAACCTGCGGACGTACTCGAGGTAGTACGCGTACAATCCATGACCATACCCCGCGAGCTCGTCGACGTTGTCCATGCCAACAACCCAAGTGAAAAATATCTGCTCCATAGCCTCAAAGTCCTGGAGGCTCAGATACTCAATGGATGGTTCACTTGAGCCAAAATGGACTTCGGTTGACCTGCCCTTTCCATTTCCCTTCACTGGACAATCTCGCACAAGATGATCGGAACTACCACATTCATGGCATTTGAGAACCTGGCCGTCTCTACCTCGCGGGTTTCCCCGCCTACCTCTGCCTTTTCCTGAGGTCTCTCTACGGCCTTTACCACGGCCTTTTCCCCCAAAGAATATCTCATCATGTTGTTCATCTGAGAGCCTCTGGAGAAATGCCGCGATACCTCGTCCGTTCAACCTCCGACGACCTCGCTTGCCTTTACCCTTTCCTTTAAAACTTCTACGTATCCTCCTTCTAACACGACGCACTGGTTTTCGTGTGAACCTCCTCCACCTTCGTTTAGCCTGTTGTAATAACCAGAACAAATGCTCAGCACGCTGATTGTCGTTATCCATATTCATAATATCTGACCAATCTAAAGCTTCAACACCATCTGATGATATAGTGTCTGTATCGGTGCCGGAGTCGAAATCCTCGTCTCCCAAGTAGGTGGATACACCGTCGGTTAGGGGGTTTGCTTCCCCCCATAAAGAACGGTGTGGTTGTGGTTCTCTAGAAGGAGGGCTGGTTGCCCAGCTTGGTTGTGATCGATCCCCTGCTAATAACGCAGTGGATTCACCTGGGTCATCGGCCCATATGCTTGAGGGCCCGTTTCCAGGCTGGGCTTCAGTAGTCAAGGTAGTGTAGAAATTTCCACTACCAGATCCCCTTCCCCTTCCAAACACAGATCCTATGTTACCAGGAGACCGTTCGGATAGGTGGCCTATCGAACGCATCCTCTCCAGCAACTCATCATACTGTTGTTGTGTTCGGGGCATTTGGTGATTGAGTGGCTGTAAGAGTTGCATGGCTCGCTGGTTGCCGACGCCTAAGGCGCGGAATAGGATAGTGGTTAGCAGTTGGAAGTTGGGAAGGTCGAATCCCACCGATTGTGCCTCAAGTCGGGCCATTTCGAATCGGGTAAGGGTGACATCGATTCGTTCCCCGTGAGGCACGTGGAAGTCGATGAGTTGTGTGCCGGAAGTGAGCTGTCGCTCATCTTCCAGGCGTTCGAACTTCATGCTTAGGAGGAACATGATGTAGGTCACTGGGTCTGTGTGGACCCCATCGATGTCAGCACCATAGTTGATAATGTCAGGCGGTACCCTCATGGCGAGTGTCCTCGCTAGGCCACCTAGGCCGCGTTGTATTGCGGCCGCTTGGGCCTGTGGCGTCATACGTCCGCTTGTAACGTTGAGCCATGCGTTGACCTCGTAGATGTACTCACGAAAAGGTACATTACCTTGAGGGTCCCAATATGGGCCATGTGTTTGCCCATCGGTGCTGTTTTCTCCACGACGCATGTGTCCGATTGCTGCCCCCAGCGCGAACCATATAATAGCGAAAACGACTAGCCCGAGAATGTGTAACGAAGGACGGTTATGATGCGCGTTGTCGCGCTGGGGTAGCGCCTTGTCGAGTCTTCGAGGCGCTCTGTCTGGCGGGTCTCCCCGCCCCTGCTTCAAGTATTGCGCTGTTAGCTCGTTGCCGAGCGGTTGGTGGTAACGCAATGATGAAGCGTATATGGTACCAGTCTGGTCGTCTAGACGTCGTACCTCTCGTGTTGCTTCTTGCTCTTGGATAGATCCTCGTAAACGTACTGGGAGTGGTGGCGCAGGGTGGTAGGTAGTCACGAAGATCGTGCCGAAGAATATGAGGCTAAGAAGAGCAAGAGCTGACCACACGAGAGTGCGGCCAGCTCCGCTACCAAGTCGAAAGTGAGCCTGGTAGCTCAAATATGGCATATAGCCTGGCAAATTGCGTCCATCGCTCTGCTGTGAAGGTACAGTATGAGGGGTGGACGGATAAGATAGGATAAGATCGATGTAATGATCTTTCCGGCACATAGCGAACACTCGCGGTGTCCGGGCAAATAGGGCGCGCGTGCCTTGGGCCAAAGGCAACGGCGCGCGAGCTATGCTCCCGATACTGTAACATCTCCCAAAGAGCTACCCTCAAAGTTGCTGTACCCGGGAAAGTCTTGCGGCTCAGATCGGGTTGTTGCCCCCCGAACAATTGCAACAACCACAAGCATTCCAATATTGTTTGTTCTGATCTGCTCGCGCGCCATTCAACACGTATATCCCCAACCCTCGATACCCGCACTTTCCGTTGTCGATCGTACCCCCTTGGGGGTGTATCATGGTGCATCATTCTTACTTGCCACGCGAATTTAGCGCAGCCCCTAAAACATGGGAAAAATGAACGGATGGAAGGAAGGGACAAGGGGGAGGGAGTAGGATAGAACACGATAGAAAATAGCAGGAGGGGGGCTAGGAACATAATGCAAGTGACAGAACCAGACGGGTAGATCGGGCGGGTATGCCTTAAAGGGCGGGTCGAGAAGGCGCATACTCCCTTGCTTCGTCTTCGCAGTGCCCCAGACGTCCCCGAGGAGCCCCAAGACAGCCCAAGAGAGACCCAAGAGGGCCCAAGACGGCCCAAAAGCGTCGTCCTGTGGGGCTGACGGAACTCCCCAAGACGGCCCAAGGGGCCCCAAAGCCAGCCCAGGAGGCCCCCAAGACGGCCTCAGGGAGGCCCAAGAGGGCCTCGTTCGAAATCATGTTCCCGGAAGCGACGCCGCCAAAACGCCCCAAGAGCGCCTCCAGAGGCCCCTCCAAAGGGCCCCAGAAGCCGAAAATCATTAATTTTCCAATGGTTTTGAAGCATTCTTGCTCTCTCCCATGTTCCGCCTCCCCACGGTCCCGGACCGCGTCAGAGGCCCTTCAGATCGCTCCAAGACGGCCGAAGAGGCTCCCAAGAAAGCCCAGAGACGGCCCATGAGGCCCCCCAGATCAGTCAAGAGGGCCTCGAGAGCGCCCCAAGAGAGCCCCAAGAGCGACCCAAGAGGGCCCGAAGAGCGCGACGTTTCGAGGTCTCCAGCCTGAGAGGCTCCTAGGACGCCCCCGGAGGCCATCAAGAGGCTCCCAAGAAGCCCCGTGAGGCTCCCAAGAGGCCCCCCGGAAGCCCCAATAGGCCCCCAAGGGACCCCCAGGGAAGGCCCCTGCGGGCCCCCAAGACACTTCGGTAAATCGTATTGCCCAGAGCTTTCTGGGAACATGATTCCTTGGGCAGCCGCCCACCGCCCCAACCATGTTTCCAAGAGGCTTGCCGACAAGGCCAAATAAAGGCGCCCCTCGGTAAGCCCCCAGTGTCTCACCTCTTAGAGAGCCGAACAAATCATGCTCCCGGAAAGCTTCCCAGGAACATGATCCTCTATCTCGGAGTAGGCCTGGGGGGGGGGAGGCGGGCCGCTGCCTGTTCCCCCCATCGGTGACCAGGGGTTGCGGGGGGGGTCCAGAGCTCCCGAGGCGGGAAAGCCTTGCGGATCAAATTGCGTTGTTGGGCCCCGGACTACAACAACAACGGCTCCCGCCTGCGACTTCCTCACAATTGACTCAGGACCCCCGCTCCCGCCTGAGACTTCCTCAAGATTTACTCCGGAAGGGCGCTCCCGCTTCAGACTTTTATTATTTAACTTAGAAACGGCGCTCCCGCTTGAGACTTCCAAAATCAGGACCCCTGCTCCCGCCCGAGACTTCCTCATAATTTACTCAGGAATGGCGCTCTCGCTTAGGACTTCCTAGCAATTTATTGCAGCATCGCGTTCTCGACGCTCAGGAACCACGCTCGCGCCAAGGACGCCCTCGCAATTTACTTAGGAATCGCGCTCTCGCTTAATACTTCCTCGCAATTTACGCAAAAATCCCGTTTGAATGTCCCGCCCGCCCGACCCGCCCGTCAGGGTCCGCCCGCCCGACCGGCGCTCCCGCCTTAGACGTCCGACAATGTGCTCGGGACTCCCGCTCCCGCCCAACTCTTCCTTGAGGAATACGCCCTCGCCTAGGACTTCCTCGAACGTTCACACTCTTACCCTCCTGCCCCTTCCTCCCCATCCAACCTCCCTCCTCCCTCCCCTCTCCCTCATATCCACCCTCCTCCTCCCTCTTCCTCTCTCCCCTCACCCTCCTCCCATAACCCTCCTCCCTCCTCTCTTCGCCCTCCCCTCTCCAGCCTCCTCCTTCCTCCCTCCTCTGTCTCTCTATCTCCAATCGTCCCCCCCCCCCCTCCTCGCCCCCTCTCTCCTGGCGTGTTCCCCTTTAGCCTCGTCCCTCCCCCTCCCTTCCTCCCACTCTCCCTCGTTCTCCCCCTTCCTCTTCTTGCAGGGCCCGCGCTAATTCCAATGGTGGGCAAAGAGATGCGTGCCCCATCCTCCGAACAATTCCCCGCCCGTTCACGCCCGCTTGTCTAAGCCCGCCCGCCCCCGCAAAAAGAAAGAATCCCCCCAGAAGGGGGTACGCTCGAGGACGAAGGGGGCGGGTATCGAGGGCGTGGGTATACACGTTGCATGGCACGCGGGCAAGTAAGAGCGAACAGTCTTAAAATGATTGTTGTTGTTGTTGCTGTTCTTGTTGTGGCTGCTGCTGTTGTCCTTGACAAATATGTATTGCTGATCTCCCTCGCCGGTGCACATGGTGTTTTTCAATGAGAGTGCTCCTTCTGGCCCAGGGGTCGCACCCTGTTTGAATCATGGAACATATTCCTGCTCAAACTGTGCCCCTGGCCCCCGGTTTACAACAACAGCGGCTCTCGCCGGATATTTCCTCACAGTGTATGCCAAAATCACGTTATCGCGCGGGATTTCCTTACAGTTTCTGCAGGAATCGCGCTCTTTCGTGGGATTTCTTAGCAATTCATTCAGGCGCCGCGCCCTCGACACTCAGGAATCACGCTCTCGCTTTGGCCTTTTCTCCGGAATTCCAACGGAATCGCGCTATCGCTCGAAACTTTTTTCGCAATTCATGCATGACTCACGCTCCAGCAACCCGCCTGCTAGTCCTGGACCGCCTTCACAACCCGCCCGATAGGGTCTGCCCGCCAGATGTACCTGTCTTGTTCTGCCATGTGTTTTCTGCTCCTAGCCCCCTCCTGCTAATTTCTCTCGTGCTCCATTCTTCGCCCTCCCCTTTCCACTCGTTCTCTCTTCCCCTGTTTTAGGGGCTGCGCTAAATACACGCGGTAGGCAAGGAAGATATACCACCACAGGGGTTACGATCGAAGGCGAAGAGGGCGGGCACCGAGGGTTCGGGATAGATGTGTTGAATGGCACGCGAGCAGATAAGAGCCAATAGTCTTAACCTGATGCTTATGTTTGCTGCTGGTGGTGTTGTTTGTGTTTCTGTCTCGCATTATCTCTCTCTCTCTCTCTCTTCCTCCCTCCCTGCCTTCCTCCATTTCTCTCTCTCTCTCTCTCTTTGTATCTTTCTCTCTCTCTCTCTCTCTGTCTCTTTCGTCTTCCTCTGTCCGTATAGCGGGGGCGGCTGACCCATCCGGGACCGTCCTGGCCGACACCATAGAGGGGTGACTCTCTCCTCCTCATTTCAGTTTGGCCCTTCCTCAGAGCATCGCTCGACCAACGAAGGGTTAGTTGCATTTTCACCTGCAGCGGCGATCAGTACTGTAGGGAAGCTGCATGCCAGGGAAGTCCAAATTCAAACCATGCACTGAAGGGCCGCCTATTCGGCAACCTGTCAAATACCCGCAGCCCGCATCCTTACTGGCCTGGGTGGCGCCGCCGGCTGGCGCCATTCACCTCACCCGTCTCAATCGTGGCAGGATCCCCGTCAGCTTCGGCTTGAGTGTCGTACCTTTCCAGCTTGCTGTTGTAGCTCTCCACTTCTGCCTGGTAGACCTCCGGCAGCTGGCGGCCATACTGCTTGTGAGCGGCGATCAGCTGGTCCAGTGTCAGGAGGCAGGCGGGGAAGCGTCGCAAGTAAGCGCCCTTCACTGCGGCAGGCATCAGCGAGGGCGCGGCCAGAAAGGAGAGCTGCGGGATGCTGGCGAATGCCACCAACCACGGAGCCCAGAAGCAAGCGGCCAAGGTCACCGCTACAATTCTGCTGAAGATGCCTCCCTGCCACAAAGAGCGAGCGCCCCAATTCCAGACCCAGATGCCCACGTCCTGAGACCAGCCGATGGCGCTGTCGTCCCTGAAGAGGGCTCTGTGCACGACATTCTCTGGCTGCTCGAACCTAGGTGGAGGAGGAGGAGGAGGACGACGACGACTACGAGGAGGAGTGGATCTCGAGCTGCTCGAACCTCGCCCTGCTCATCAGCGGCGGACCGCGCATCTCGTAGACACCTCCGAAGGGCCCAAAGAAGTCCTCGAAGATACGGCGTGGAAGGCCAGCGACCTGGGCTGACTGAAAGTCAGAGGAGAACTAACGGACCCTGATTAACAACTGCCCCGACGCCCGACGCTGCTCTTTCCATACGCACCCATCCCGAAAAACTGCACGCCCACCCGTGAATCGGCAACAGACAACCAGCTTTTCCTCTGCCCGAGTCCACTCCAAGCGTGCCATCTCCTCCGCTGTAGCCGCTTTTGTACTCGCTCGCTGCACAGGCCGACCTCGGCTCGAAGGACTGGTCGGGACGATACGCAGGGAGGCTCCAGGAGGGGGGGGAAGATCTCACCGAGACGCCCCCTCCCCCCTGAAGAAGTCATTCCCCGCGCCGGCCCGACCCGCGATGTCCCTGGACCAAGGACGTCACGTTTATTTCTGATCTCGCAGCGACACCGGTGCCTTCCTCTCTTCTCCTCCCCGTTGTCCCCCCCTTCTCCCCACCAATCCTCCTGGGAAGGGGTATGGGGAGGGAAAGTGGGGGAAGGCCTGTGGTCGAAGTTTTGGACCCCCCGGACCCCGAGATACCAAGCTGACACCTTAGACAGCGCAGCGATCTTTCAGAAGTCGATCAAGGTCCGTGTAGACGGGCAAGCCCCCTTTGCTCAAGTATGGTGCTAAGTATGGTATCGTACCGTTGCGCACTTCAAGACGATTGGGTTACCCTTCTCAAAAGCAAGGCCCATAAGAAACAATAGCGGCCGACGACGCGGATGGACAACATGCCGTCGGCTGTAGAGCTGCTGACGGCTACGCCGGGCAAGGGTCTGCGCTAAACCAGCCACTCCGATGTGTAGCTTCGGTGCACCTTGTTTCTTCTGGTCTTGTAAGGGGCGGAGTAGGTTTCGAGAGCCTGGCCCAAGTGATTGCGCAAGCTCATGCCTCGCCTCGCCACTGGGACATTCGGCGACCTCGTCGTCTCACAAGCCTCAAGACCGCCCTGAGGAAGACGGGAGTCGGCTGAGCAACCCTGCCCCCTTCCACCTGGACGGCTCGGGATCAACATCACGTAGATGTTCAAGATAACGGGTGTCCCTCTGTCCTTCCAGTAGACAGATCTGTCTATGCTTTCTTCGAAGGCTGGATGTGAGCCTCGCCGGACTCGAAGTCGGTGGCCCGTGGCTTGCCGTATGGTCTCCCTTAGGGTCTCCCTTATGCAGTCTCCCGCGTGGCTTTCCAAATCGTCGCATGGCTTGCCATCTGGTGTCCCGTATAGTCTTCCCCATGCTCTCCCGTATAGTCTCCCACATAAGTTGCCGCATGGTCTCATGTATGATCTCCCGTATGGCTTCCCATACATTCGTGTTACTCCATACGCATCGAATCAGCGGCGATGTGCGCCAGTGGCGCAAAGGCGGGGCCCCGGGAAGCAAATCCGCGATCGATCGAATTCTCTCTTTCCGACCCCTGTTAAACATACGCACCTCGCCTCCCCGCCTCCGCCGCCTCCCCAGCCCCCCCCCGCAAAGACTCCTGGCGCCCTGTGCCACCGTCAATTCGTTTTCTTCTTTTTGCGGGGCGTAGCGCGCGCAGCCCCTGATTTTAGCGAGGCGTTTGCTTCTTTTTGCGGGGCGTGCGTTTTCTTTTTTTTGCTGCTGATTACCGCAGGTGCGTTGAACGCGTGAAAACATCCGCACGGGCTCGTGTTGGTGCCATTGGTCCGGGCGGCCGCGCACCCTGCTTCCCTCCCCGCCCCCCCATTCTGCCGGGTGCGCCAGGGGCGCTCGCGGCGCAAGGGCGCCGCTGCCGGGGAGCTTGCGGGTCAAAAACTGGGGCCCTGAAGGGGTGGGGCGGGGCCCCAAGGATAAGCGAGGGATCCCGAGCTGAACCTCCACTGCGCAAGGCCGCCTGAGCAGCGAGAAGGAAATGGTTTCACGCATGATGAAGTAGCGTTTCCACGCGTCGGAATACGCGGGCCGCCAGCGCGGAGATCTCTGACGCGCGGCCTGCACTAGAAGAGGAGGAGGAGAAGGAGGAAGAGCAGGAGGGGAGGCGAAGGAGGAGTCAGACGACCATGAAAGAGGCGGGGCTCCTGGATGATCAGCTGCACAAGCAACGCTCGCACCTTGACGGCACGCTCGGCGAGTGCACCCGCTCGCGCCCCCACGTATTGCATGGCCGAAACCTGCGATAACGAACCGCTAATCATCATAGATATGAAAGCACCAAGACCGACATCGAGGGGCGCTGCAATGGCGCGGAGGTGTTCTGCCGAGACCCAAGGGGATATACTGATGAGAACCTTGTCCACGAAACTGCGCTGGGGCCAACCAGTGGGCAAAGGGGGAACGAGTCGAATCAAGGTATCCCGAAACACAGGGCCTCATGAATGATGAACCAACGAGTCTCCAGAGGCGCTGGGACGCCCGGGCGCACAACGGAGAGTCGCCCGGCGGAAACATTTAGGAGCACACCACGAATCACAGCCAGTTCGTGGGCGTGCTAATTCCTATGCGTGCCCGGGCAATCTTTGATTGACACCACAAGACGGGAAAATTCACTGATCAGCACCACCTGACGCGCGGGAGGAATCCAGCACTTCGTTCGAGAGGGCAATATACTAGCCAGGAAACCGGAAAAACGGTGATGCCTCAAAGCCGCCTTCTCAGTTCCTTCTGTAACTCAGCACACGGAGCCTGGGAAACCTGTGGGACTTGATGGACCCTGTCATAATGCTCAATCATCTAGCACATGATACTGTTGGCACGCCAGCCCTCGACATGCGGGACGAGCGTCCTCTCGTCACTTCCGGCAGGAGGCGGCGAGAACATCTCGCCGTCTGTGGGGCACCGAGGAAGAGAACGCAGCTCGCTATCTGGCAGCTTCGCACTCAAGGTCGAAGCACCTCCTCTCTCGGCCGAGAAAAAAAAGGCCCCCACGCCCCCGAGGAGGCCCGCGAGGATGGAGAAAACCCCGGGGCTGCCGAGAGCAGGGCGCCCCATGGGCGGGGGAGCGAACTGCGCGGTATACGAGGAGGGGGAGGAGGGAGGGAGGGAGGGAGGGAGGGAGGGAGGGAGGGAGACTCTGGAGACTCTGCCTGATCGCGTAGCGATGTGAATCCAACTCCGCCGCAACCTACCGTGGGTTGCCTTGTCTCTTGGCCTTCTCAGCTCGACTGAGGACTTTGGGCCAGAGCCCAGCATTGATTCGTCTTAAATATTCCCTGCCTGTTGGGGTGGGGTCCTCACACTTCTCAGCTAATTTACTGAGGCGTTGGGTGGCTATTACCCCGCAGTGAGCACAAAACCATAATTTCAGCCCAGTGTGGAACCTTAAACGATGGGTTAAATGAGCAAATCCCCCTGCCACATGTACCTGCATCCCGAGGGGGGGTCTCATATAGGTGCCATCAACATTCACAAGGTCATAACAACTGGTGCGAAGCCATTCAGTCCTACGGGCCTGGGTGGAGGAGTTCTGACACCTACTGCACCTACTACCCGTACTGTCTAGGGTATGTTGTGATGCAAACATTGCACAAACAGCGGGGGCTGGCGGTTTGGCTGAAGCCTTAGGCTTCGGCCTCCTACGACGCGGGCCCTCTGGGTGTGCTATTCTATCGGCCTCGAGAGCATCTAAGTGGGCCCTAAGGATCCTCATCCTCACCGTGAACGCTTGCTGCTCAACTCTGGCATACTGCTGTCGGATGTGTTTGGGGATCCTGCATTCACGAGCCGCTCCCGCGGCTAGTTCATCCGCGACGGTGTTGCCGTAGGCTAGTGAGCTGCTGATTTTACCTGCACAGATGTCGGTCTCAGTCATATGGGACCGAATGCAAAGAACAACCACATCTGCTTGCCGCTCTCGAACAGCCTCACGAAGGCGGTACCACAGATCAGCATCGGCGCCCTCGGGCGCCTCCAAGTGGCCGTTGTGGTAGTTGAGATACACACCCTCACTGTCGGTGAAGTAGACCAGGTCGCCCACCGTGGTGGTAACAGCCATCAGTAGGGCCATGAGCTCACCACGAATGACGGTCTGTCGCCCTCCTGGCAGTGGCCCCCATGCTGCGCCCTGCAACTCCATGCCGTTCCTGTCCAGGTCGTGGAAAACGGCGATGGCCACGCCGACGCGGCGCATGGGAACACTGGAGGTGTCGCCGCCGCCACTGCCGTCACCGAAGACATAGATGGGCTCGCCTTGGCCGCGACCGAAACACCCTGGGCCATAGGCGTCGGCGCCGTCGACCTGCCAGCTCGCGTGATCAGCTGGTGGTGGTAGACGGGTCCAGCTGCGAGGTAAAAGCCCTCGCGTCCAGTAGCACTCGAACATGTGCTGCTGGGTCGTGGCCTGGGTGATGAGGCTGTCCGTGGCCTCGTAGATCGGGCACTCCTTTCTGCATGGACACTGCCATATCCGATGAAACTCCGTCTCTTCTGCTTCCCCGCATCGCTCGCAGTAGCCGTCGGTGTCGGCGCCCTTGACCTCGGTTTTGACGCGGGCCTTGGGCCACATGGCACCAGTAGCGATGGCCAGCATGAGCGCTGCGAGGCGCGGTCCATTTTCCATAGTCTCGAGGTAGCGCAGCAGCCGTCGGTAAGAATGATTATCAATTCCTTCTTCCATGCCGCCACCGCCTCGATGCTTGCTGGCTTGGTGCCAGTATCTGTCTTGAATACTGTTGTCCAGGTCGTCCAGCAGCGTCTCGGGGATGTCCACAGCGGGTATCCCTGACAGTGCCTCCGTCTTGAACTCCCATGTGTCGGTGCCGTCTGCCAGCGCCACTGGCAACCGCCACTCGTTGGGTGCTACAGGGTCCCAGCCATTCTCAAGCAGGTAGAGCACGAGAGCGGACTGAGGTCCTCGTACGTGTCGGACACGATGCTGAACTGGCATAGCGCGAAAGTTGTCGACAACCTTGCGCCACGTGAATTGTATTGTTTTCTGTAGCGGCCCAGCCTGCACCCAATGCTCCAACCATGCTTGTACGGCCTCTCGTGGGAATCGCCGAGCTGGGTCACGAGCTCCTGCCTTGAGGTCAAGGAGGGTGGTCAGACAACGTCCAGGGAGGCGCGGGCCGACGGCGTCGCCAAGTCGCCGTCGGAACAGCGTCAAAGATGTGCCGTACACGCCATGGAGTTGGTGGCCGTACGCTCCCGCAGCCTGCCCGCCCTGTTGGGCAAGCCGGCTTGTGACACGGTATCTTCGGGTAGCCCGAGCCAACCGTACGATCTTCCGATGCATGAGGCCATGCCGTGCTCGCCGCTGAGTGCGGTTAGCCCGAGCATGCCGTGTCCCCGCGCCGAGGTCCGTGCCCAGGTAGCTGGCCTGACTCTTGTACTGGATGGGATAGCCACGTCTGTTCATGGCTCGAGCTATGTACTTCGCGTCATCCATCTCGGAGCAGATGATGACGCTCTTCTTGGCGATGGTGAGGCCCCTCTCGGCCAGCTCCTCGCACGTGTCGGTGAGGCACCTCACCATGTCCTTCCGTAAGGCGCGCCGCGAGCCCTGCATGCGCTGGGAGAGGTCGTCGATCCATATGCGGTGCGTGTGCCGCCAGTGAACCTCCGTGACCTTCTTGAGGGCCCTGAAGGTCATCACCTTGGCGAACCTGGTGCCTGACCTCAGGCCTTGCACCACAGAGCGACTGGGGAAGATGCCCAGCGCGCATGCACCGCTCTGCGTGAGGATGCGAGGCGCCGTGCACTGGAGAATCTCGAGGCCTAGGACCTCGGCAGGGAAGTCAACCTCCAGCGCCTCCTCCCCGAGTCGACACCAATCTATACTATCATAAAACTGCGCGACGTCCAGCAAGCCGTGGGCCTGGGAGACCTGGACGTACGCAGCGAGCTCCTCCTGCAAGGCGCGCTGGTACGCCTCGCGTAGGGCCGGATTCCCTTTGGCTGCGGCGTCCCAGTGGGCGAAGCAGTCCTTGTTCCACTCCTGGACTGCATCCTCGCGGCACATAGACCACAGCCTCGCCACCTCAGGTAAAAGTCCGATGATGCGATCGCCGCCATCCTTCTTGGCCCTCATGACTCCCAGCGTGAGCAGGAGTTGATGTGGCCATGCCTGGGTCTGCTCGGCCAGGTTGAGGATGGTGGCAAGCTCCTCCAGCGCAGCGTCTGGTAGCCGAAGAAGGTCGGTCGGCCTGAGCCGATCGGCTCCCATCGCAGTGGACGCTCGCTGCCGTCTGAGCCCACGGCGCACGTCCCGCGCCGTAAGCGGTGGCAGGCCACGTTCCTGGACGCGTCGCCGAATGGCCTCGAAGAGGTCAGCCAGGCCGGCCCTGTCGGGGGCCCTCGGCGCCCACAGCGACGTCCAGGAGCTGACCTTCCGATCTATCAAGTCGCGTGGGTGGACGATGGTGCCCTGCTCGGTGGAGACGGACTCTGCAGGCTGCGGCTGTGGCCGCAGAGATCGATGCAGCGCTCCGATGGCAGGCTCCGTGACAGCCCACTCGCGGAAGTCGTGGAGTGACTTCCTGACTGCCCGCTGTTGTGCGCGACGCGCGACAGCAGCGGCCTTGCTGGTGTAGGAGACGACCTCGGTGTCGGCGGCGGTGCGGATACGGCCAAGGATGTCGACCCACTGTTCCCACCGTGCACCGTCCCGTGGTCGAAGGTGGCCTGGTACCTGACGGGGTGCGTCGGCCGTGAGCTTGTCGACACACGCGTAGAGCTGGTCCAGCTGCCGTTGCCCGTTGCCCCGCGCCTTGTGACGGTAGATGTTCTGAAGGAGGGTGTGCAATCTGGTCCACCACGAGCTGCTGAGATCTCGGAGTGCCGCGCACCTCTTACTCTGCTGTTCACGAACGGGCACTACTCTGAACTCGGGACCTGCTGCGCGCGAGCCGCCGAGGAAGACCTGACTATGGTGCGCGTGGACGGTGGCCTCAACAGTGGCCGCCCAGGAGCCGTAAAGCTGCCCGAGCTGACAAGAGGCGTCAGGCTTGAGCGAAAAGGCGACGGACGAGGCAGCAGCAGCGGCAGGCCGAGTGGAGTGGGGGGGCAGAAGACCTATTTGAAAACGGTGTTCCGTCCACAATTCACTCGGGATATCAAAGCTAGGCTGCTGGGTGCTACCTGTGCTGGCCGACTCCGTCCCCTGGGATTCAGCAGGTCTGTGGGGGTTCTCACACTGGGCTGAGTGAGACGATGCGACGTCGATGCGGGCAGGCTCGGGAGGGGGGGGGGAGGCGAGGGCCGAAGGTTGGTCTTTCTCATCGCTCGGCGCCTGGACTGGGTCGGCCAGCGGCTCGCGACGACACTGAAAAACACTTTCGTCGGTCCACGGGTCCTCCTCGGATTCGAAACCATCCTGGGACTCGCAGTCTGACGGATCATCAGCACAAGTGGACTGGCCATCGAGCTCAGTGTTAGCAGTGGCCGTCCACAAATCTCCGACTAAGACAGAGTGAAGTTTATCTTTACGTTCGGCTGCCTTTGCAGCCTGCTCGGTCCTCTTGGCTCTCGCTAAGCTAGACTTGGAGCCTGGGGTGGGAGCCTGAGCAGGACGAGTGACACTCGGGAGCCGCCTGGGAAGGTCTACAATGCGTGTGAGCAACTGTTCACCCTCAGCGACGAAACGAATTCTTAAAGCTAGATGTGGCTTCCACGGCACGTCGTGGACCGCCGTGACCTGAGAGACATACGCACGAGCAGCTGCGCAGTGCACAACAAAGTCCAAATGCGATGGCTTACGCCCTCCCCCAGGATCGCATGTGTGCTCGACATCGGCACATCTGATCTCGCCTCCTACTTGCTGCAAAAACCCTGAGGCCGTGAGGGCCTGTGGCGAAATGTTCCAGTCCCCGACCACGGCCCAGGGAAGTTGGAGGGATCTCAAAAGACTGCCGAGCCGTCTAAATCTGACGAGGTTTGGGCCAGTGAGGCCTATACTACAAAACCCATAGAAAAATATCACTACTATTGAGTAGCCACTAAAGTGCAGCACTACTGGCAGAAAGCCATCTACGCTGGCGGACGGCTTGGCCTGCAGCGCCGCGGATTGGATGCCCTCATGGAGCACGTGCGTCTGCAAGTGACCCTTGGCCAGAAACCACTCGCCGCCCTCGTTGGCATGTCCTGCGGACGATTCGGACGAATCACCAGTCCACCCATCAGGATGCCCATGCCGCGACGGCCGCGCTGGGTTGGCTATCAGCTTCACGCACTCCTTTCTCGCACGAGACCGCCAGCTGCCCACATCAGCTGCAGAGATGTGCGTCTCGACGAGCCCGATGTAGTCGTCCTGTCGACTACTGATGTACTCCCAGCACTTGTCGCCCATGCAGGTGACGTTGCCGTAGAGCAAGGTACTTGTACGGGTACTGTTGCTGCCAGCGAC
This sequence comes from Prorocentrum cordatum, assembly GCA_963575745.1. Lineage (NCBI taxonomy): Eukaryota > Dinophyceae > Prorocentrales > Prorocentraceae > Prorocentrum > Prorocentrum cordatum. The sequence continues at coordinate 41,517 of CAUYUJ010020165.1, forward strand.
GGCAGCCTCGGGGCCGGGAGCCCCGTCTTGCCGAAGATCTCCATCTAGTCAATGCGAGGCGGCCCGAGCCTGGCTGCCGCCGCCCTTGCCGTCCTTGCCCTTGCCGATCGCCGTCTGGGCCGCGAAGCGCGCCGCCGACAGCCGCGCCGCCTCGGTCTTCAGCGCCTCCTCATCGGCCGCGGCAGCGGCTGACGCCGCGGCGCCGCCGCCGTCGGCAGCTGCGGGGCCCGCTCCTGGGCTCGCACCGCCGCCCTCGGCGCCCGTGCGCTCGCCCTCGCCAGCAGCGGGGGGCGTAGCCTGGCCGTCGCCGCCCTTGCGCTTCTTCTTGAGCCGCTCCTCCTGCGCCTTGCGGACCGTGCGGGCCCGCTCGATCAGCGCCTTGACCTGCGGCTCCTTCGTGTCGAACTGCTTCTTCAGGTCCTCGAGGCCTGCCTTGACCCGCTCGAGCTCGGCCTTCTCGCCCTCGGCGAAGTCGAGGTCGGCAGCCTCGGCGAAGAGGTCCTCGTCCCAGGACACGGTGAAGGCGGCCTGGCTGTCGTGCTGCGCGACGCCACCGCCCTCGGGCCCATGGACCCCCTCGGCCTTGGCCAGTGCCTCAGCCGCTTTCTTCTTCACCGCCTCCGTCTTGGCCACCTGCAGAGCGGCCTCGGCCTCCTTGGCCTCAGCCGCTGCCAAGCTGGCACGGAGCTTGATCACATTATTCACAATCTGCTTGTGCCGATTGACCGCAGCGCGCCAGGCGCCATCGGCCTGCCGCATGCTCTCGACGACCGATCCACGGGGTGGTCCCTCATCGGCGACGGCGTCGAGGCGCGCGAGCTGCGCCTGCAGAACGCCCTTCATCTGTGGGTCGTCAGCGGCGGCGACGGCCTGCCGCAAGTGTACGGCGAGAGGATCGTCGCTGCCATGGTTGCCGCTGCGGTCGCCACGCGCGCGGGAGCCGCCTCGGCCGCCTCCGCGCTGGCTGGTGTTCCCGTCGATCGCGATGACCTCGGCGTGCTCGTTGATGCGCACCACACTGGGCGAGCGAGAGCGGCCTCGATGAAGGCGCATGGGCCGACTGCAGCGAGGACATTGCGGCTGATCAGGGTCGAGCCGATCATTGTACTCGCATGCGTGGCAGGCCTTGCATCGGCTCCACAGCCTGGTCGAGCGACGGGCAGCAGGAACTGTCATGAGCCCCAGCTCTGGTTGACCCCAAGAGCGAGAGACTGGTCTCGCTGCGGGGAAATCCCTCAAGCACCACGTGAAGGTACTGGGGCAGCTCAGGTGGTGCAAAATGCGCCTGAGCCGAAATGGCTTGAGAGGGAGGGAGGGAGGGGGAGGGAGGGGGAGGGAGGGAGGGAGGGAGGAGGGAGGAGGAGGAGGAGGAGAGAGGAGGAGGAGGAGGAGGAGGAGGAGGAGGAGGAGGAGGAGGAGGAGGAGGAGGAGGAGGAGGAGGAGGGAGGAGGAGGGAGAGGAGGAGGGAGGGAGGAGGAGGAGGAGGAGGAGGAGGGAGGAGGAGGAGGAGGAGGAGGGAGGAGGAGGGAGGAGGAGGGAGGAGGAGGACGAGGAGGAGGAGGAGGAGGGGGATGCAGCCGTAGGTGTTGCATGCAATCGGGTCACCGATGAGGGGCCTCTTGCGGGCTCCAACACGGAGGCCGCGGGCGCGACGCGCAGCAGCAGGCTTGTCCCGGACCCTCTCGCGAGCGCCAGGGCTCGGCCGGGCGCCCCGGCACGGGGCGTCAGAACAGGTCTTCAACTTGTTCACTGCGACGCTTCTTTCCCCAAACTCGCCGAGGATGTAGGGCTGGGGGGACAGAGAGTTCAGCTCGCTTTTCTCGCGGTGCGGGACAAGGCCGGCCGCGCCAGCAGCTGGCGCCCAAAGGCGCAAGACAAGGAGAAGGCACGACTAGAGATCAGCGCTGACCAATCCAGCGCCGTCAGCGAACGAACGAACCACTCTGGGCACGGTCAGGGCGTCTTCCACGCGGCGACGGACGGGGCCCATCGCCCACGCGAAGACCACCCGCTGAGTGGGCGCCCCCGCTGGATGCCGCGGCCCAGCTGGAAATCGCGGTCGCAGCGCCCGTCGAAACTGACCTGCGCAGTGACATTGGAGCACGGGGCTCGCACGGCGTTGAAGATTTTTTCTGGGATGCGCATTCGATCCAGGACCCAAAGTATCCCAGAGTGGAGAACGCTAGAAAACACAGCTTTGACATCAAGCAGACATACTCCCGTGGATTTGCCCCCATGGATGGCACCGTGATCTAGCAGCGCTGTTCTTAAATCGAGGACGCCGTCGACCATGTTCTTTCCAGGGACAAAGCCTCCTTGGCGCGGGGCAACTGCGTGGGTGGCCAGCTGAGGGCACCAGCGGTGATCTTGTTGCGCGAGTTGGAGAGCGAGATGGGACGGGCGTTCGCAGGGGATCGGAAGATGCCTGTCTCTTCGTCGCCACCCCCCTCCCCTCTGGTAATAATACGTCCAACCGCTCGCTGGAGCCCTGCGGAGGCGCGCCACGATCAAAGAGCTGCTCATCGATGCCGCAGAGCAACTCCCCCCACCCACCCACCCACCCACCCACCCACGCACCCACCCACCCACCCACCCACCCACGCGCACACACACTCACACTCACTCACACACACACCACACACACACACACACACACACACACACACACACACACGCACGCACACGCAGACAGACAAATACACACACACACGCACACACACGCACGCACGCACGCACGCACACGCACACGCACGCACGCACGCACGCACGCACGCACGCACGCACGCACGCACGCACGCACGCACGCACGCACGCACACGCACGCACGCACGCACACCACCCCCACCACCACCCCCACCACCAACACTAACACCACCACCACCACCCCCACCACCACCACCACCACCACCACCACCACCACCTTCCGGCAACCACATGGCAACCCGTCCACCCCAGGAGCAGAGTCGAGCAGGTGACCAATGCGGTCGCAAAATTCGCCCTCACAGGGCTTCCGGTCGACGCGGGACGGGGCAGTCTGCGCGAAACTGCGACGCTCGGCGCACGCAGAGCTCGCCGCGCCTTTCTCCCGATGGGCCGCCCCCCCCCCAGTGGAAGGCGAGATGCCTGGCGCGCTCGGCTGGCCCGGTGAGTTCGCAGGGCCCCCCGCCGGCGATGCCCCTGGAAGGTGCGACACCCCCCACCCAGGCCCAAGCCTGCCGCGGGCGGTCGAGGCGCCCGCATGGGGCACCCTTGGGGGCCGGGAGGGGGGCGGGCGGGCCGGGGAGGGCTTCAGCTTCTGCCTGCTGGGCGCCGTCGAGGGTCAGGACCTGGAGGCGCCGATGACGCCCGCCCCTGCCGACCCAGACGCCCTCGTCGGAGGGCGCGAACTGAGCAAGCTCAGGGCAAGCACGGACAGACCGACAGCCAACGCCCAGCTTGTGCTCTCGAGCGTCACGGAGCGCTGCGGGCATCCGAGAGATCTGACCATGTAGAGTCGCGGCGCCATCCTCTTGCCTCCTCCTCCGAGCCCTAAATTCCAGCTTCGCACGGCACGCACCCGCATTGCTCATGCTGCCCATCCAGATCTCCTTCGAGAACACCCCCCACAACCAGTGAAGCCTCCACCTCCTCCTCGAGCTCCACCGCGCGAGACAGCCATGCCGGCTCGTCGTCTCGCCCAGGAAGCTCCCGCTCACCGAGCCCGAGGAACGCTGGCGCAGGATCGCCGCGCCACACAGAGCCTCCATAGCCAGGGACACCAGTCATCGGCTGGAGGTCTCCAAGTACAGCAAGGGGACTGTCGACGTAAATTCGATCTGGCAAGCCACGACTACAACGCGGCATCCCACCTCCTCCTCGTGCGCAGGTCCATCTTGTCCCACCTCGCAAACTCACTGAACATATTATCAACATAGACCGACTGCTTCTGCGAGCTAACCTGCGTCACTCCGTCGCGCTGTTGTCCGGGCTCGGCAGTGGCGCAGAAATGAAAGCCCCCGACGAAAATGCAAAGGAAGGGCCTCGCTCGGCTCGAGAAAATGGGGGCGGAGTTGCCGTAGAAGCGCGCGCTTCGCAGGCCTGGAGAGAGAAGGAACAAGGTGAAGATTGCAGACCTGAGGGCGGCAGCAAAACTGCGGATAGTGACCATGTGGCACCGACCTTCTTGTGCGGCAACGCAGCTGACGGAGCAAAATTGCTGAGCAAATTCGGGCGACACAGCGGCCATGGCGCCACCAGCCCTCGCTTCTTCACAGAAGCTCTTAAAGAAATGGTGGTTCGCAAAGTCCCGACGCATAATAGCTAAGTCCCCATCTGAGCCGTGCACCTCTTGAAAACAGCATATCTCATTCGAATCAACGGGGCACCGAAACTTGGAACACCACTGCCCCTGAACCCTGTGAACTCGGGGAACACTCCCAAAAAGGGCTCTTGCATTCACGCGAGATCGATGATGAGGCTGAGAATAGTACGACATGGCCTCAGTGTTGGAGGTGTCCTCGACGTCGCCATCCGATGGAAGCAACATCCGAGCGACAACGGCCTGCGCCTCCTGAGGAAACATATGGATGGCCTGTAAGTCGCCCTCAACAGGCGTGCTGTGATAGCTCCGCCAGCACTCCTCCGCACTGGACAGCTCCCATGCCTCAATGCCGCTGGAGAAATACATGGTGCCCTTGTACGCGTTCGTGTCTAGACTGGAGCTGCCCTCCTGCCACAGGTGCCGGTCAAGGAGGCGCTGCTTCGTCATGCGCCACAGCTGAGACAGAACGTGCCGTCCAGCACGAATATGATGGATACTATTGTCGCGTGGGTCGGTCCAATCGAAGACGGGGGCACGATTGGCACTCTCATCCTTGAAGGTCTGAGCGGCAATCTTGCTGGGGAATCTGAGCATGCAGCATGCGGGAAAAGGACATGTTGCGAAAAGCTGGCTGCACGCTTGCCCTGACAGAGTCATGTAGCACAGGCAGAACAGTATTCGTGAAATGAACCTGGAACTGAGGAGCGACTGACTTCAAAGGAAAACCACGTAACCAGATGTCACGAGACCGCCACTGAGTCTGGGATGACCTGAAGGACCATGACCTGAGATGCGCTGAGCTCCAGAAGTCGGCATGGGCCGGTCGCGCTCTCTTCCGCTGTCAGCTTCGAGCATGTCGAAACGCTCCGTCGTCCTCTTGGTCTGGTGCGTCAACTCCACTGGGTCGAAGGCAGAAGCGTCGGCAGCCGTGACCGCCTCGCGGCAAGCCTTCTAGAGCCTGGCCTTGATGTATCTGCGTGTTGCCGTCGTGGATGGCAGGCGCCGCGCAAACGTTGTGGATCTCTTGCTCGAAGGACTGCTCGCAGGACACCAGGCGTTTGTTGCTACACCTGATGCCATCCAGCATTTCTTTGGCACATCTCGGGGAGTCTCCACGGTCGGTGCCGCTGAGGTCCTTGCTCCTAAGGTCCTCGTGGCTATCGACCACGAGGAAGCGATCAGAACGGTCGGATCGTGGGCGAGTGGGGGTGGAAGAAGTAGGGCGAGGACAGATACTCAATGATAACGGCGAGTCTCGCCCCTCTCCTTGCGAGTCATGCTTCAGCCACATGCGACTGCAGGTACTGGAAATGCCTCAGCTTACCCGCGACCGCGGTACTGGAACGAAGAACGATGAGAGAGAGAGAGAGACTCCTCAACCAGAGGGATGCTCGCTGAGGTGGGCGTGCAGATGAGGCCTGTCCTCGAAGGCTCGAAGGGCGGGACGCTGAGCCTTCCACTCGGCTGCGTCCAAGTTCGAAGCCTCAGGGACACGTTTCGAACTTGAGTCAAAATGGCTACGGAGGGGGAGGCAAAGAGGAGGAGAAGGAGTAGGACGAGGAGGAGGAGGAGGAGGAGGAGGAGGAGGAGGATAGAGGCCTCCTAGATGGGGTCGGAGTAGAGGGGGTCGGAGGATCGCGCCGCATCGCCGATGCATCGGCGATGCATCGTCGATGCATCGGCGATACATCGGCGATGCACCAGCGATGCATCGTCGACGTCGGCGATGCATCGGCGACGTCGGCGTGAAGCAAATCGGGCTGCACATCGAGCCGCATCGGCGATGCATCGGCGATGCGACGCGACCCCATCTACTCCGACCCTATCTAGGAGGCCTAGAGAGGAGGAGGAGGAGGAGGAGGAGGAGGAGGAGGAGGAGGAGGAGGAGGAGGACGACGACGAGAAGGAGGAGGAGGAGGAGGAGGAGGAGGAGGAGAAAGAGGAGGAGGAGGAGAAGGAGGAGGAGGATGGGCTCTGAGCGTCCGAGCAACTTGGCCGGGCTTCCGCTCGCCCGGCGAGACCGGCTCGCCCACGTGCCAGGCCGCGAGGCACGCCAGGGCGAGCAGCACCGGGCCGGCGAAGAGCCAGAACTGCACGGCGAGCAGCATGACCTCGTGGGAGATGCTGTCCCGCTTGAGCATGGAGGAGTCGTTGGCACCCTCGTGCGATTCCTCGCCGGACCGCGTCGTGCCAAAAGACACGGCGGGATGTGTCTGACCGGTTTCGGCTTCCTGGGGCCCTCGCCGGGCCCCGGGTCAGTCAACAACTGCGACTCGGGACGAAAAAGATACCCTGGAAGAAAAAGTTGGGACGTCCAGGGACCCCGTATCGAAAAAAACGAGACATCGGATCTCTGGGGGAGGAGGAGGAGGAGGAGGAGGAGGAGGAGGAGGAGGAGGAGGAGGAGGAGGAGGAGGGAAGGGGGGGGAGTAGGGGGACAAGGAGGACGAGCCTCATCCGCGTTCGAGCTGTCGGCGAAAGGCCTCTGCTTCTCTCTCACCATGCCCCAGAACACCTCCCTCGCCGTGGGCCTCTTCTGCGCCATCCCAGAGCCGCCCTCTGAACGACTGGCCGACGGGAGAAAACGCACACACAGACACACACACACACACACACACACACACACACACACACGCACGCACGCACACACACACACACACACACACACACACACACACACACACACACACACACGCACACGCTCTGGGCCACTGGGCTACCTCCGCTGCCAGGCTCGTGTCAGTCCGACCGTCCCGATGGGAGGAGGAGGCGGATGAGGAGGATAATGAGGACAAGGAGCGTAGTGTGTTGCGCTGATGCCCTTGAGGGTAGGTTTAAACCTGCCGAGTCGGATGGGGCACATGGGCTCTCCCTCCATCCTTGGAGCGGTGCTCGTGAAGCTTGGGATGACAAGCCTTCTGGTCCCAAAGTCTGATCAGGGACTCTGTTGGCAGGGAGGAGGCGGAGGAGGAGGAGGAAGAGGGGGAGGAGGAGGGGAGGGGAGGAGAGCGCAGAACGAGGAGAGAGCGCGTTGTTCAGCACTTGCTTCGCATGCTTCGGCATGCATCAGCCCTGAGGCCAGGGGCTGACGTGCCTCCGCTGGCCAGAGATGGAAGGTCGGGGAGCCGGGCGCCCTCCGAGCCAGGGCGCAATTCGGGCCCTGCTCGAGCCAGCGGGGTGCAGCAACAGCGGAGCCGACGTCCGGGACAGCTGCGGTACCGCACGTGTGGCCACGTCCACTCTGTAGCGTTGCCAGCTTGCATCAGCAGGCACACGCCCGTGTTGGCGCGGGCATGTTGTGCGGCACCAATCGGGAGCCCTCGGGGGGAACCCTCGGAAACCCCACGGTGCTGGCGTGGCCTCGTGTTGGGCCCGTGACCCAAAAGAGCCATGCGACCCCGTGTTGGCAATGACCATCGTTCCAATACAGAGCCCTGCTGGAGCGAGGCCTCATGTATGGCAAGAGAGAACTAACGAACGCTAGAGTCGTGCGCGCTCCGAATATGAAAGCAAGAAACGTTTAGAAAAAAAGAGGTCGACAACGCTGATGAAGGCGAACGGCTCCCAAAACAGTGTTTGAGCATGATGGCTTGACGTCTGCCCACGAGGCCGTGGAGACTTTTGGACCTGAAATTGCTTTTGAGCCCGAGTCGCTGAGGCGCGCTTAAGTGCCGATAAGCTCTCTCGAGAAGCCACGGGCTGGCGCTAAACAGCTCACCAACTGACATGACATCGCGTGCCAAACAGAAATCATTCAAGACGATGCCAGGACCACGTCAAAATCGGACCTGGATAGTGAGTTAACACGGGAGCCCACGAGATCTTGTAGTTCTGGAGGATGCATCGGGCGCCGCGGCAGTTCCAGAGCGCTTCGGAGTGCCCTGGGAAAGTTCTGGAAGGCCCTGCAACGATTTCGGCCCCTGCAACGATTTCGGCCCTAACTCCACCCGCTAATGCTTGTGTCACGGGTTATGGACTAAGTGCCCGTCCCGGATCCCGCCGTGCCGGGCGACACGCGGCGGCTGTGGCTACGTCTCGGACGGATCAGTCTGGCGACGGGCCTGGGTCCCAAGTTCATCCGATGACTCGTGCGCTTCACAGCACGGCCTTCAATTCAAACATGTCGCAAACGAGGTGAACTCAAAACTGTGAGGGCAGCTGGCATGAACGTTTCACCAATAACCCACACATGCCCTACGACATTCAAGAGTGCACAGCGGGTACTCCAAGCAGTCACGCGACAAGCGCCACGCCTGGAAACCCGACGCGCCGCTCTTCCTGCCAGGTGCAGAGGGCCGCCAGTCTACGTGCCTCGCAACATGAGAATCCACCGATCCCTATAGGGTCATCAGGGATGTGAGACTGTCTCCCCCCTGTAGCCCCCTCCCTGGAGCCGAAATCATACATTTGTGGGTGTGGGGTGGGGGGCAGGGCGCACCAGAGAGGGCGGGATTAGGCGGCCTCCAATTATCCAGCGCGAGCCGTATGAGGCCACCAGGATGGTTCGAGAGATCTCCGAGACAGCGCAAGAGGCCCCAGGAGCCAAGAGGGCACAAACGGCACCGGGAGGCCTCCAGAGACGACCCCAAGCTGACCCAGGAAAGGCCCCAAACGACCAACAATTGCCAATCATATGAGCTGTCTGATCTGCCTTGCTTCGCGTGCTTTCGGACCAACATGGCCTCAGGAGTGCCCAGAAATGCTTCAAAGTTGCCCAAGAGTAAGCCGAATAACTTCCCAAGACAGCCCAAGAGGGCCCCGAGAGGGCCCAAGGGAGCCTCCAGAGGCGCCCAAGATGGCCCCAAAGGCCGTCGAAACAGCCCAAGCCCATAATCAGAGTCAAGCCCACGCTCCGACTTCAGCCTTCATGGGCAAAGGCCACATGGCGTCCTCATTTCGACACACTCAATACACGTGTCGCGCCCAACACGGAGTTCAGCATGCCTCTGCACGCGTGCCTGGCAAGCCCCTCTCCTCACTGTCCTACGGCGCGCCAAATCTAAAAAGAGGGAAGAGCCCTGCGACACACGCATGCGCATAGGGCAGGGCCAATCGCAAGGCCTACTGACTGCGAGGATGCGCAAGACATGACAATGTGGGCCCAGGCAAACGCTGTGGCCCTGTGAACAGGCCACCCGCCCTACGCCGAGCAACACGAATGTCATCGCGGTCGGCGGACGGACTCGCACGACGAACACACGCTCGGCCCAAACAGGGGGGCAACCGACCCCTGAGGAGGCGGCGCGGCAAGCAGCGCCGCAAGATTAATCGCCGCTTCCTGGACAGATGCCGCGGCCTTGCTCGAGTCCGATGCCGCGCTCACGCGGGCGCAGCCCTCGCGGGAGGTCAGGGGGCACTGGGGGCACGAGTTGGGCGCCTCACGAAGAAGTGCACTCGGGGATGCGCCGTGGTGCAAGCCGCGCGGAGGGCGCGCCAGCCGACCCAGAAGCGGCAATCTGCGCCAGACGCCGCCGTGGCGGAGGCGGCCAATCGCCTCGTTGAGGACGAGGGCGGGCCGCTTCGTGGCATCGCCGAGCGAAGCGCACGCGCGCGAGATGCTTTGCATGTCCGCCCCCTGCCGGCGGCAAGTCGCCGGCCGCCGCTCCGGCGGCCGCGACGCGGGCGTCGAGCGCGCTGCGCGCCCGCCGGAGACAACCGCCGCGTGCGGCTCGACGGGCGGCCGGGGAGGGCCGAAGCTGCCGCGCCGCTGCTGGCTCCGAGCTCGGTCGAGGAGCGGCTCGAGGAAAGCACGGCGACGTGGCGCCGCGTGACCTCTACGGGGCGTGAGAGCGACCACAGCCACTGCTCTTCTTTTGTTGCCACCCTCCAACCCGCAGAAAGAAAGCAGTGGTTGTGGTCATTTTCGTTGAGCTTGGCACCAGGGAATATGGCCACAACCACTGCTTCTTTTCCGGCCGGCTGGAAGGCGGCGCAAACAAAAAGCAGTGGCTGTGGTCATTTTCCCGCCCCGCAACCTCACTGCGCCGAGCCTTGCGAAGCCTTTGCTCGCGGCCGAAGCCGCGACGGCCATGTTGGCGTCGATGCTGGCAACCTGAATATCCACCGCCGCGTTACAGTCCGAGTCGTCGGTGGCCGCCAAGTCGCGTAGAGGGTCGTCCTGTTGGACGCCCAGCATCTGTATGGCCGAGTCCTGCGCCGCATAGCGCGGCGGGCACCAGCATCTCGCAGTATGTGGCATGGTGGCGGATTCGTGTTTTGATTGAAAGCGGAGAGCGTGTAGCTAACGCGCGCCGCCGCATGTGTTGCAGCACTGCCTGCCTAGCCTGAGGTGCCGACCTTGCGCTGGTCTTGCCAACCTCTGGGTGGTGCGAGGCGAGCTAGCCGTGCATGCAGCTCAACGCCCAGGCGCCAGCGCGCCTGTGCGCCGCGCGCACAGGCAGCGGGACCGAGCCTGCGCTCGCGTCCGCACCTGTGCCCTACCCGCCGCAGGGGGTCGTCGCGTGTACGCGATTTTGCGTCATGGCTGTGAGAATTGCCACTCGCCGAGTAGTATCTGATAAAGACTTGCGCTCGCTCTGGCAGCGCGATCGTTCCGATCTCGGTCGTGATTTGGTCGCCGGCTCGAGCGGCGCCGCGACGCCATGATGTGCTCAGCTTGCTGGTCGCAAGACTCGATTTGTTTATTGCGATGGGCCGTGTGTGGAGTTGCTTTCTTGCTTGCTGCAGAGGCCTCCGGCCACGGCAGCACTCAGTTGGTAGCCGATGCAATCGCTGCGGCAACGCTTCGGACTAGTTTTCGGAGCGTCACGTTTGCTAGCGCTGTTGGGACCTTCAAGCCTTCCTTACTCTGTTTGCCTAGTCGACAGCAATGGTGGAGGCTGAAAGGGACGAGATCTCGTCAAGAGGCCCCTAGGAAGCCACCAGGAGGCCCCATGAGGCCCCCCAGAGGCCCCCCCCCCGTCTTCCTCATCCTCCTCATCCTCTTTCTCCTCCTCCTCCTTCTCCTCCTCATTCTCTCTTCCTTTCCCAAGTGTTACCCCATGAGAGCTTACTGGTGGAACATGTGGTCCAACACAGCTTGGCCAAGCTTTGGCCCAGCGTTTGGCCGCATCGGCACTTCCAGGAAGGCGGGGGGGGGCGGCGGTGCTTCGCCATGGGCGTGGCCGCTATGTGCCACTCCCACAGGTTGTGCTCCTGCTAGCGCACGACTGTGACACGAAGTAGCCAAGGTGCCAACGAACAGAAAGGAAGGGAATCTACACAAGATGACAGGATAGCAAGATCCGTCACACTTTGAGCACTCAAGCAATTGACGACCGTGTTGAAAGTTTCCTCGCGCTGGCCCCTTGACGGCGGCCGCTGCGACAGAAATCCCAGTACGGACGCAATTGGTACGAATATTCGGCTGCCCAGATACTGATAGAAACGCTGCGGATAAGTGTTATTCAGAAGTTTCGCAAAACTTTTGGCAGGTGGGTGGAGGATGTGCCGAAATGACCGATTGCCACCGCACAGAGGATAGCAACAAAGAGCGGAACGAGCGCACCTTTTCTTTCTGCGACGCAACCCACCGCAGTGCTGGTGGAGCAGCTGAAATCGGTGGCGGAGGGGGCAATATTAAGGCAGGCCACAAACCAGCAAGCAACTGCAACACTGAAGGGTCCGTGACGCAGTTGTCCGTGCTGGCCTACTCTTTTGTAATGAGCAAATGCCTGCATTCGGCGACAGGGGCAACAACCAGGAGGAAAACGGTTTTGGTATTGGTATTGTATCTAGGCAAGCGACTCAAGCGGCATGCGCCAGAAGCACACTGGCAGAAAATGACAGCGCGAATGCTGTGACCAGACGGCTTCTGGTAGAAAACATGGCAGAAGAGAGCACTGCGCGTGATGCGAATGCTTAGCCGCCGAGAACGGAAGAGAATTCGTCACAGCGGCCCTTAAGACGGCAGCCTGTAGTCAAGTACCTCACAAGCGGCACAGCCGCCACAGCGGCAAACCTGTTATCTAAGCTTTCGGCAAATCCATGAGGTAGTCCGAAAGGCGTTTGACGCCTCCCTTGGATAGGTTGCTCCCGATGGCATCGCCAACGCTGCTGTCGCCTGAATGGTACACGGGCTAGAGGGCAGGTCCAGAGCTCATTGAACTCTGGTGAAGATTTCAAACCTCGCGGCAGTGCTTGGCGATGCCCCTCCCCCCCGAGGGCCACAACCTCTGAGCTCATCCTGGGGCTCCAACGCCTGCCCCGGGGTCCTCAGAAGCCTCCAAGTGTCCGACCCCACTCCGGAGAGTGCTTGGCAACAGCGATTCGCCATGGGGGCGTCCACTGGCGAGGACTTCTCCAAGCAGCCCTCCAGCACGCGGCGAGGGTAACTAAACCTCGGCAGAGTTTGGGCACCTCTCTATAATTCTGGGGAGTCGAGCAAACTACCTCCCGCGGCCGCCCCTCTCAAACGATCCGCTAGATCCTGTACGATTTCACTCTTAGGCTCCTGCCCGAGTTCGCACAAAATCCGAACGACTTCTGTGGCACACGTGCGCTGGACAAGCAGCTTCAACGGCAGGGTCCCAGCAACTTACACGGAGCGTAACTTCCGCACGGCGCTTATATGCGATCATTTCCAGCTTGAGACATACGAGAAGTCCATTACATCTAACGCAGAAGCTTGAATCAACTCGGCAACACATACGGCGAATGCGCGATTCACGAGTCTTGCAAAGCCGTTTGAAGCAGATACCTGACAAGCCAGGGAGACATGAATAGAAGTAGCCGCAACCAACACCGACCCATCGCGCACCGTAGCACATATGATCTCAGTCTGTTGCCCTGCCGATCATCGACACATTCGTGTATGCGTGTTGCGCCCCTCTCCCCTTTCCTCCTTCATCCCTCCTCTATCCTCCCTTCTCCTTCTCCCCACTCCTCCCTCCTCCTCATCCTTCTCCCTCCCGCCCTCCCTCCTCCTTCCTACCTCCCCCTCTCTTCCCTTTTCCATCCTCCCCTTTCCCTCCCTCTCTCCCTCCCTCCTCTCCCGGCGAGCGGTGACGAACCGAGGACCCACCCGCGCGACAGAACGCCGCTCCTGGGATGTTCAGCGGCGGAATCGCCAGATTCAGCCAGGGACATCCGAAGCTCTCCGGGGACCTCCAGGGAGTCAGGATCCAGGGCGTGTTCAGTGTAGCAAGAGATCTGCTTGATGCCCACGTGTTTGATGCCCTGCGCTCCGTTTCCTCTCTTTCCCCCTTTTTCTCTTTCCCTCTTTCCCCTCCCCCTTTTCTCTCCTGCTCGTGTGCCCGTTGTCCGCGCATCTTTTCTGGCCTCTCCCCCATCTTGTCCTCTCCCGTTCCCAGTTTCAGGAGCAACACCTGCCAGGCGCGATCGGGGGCCTCGCTCGCTCACGCGCCAGGAGTCAGAATGGCGTAAGTTCATGGAGGAGCTCCCTCGGATGACGTGCAACCTCGTTGCACACGGCTGATCGTTGTCTCCATTACTCTCCCCCTCTGCCCCTTCTTTCCCCATTTTCGGCTCAGCATAGTTGCCCTAAGTTGCGCGAGTCCGAACAACGATCAAACTCCGATAGTGGGGCGTCTTTTTGCTGGATTATGCCATCGCTGATGGCTGCAAACATCAGAATTCACGCGGCATGCGTCTATGCTAACCCTGACCGAGAATACCTTCGACTGTCAACCAATATCGGGGCTGTGCCGAAGCCACTCCGTCGCTGCCTTGAAACCTGGCTGGACACGAGCGCAAAGCGCCCTCAATGCCCACTTCTCTTGTCGGGCGAAGAATGACAACAGCAGAAGAGAGGGAAGTGGAGAACAACAAAAAGGCGAATGACGAGGACATCGTGGAGGACTGCATAGGAGGGCAGTAAAGGAAACCAGAAGGAGTGCCAAGAGGAAGATAAACATAAGGACGAAGAGGAGGGTTTTTGTTAAGCGCCACCGCTCCGCTGCGCGCCTCAAGCACGCTGCATGTGTCAGGTATCAGAACGACTCCCTTATCACATGCATGGATAATGCTGCATATGTTGTTCCAACAGTCTGAGATACACATTCCCCGACGAGGACCGCGACATGGCTATCCAAGCTGCGCAAGGCGCGCACCGTACGCGTATCTTTTGCGGCCCGTGCAGACCATCAAGACATGGCCTTCGAACGGTCAACAAGTACACAGCATGGTTTGACTATCGCAGGGCCGGTGCGCTCACTCGTAGAACCTGGCTGCGATGACCCGAAGGCGGCAGACATCACCCTGCCTTCTGGGAAGTGCGGAGACAAGTCCAGCACTGCCAACACGCTGGGATCTGCCTGGCGGGCCGGACCAAGTCCACTGGTGGGGCGCGGGGCCCAGTCGGGGGGAAGCCTCTTTGAAGGGGCCCTGGGACACACAAATAAATACACACAAATAAAAATATTCCACATATTTTCGCATATTTTCTGGGTTTTTGTCTTCCCCCCCACTTCCCATATTTTCCTATATTTTCCTGGGAGTCGACGATTAATTGTGTCTGTGTGAGTTTTCCCCTCCTGACTCTTGCGGGATGGACCAGGGAACCTCCGAAAAAAATCTTCTTGAGCCACGTCCGGAGGAGCTCGGCCACGAGTCCGACGGAACACGGACACAAAGGACACGTTGGCTGATCTCGTGCAGCGAGACGGCGTCACGACGCGGGCGCGGCACGAGCACTCTCGGGTAGCTGGTGCATCGCCACGACGTCAGCACAATCACCGCAGACACTGCGAGGCGTAGAAAGCGCAGTGCCGCACACTGCATGTGCCGTGAACTCTCTGGCCTGCGGGGGTCCGGGGGCAGCTGCTCCGGATGGGGCGGGAACTGGCCATCGCTCGGACGTCCATTTCCTGTGTTTTTTTCGGTTTCGTGCGTGGTTTTTTCGCCAAATGATCAAGGATGCTCCTCGATGGTCCGATGGTCCTCGCCGAAGGAAGAAGGCACACGTCCGAGCGATGCCAAGGGAACCCGTAGCGCCGAGCTTCCCGAGGGGGGTCGAGCACGGCAAAACCTCGGCCCGCTGCGCGGAGTCCGCCAGCGACGACCCCGCAAACCCGCCCCGCGGGGCACGCTGCGCGGTGGCCCCGGCGGGGGCGCGTCGGGGCCCGAGCGCGCCACCAAAGTGCGCCAGAGCACCCCGCGTCCCAGACCGACAAGTGTGGCACACGATGTGTTCCCGCCGCGGCAGCGCCTGCGAAAGGAGCAGCCAACTGGGGGGGCGTCACGATGCGCGCGTCCTGCCGGCGACCCGGCTCGGCGAAGGCACGGGCCAAAAGGCGCCGTGGCGCCGGCGGAGGAGGAAGCAGGGGCGGCAGCAGAGGGCGGAGCAGGGTGCAGGAGAGGGCGCGGGAGAAGAGCTGACTAGGGGGGGGACTTCTCGATCCATCACTAGGGGGCCACATGCGAACCCTACCCCCACCCACCACGATTTCTGAGGGGGAGGGTGGGGTTCACTTCTTTCGGGAGGGCACGAGCGAAGTGAACCCCACCCTCCCCCTCAAAAATCGTGGGGGGTAGGGGTAGGGTTCGCTTGTGGCCCCCTACTGACGGGCCGTCCGGAGAGGTCACCAGCTGGGTGGCCAACAGGTGCCTGCACAACCCTGCGCCCCCGAAGCCTTCCCACGCCCGCGCCGCGCCCGCCCCGCCGCCCGCGGGCCCTCCGCCCGCGGCACTTCCCCGCGCACGCGTTGACCTGCCGCGATTGCCCCCCCGAGCCCGATGCTGCTGCCCCCGCAACTGGCCATCGCTCGGACGTCCATTCCCTGTGTCTTTTTCGGTTTCGTGCGTGGTTTTTTCGCCACATAATCAAGGATGCTCCTCGATGGTCCTCGCAGAAAGAAAGATGCACACGTCCGAGCGATGCCAAGACGCTGCTGTCCCCGCAGTGCGCTCGCGAATGTGACAAAAGAGGACACGGAATGTGTCGCCGCCCTACGCTTTGCCACATCTCGGGCCGGGCGAAAGGGGGGATAGCAAAGAGGGGGTTTGAGAATCAGCTCACGCAGCTGATTCTCCCGGCGCCTCTCGGCGCCGGGAGGCGCCCATACTTGGAGGAATGGGCCCGGCGGCGGGGCCGAAACCATGTGCATGCAGCAGATGTCGTAACCCCCCCCTTCCCTATCCCCCCCGTTCGTTCGGCCCGAATATCCGCGCGATCCGAGCCGTCTCCCAAGACTTGGGGCAGCGTCTGCCGCTCGCGCACGCGAGCCACATTCCCTCGCGGACCCTGCGCCAGGTTCGCGCGAAAATGCACGAGCCCCGAATCATTGATTTGCCCATTGGGATTGCTCAAGCAATGCAATTTACTGAATCTGCGCGGACACCGGCGCAGAAATTGCCTGTTCGCCCTCGTTCGGAACGCGTTCGATTTTTGTTGGAGGTTCTTTTGGTGCGTTCGATGCGGTTTCGGGTGGCTTGGAGGCGGTCGCTGTTCCATTTGCAATTATCGCGGGGGTATTTCTGTGCGGTTTTCCTGCGCGAATTGGGTTCATCTGTGGGGTTCTGGTATTTTAACTCTCACAACTGAAGAAAGAATATTGTTGATCCCCCGTCTGGTGCACATTGTATTTTTCAATTGAAGAGCCCCTTTATAAAACATGTTCCTTTTCAAACTGCGGCGTTGGCCCCCGGGGTTACGACAACGGCGCCCGCATGAGACTTCCTCGCAATTTAGCCAGGACCCCCGCTCCCGCCCGAGACGCCCTCGCATTTGATTTAGGGATCGCGCTCTGGCTTGGGACGTCCTTACAATTTATTCGGGAATCGCTCTCTCGGCGCTCTGGAGTCGCGCTCTCGCTGGAGACTCGCCTGCAATGTACTCAAGAATAACGCCTTTGCGTTGGAATCTCCCGCAATTTACTCAAGCGCGTCGCCCCCGGCACTCAGGCGCCCAGGAGTCGCGCGCACGCTTAGGACCCCCTCGCAGATTACTTAGGGATCGGGATCTCGCTGCCCTTCGTGGCCCCGTTGCAACCCTTCGCGGCCCCCTCCTAGCCCTTCGTGGCCCCGTTGCACTACCTTCGCGGTCCCCATCGATGCCCTTTGTGGCCCCTTGCAGCCCTTCGCGGCCCCCGCGCTGCCTTTCGTGGCCCCGTTGCAGCCTATCGTGGCCCCCTCGCTGCCCTTCGCGGCCCCGTTGCAGCCCCTCGTGGCCCCCTCGCTGCCCTTCGTGGCCCCGTTGCAGCACTTCGTGGCCCCGTTGCAGCCCTTCGTGGCCCCCTCGCTGCCCTTCGTGGCCCCATATATGCATGCCCTTCGTGGCCCCCGCTCGTTCGCGCCCGTGGTGGCCCAACAAGCATGCCCTTCGTGGCCCCGCTGTCGCCCTTTGTGGCCCCCTCGCTGTCCTTCGTGGCCCCGTTGTTGCTGTCAGTGGCCCCGTCCTTGCCCTCCGCGGCCCAATATACGCATGCCCTTCGTGGCCCCCGCTCGTTCGCGCCCGTCGTGGCCCCATGCGCATACCCTTCGTGGCCCCGCTGTCGCCCTTTGTGGCCCCCTCGGTGTCCTACGTGGCCCAATTGCTACTCTCAGTGGCCCCGTCGTTGCCTTCTGTGGCCCCGCATTATCTGCCCTTCGTGGCCCCCGCTCGTTCGCGATCTTGGTGGCCCCATACGCATTCCCTTTGTGTCCCCGCTGTCGCCCTTCGTGGCCTACTTCGTGCCCTTCGTGGCCCTGCTGCCGTTTTCTCTCTCGCTCTCGCTTTCGCTCGTCATCATCGTCGTCGCCGTCGTCGTCGTCGACGTCGTCGTCGTCGACGTGGTGGGTCCCCTGTCAGATTTTCTTGGGGCCGGGCTTCCGCCGGTCAGCGTTGCCGCTGGCCAGGCCAACGCTCCGCGGCCGCCCCGCCGCTTGCCGGGGCCCGGCCTGCAGGGCAGAAAGGTATACCACCCAGAAGGGGCACGATCGAAGACGAAGAGGGCGGGTATCGAGGGTTGGGAAAATACGCGTTAACGGACACCCGAGCAGGTAAGAGCGAACAGTCTTAAAATGAGTGTCGATGTTGTCGCTGTTGTTGCTGAAATCCTTGTGTAGTTATGATTGGGGGCTCGTTGGGGTTATTTGGAGTGTGTCTTATCGTTTGGGTTATTTGGGGCCTGTTTACAGTTATGTGGGCGTTATATAGGTGCCATCGCAAGCAAATCGTTTGAAAGTTGGGCTTCTCCCCCTGCAAGTTGAAAATATGGGGAGGATTCGCAAAGCGCACGTCAACCCCGTTGAGCACACTGGAAGCACGGCGAGTTCGCGCAGGGCAGTTCAGAACTCAACACGACAAAAAGAAACGAGCGGATTCCCCTTGTAGCTTGACGCGCACAGATGCCAGCATGAGGCGGCGCGTCGCTACAAATAGCGCACTTGGCGCGAACACCATGACATCGGCACGGCCACCCCTGCGGCCGCCCAGGGGCCCCTCCGAATGGCTCCAGCATACTTGCGCGCGAGTTGGGCGCCCTTCGAAAATTCCAAGGCCCCGTCGGTCTAAATCCCCGACCGCGGCTCTCGCGCAAGAGCCATGCAATAACACTTCACATAGAAGCTCCCAGAAATCCTCTGGAGGACAAGGGAAACACCCAGCTTCGACGCGCACACATGTACCCACCATCCTTAGCACAAATGTTGTCACCACCGTCAAAGCATCAGTGCCATCATCACCACCACCACAACCTCCATCATCATCACCATCAACATCATCATCGACAACAACAACAATGTCGTCGTCATTACCATCGCCGCCATCATCATCGTCATAGTCGGTGTCTTCGTCTTCACCATCATCGCCACCGCAATCACCATCATCATCATCATCATCATCATCATCATCATCATCATCATCATCATCATCATCATCCTCGTCATCGCCGATGTCGTCGTCACCACCATCGCTCGTCCGTCAACGACACTTATGTCCGAATTTCGCCATGGTTGCGCTCGTACACCAATGGCCCTCACCAACGCCATCGTCATCATTATCGCCAGCGTCACCATTGCCAACGTCGTTATCATCACCATCACTTCATCATCGTTACTGTCGTCGTCGTCAACGTCGTCCAAACCGTCGACATGAACATCATCATCGCCTGCATCATCCTCGTCGTTGTCGTCGCCCTCGCGAGCTACAAAAAGCGGGTGGGCGGGTGGGGTGTTTGCGAGAGCATTGATTGTGGTCACGCGCGACCGTTTTCAAAATGAATCGCAATCAGCAACGAAAGAACGCAAGAACATGCGATCAACACGACTGCTTGCACGACTACGGCTAGTACTACGATTGATGCTAATACTACTCAATTTACTCGACCCAACTCTACGGATACTACGACGACTACTACTACTCCTACGACGACGACGACGACGACTACCACTACTACTACCACTACTACTACTACTACTACTACTACTACTACTACTACTACTACTACGACTACTACTACTACTCTTACTACTACTACTACTACTACTACTACTACTACTACTACTACTACTACTACTAGCACTACTACCACTACTACTACTACTACTACTACTACTACTACTACTTCTACTACTACAGACACTACGACTACGGCTACAACTACTACTACGATTACGACTACGACGACGACTACTACTACTACTGCTGCTACGACGACTACTAGTACTACTACTACTACTACTACTACTACTACTACTACTACTACTACTACTACCACTACTACTACTACTACTTCTACTACTGCTACTACTACTGCTGCCACTCTCACGACGACTACTACTACTACTACTACTACTACTACTACTACTACTACCACTACTACGACTACAACTACCACTCCTTCTTCTTCTACGACTACTACTACGACTACGACTACGACTACGACTACGAATACTACGACAACTACGACTACTGCGCCTACTACGACGACGACGACGACGACGACTACTTCTACTTCTACTTCTACTTCTACTACTACTACTACCACTACTACTACTACTACTACTACTACTACTACTACTACTACGACTACGACTACGACTGAGACTACTAGTACTGCTCCCTCCACTACTACTACTACCACTACTACTACTACTACTACTACTACTGCTACTACTACTACTACTGCTACTACTACTACTACTACTACTACTACTACTACTACTACTACTACTACTACTACTACTACTACTACTACTACTACTACTACTACTACTACTACTACTACTACTACTACTACTACTACTACTACTACTACTACTACTACTACTACTACTACGACTACTACTACTACTACTACTACTGCTACTACTACTACTACTACTACTACTACTACTACTGCTACTACTACTACTACTACTACTACTACTACTACTACTACTGACGACTACTACTACTACTACTACTACTACTACTACTGCTGCTGCTGCTGCTGCTACTACTACTACTACTTCTATTACTTCTCCGACTACTAGAAATACTATTTCTACTACGTCTACTACTAGTACCACTACCACTACTACTACTACTACTACTACTACTACTACTACTACTACTTCTACTACTACTACTACTACTACTACTACACATACTACTACTACTACTACTACTACTACTACTACTACTACTACTACTACTACTACTACTACTACTACTACTACTACTACCACTACCACTACCCTACTACATCGGCTACTACTACAACTCCTACTCCTATCCTTATTCCTTATTAGAATATACTCCTAC
>CAUYUJ010020165.1:65000-67500 GCA_963575745.1 Prorocentrum cordatum
GAGGTTTCCTCTGGAGTCCTGAAGATCCCGAAGGAACCCTCAGGATTTACCCGAAAGGTCCCTCAGGATTCTCATGGATCCCTTCAAATATGTTAGAAATCCGAAGGAGTCCTCGTATTCCCTTTCCCTCGGGCTTCCCCCGATATCCTAAGAGCGCTCAAGGTAATTCAAGGTTCGTTAGAGCCCGTCGGTATCATAGAAAATTGCTCGAGGCTCTTTAGGATGACTCAGGACTCCTCGGGCTCCTCAGGATTCCGCAGCTTTCACTGAGATTCCTCCGGATTCGTCAAGATTCCCGAGACTTCCTGAGGGCTCCGCAGGATTCCACAGGGCTTCCAAAGGATTGCTGTGGATTCTCAGGACTCATCAAGATTCGGCCGAATTCCGCAGGATTCATCAGAATTCCTCAGGACTCTTCAGGAATCCGAGGGGTTCCTCAGTGTTCCGCCGTTGTCCTGCATGGCGGAGCCATGCAAGTTATTTTGCTCATTACTCTGCATGTGGATGCACGATTTCGCCAAACTCGCCGATTTCACGCTTATCCCGCTCATGTAAAAAAAAGCTACTGAAATAGTTATGATCGTTGACCTCGAAACATTATTCCCAACCATCCTGTGGTGTTGGGTCTTCGTGTTGAACCCCGCGTTCCCACCTTCCTCCCGCTGCCCCCCTCCCCCCTCCCCCTCCTCCCTCCTCCTCCCTCTCCTCCCTCCTCCCTGCGTTTCACCCACCCATTACAACGTTTCGTGGCTCCATAAGGAGCTCCAGCAAATGCCCCAGTGGCAGGGTCCGCATGCAGTTCCACCTCCATTTCGGCGCACCTCTCACACGTTTCGTGGCCCCATAGGGTGCTCCACCCAAGGCCCCAGTGGCAGGGTCCGCATGCAGTTCCACCCCCATGTCGGCGCACCCCTCACACGTTTCGTGGCCCCATAGGGTGCTCCACCCAAGGCCCCAGTGGCAGGGTCCGCATGCAGTTCCATCCCCATTTCGGCGCACCCCTCACACGCTTCGTGGCCCCATAGGGTGCTCCGCGGAAGGCCCCAGTGGCAGGGTCCGCATGCAGTTCCACCCTCATTTCGGCGCACCCCTGACACGTTTCGTGGCCCCATAGGGTGCTCCGCCCAAGGCCTCAGTGGCAGGGTCCGCATGCAGTTCCACCCCCATTTCGGCACACCCCTCACACGTTTCGTGGCCCGATAGGGTGCTCCGCCGAAGGCCCCAGTGGCAAGGTCCGCATGCAGTTCCACCCCCATTTCGGCGCACCCCTGACACGTTTCGTGGCCCTATGGGGTGCTCCGCCCAAGGCCCCAAAGGCAAGGCCCGCATGCAGTTCCACTTCCATTTCGGCACACCCCTCACACGTACCGTGGCTCCATAGGGTGCTCCGCCGAAGGCCCCAGTGGCAGGGTCCGCATGCAGTTCCACCACCATTTCGGCGCACCCCTCACACATTTCGTGGCCCCATAGGGTGCTCCGTCGAAGGCCCTCGTGACAGGGTCCGCATGCAGTTCCACCCCCATCTCGGCGCACCCCTCACACGTTTCGTGGCCCAATAGGGTGCTCCGCCGAAGGCCCCAGTGGCAGGGTCCGCATGCAGTTCCACTCCCATGTCGGCGCACCTTCACACGTTTCGCGGCCCCATGGTGTGTTCCGCCGATGACCCCAGTGGCAGGGCCCGCATGCAGTTCCACCCCCATTTCGGCGCACCCCTCACACGTTTCGTGGCCCCATAGGGTGCTCCGACGACGGCCCTAGTGGCAAGGTCCGCATGCAGTTCCACCTCCATTGCGGCGCACCTCTCACACGTTTCGTGGCCCCATAGGGTGCTCCGCGGAAGGCCCCAGTGGCAAGGTCAGCATGCAGTTCCACCCCCATTTCGGCGCACCCCTCACACGTTTCGTGGCCCCATACGGTGCTCCGCCGTAGGCTCCAGTGGCAGGGTCCACATGCAGGTCCACCTCCATTTCGGCGCACCCCTCACTCGTTTCATAACCCCATAGTGTGCTCCATTCAAGGCCCCCGTGGCAAGTCCGCATGCAGCTCCCCCTCCATGTCGGCGCACCCCTCACACGTTTCGTGGCCCCATGGAGTGTTCCACTTAGGGCCCCAGTGGCAGGTTCCGCATGCAGTTCCCCCTCCATTTCGGCGCACCCCGTCCACGTTTCGCGGCCACCAAAGGCCCTGGTGGCAGCGCCCGCACGTGGTTCCACCCTGGATTTCGGCGCACCCCTCACGCGTTTCGTGGCCTCAGATGGGGCTGCACCGACGGCTCCTGTGGCAGCGTCCGCATAGCGTACCCGTGCCAATTTTGGCACACCCGTCACACGCGCCGTGGTCTCAGAGGGAAATTCACCGAGGCCGATACCCACACCTGCGCTACACACAGCTGCGCATGGTTGGGCCCTTCGCCGGGATAATTAAACAAATGTTTTGGAAGGGGGCTCCGAAACCAGCATTATCTCGGAACCTCCCCCAGAAGGCTTAAAACGTCCCAGAT
>CAUYUJ010020165.1:72500-95038 GCA_963575745.1 Prorocentrum cordatum
CAACTCTGCAAAATGATACAGTGCGGGCCACACGCGAGTCGCCGCGCGCACGTCGAACTCCATCCAAAGCCAGCCTGGTCGAATGGTATAGTGCGGCGCGCACCTGCTGATCCAAGAAATACGTTCTCTAAGAATTCCGTGCGGCCAATACCAGCCGGGGCACATGCGCGCGCCGCCGCACACGCATGCCAATATAAAGCAACAACTGTTGAATGAAAACCGAGCACGTCAGAAGTGCGTTCAACAACTAATATACGCTGAAGGCATCTATACACCACCACCGTGCCATGCCAGGGCCATCCTGGCCCTGGCATAGTGTATACGCCCTCCTGGCCGAGGCCAGGAGGGTCTATACACCATCCTGGGGCCCAGGATGGCCCTGGCCTGACACGGTGGTGGTGTATAGATGCCTTCGCCGGATAATAGTTTTCAACATCTATGAGACACTCGTGGCTTTGTCAACCCCGAGGCTGCGTGAGTCGTTATGTCAAGTGAGGCCGTGCGGGTCCAAGGAGCGCGCGCATGCCAGAAACGGCTAACGACCATCGATAATCCGCCAACTCTGGCAACCGCTACAATGCGGGCCACACGGGCGCACACGTCGAAATCCATCCAAATCCGTTGGCTTCATAAGCATATCCATAGGGATGCATTCAAAAACAGAAAAACAGCAGTGGTTGTTCGGTAAAGGTATGACAGGGATTCAAAGATTCTACGGAGCGCGCACTTCCGCATCATCCACACCAGCGCACCCGTTACCATCGCCAGCATCAACACAATCCATCGTCATCACCATCATCGTCGGCATCATCACCGCCACCGTCATCATCGTCATCGTCGATGTCGTCGCCGTCGTTATATTTGTGCGCGCGCACTCGTCATCACCATCACGCCAAGGTGATCATTGCCACCCTTTTTATATCATCACCATGTGCGTGATCACCATCGTCGTAGTCGGCATCGTCCCCACCGTCGCCATGAACATCATCATCATCATCATCATCATCATCATCATCATCATCATCATCATCATCATCATCATCATCATCATCATCATCATCATCATCATCATCGATATTGTCGCTATCGCCGCCAAATTGAGTTTGCCCACAAGTTTAGGGAGGAATGTTTGCGCGAACCTTACTCCCTGGAGCGGACCACAAACCACGAGAGCAGGCTTCAAAACGCAGATGCCGCCACACACACACACATAAATCCGAGTTCAAAAAGCACGTGGGGCACAGACAAAGCGACACCAAGGGCTACCCTTCACAATTATTGCCCAGGCAATTTGGTGCAAAGGAAGCAGGCAGTTGTGTGCAGCACCGCGCGGGGCAAACATATGGTGCACATCGAGGGTGGCAGAACCCATTGCGTAGCGCCCACGCTGGCGAACATTCCCTGGGAGCGACATCGTTACAACTGCTCGAAATATTCCAGATACCAAGTCAAGCACGCACCACTACGGCTCACACGTCTTGCCAAGAGCCCCACACACAGCAAACTCCAACAATACGCGAGCAAAGCGCGGCAGGCAACAACACTAATGCTATGCGGGGCACACGCAACAAAGGAAGATAACCCCACGGAGAAAACATGAGAATTCACGCACGCAACGCATGCTTTTCAACTTCGACGTTGGGCAGAAAAGCCCGGCCCAACACGTGCGCGCAACGCGTCGCACGATGCACTGGCAATAGAAGCAAGCGCGATCAGGTTGAAATGATGTTCCCCGCTCTGCTTGGCGCCTACCTCCAACGACGGGCCAGGGAAGTCGTCGGGCCTCCCGGGCGTGCGCGTGTCCCGCCGCCGCGGGCGCCCGGCACCCGCTGCCTGCTGCTGCTGCGCGGCGCGACCTCGCAGCCCCGACGGCTTCTGGGGCTCCACCGCGCAGGCCTCCACCGCGGCCGAGACCTCCGCCGCGGAGGCCGCCAGGGTCGAGCTCCGGGGGCGGCGGGCGGCGAGCGCGGCGGGCTCGGGGCTTCTGGCGGGACGTGGACTCCGCCGTCGTGGCCCGAGCCGACTCCGCCGCCCCCGCCGGGCACGACCTTCGGCTGCCACCCCGGCGCTCCAGGCCTCGGCCGAGCCGCACCCCGGCCCTCTCGGCCTCCGTGCGGAGGAGCGCAGGCCAGCCCGAGCCCGTCGCCCGCGCGGAGGCGCCAGCTCCGCGGCAGGCGCCAGGGCCTTCGGCTGCCCAGGCGAAGCCGCGGCCCCAGGCGAGGGGGGACCACGGCTCCGCTGCCACGAGGAAGACTCTTCCCCGATGGAGCGTAAGGCCTCGAGCCTGGACGTACGCTCGCAAGGGCTGGTACCACTCAGCACTGCACATGCGTGGCCCGCTGTGTTGAGAGAAGTGCGATCATGAGGCGCTTACCTGTCACCTGATCGTCTGTCCTCTCTCCACACTCAGCTCATTTCCTTTACAGGGGGATCAGGTTTCACACGAGAGACGGGCGATGGAAGGGAGGAGGGAGGAGGGAGGAGGAAGGCAGGGAGGAGGGAAGGAGGAGGAATGCGGAGGAGGACGATGAAGAGGACAAGGAGAAAGAACGGAGGCAGCGAATCTTAGATCACGGTGCTGGCTCGAGACTTCGGCCAAACATTGGCAGACAGAGAAATAAGCCCGCCATCCCTGCGGGCGACCAGCCGATGGGCACCTGCGGGAAATAGGAGCGTCGGTCGAGCTGTCTTGGGGAGTCCCCACTGAGGCACCGATGGCCCTCCTCCTGCCGCTGTCACCGCTGGCAAGGGAGTCGCAGTCGACGCTGCCATTCCTCTTCTCCTCTCCTCCTCCTCCTCCTCCTCCTCCTCCTCCTCCTCCTCCTCCTCCTCCTGCTCCTGCTGCTCCTCCTCCTCCTCCTCCTCCTCCTCCTCCTCCTCCTCCTCCTCCTCCTCCTCCTCCTCTCCTCTCTCGCTCGGGGGAGCAGCGTCCAACGTCTGCTTCGCCCAGCGCCCAAACGAGGTCCACGGGAGTGGTGCCCCACGCAGATCCAGGCGAGACCTCACCCACCCCCTGGGGAGCCCAGCGGAGCGTGCTGCGCAGATCCAAACGTGGCCTTGACCTCTCTGGTACTGCGGGGCGGTCGTACGCAAATCCCTCTTCTCTTGTCCTCCTTCCTCCTCTTTGTCATCGTTGTCCTGCTTTCCATCCCCCTCTCTGCCTCCTTTCCCCGTCGGATTGCTTCAAAATGGTCTTGTGAGGCGTGTAACGCCACGGCTTCCCACATAGCTTTCACGGAAGATCGCGCGCCCTCTCCAACAGCCGCTAGTCCAGACTGGGCCCGCTGACGCTTCCACCTGCTGCAAACAGATTGGGCAAGTCACCAGACCCCCGACGTCGTGTTTTTTCACAACGTCGACCCCCAAAGGTCTGGACCCCTTCCCCAGGACCAGTTTTTCATCTTGAGTCGTTTCTTGACGGCCCCGCGGCCCGGGAAGGGCCCCCCGAGGCCGACAGTAGAGGAAAACCTCCCGTCGTGATTTTTGCACTGCGCGAGGGGGTCTGGGTGCGTAGCTTGTTTTCACAAGCTGGACTTCTGGGAAGCCTCTGGGGGAGACCTCCTGGGGACCTCCAGGGGACCTCCAACCTTTCCCCAGGGCCACGGCCGAACGCAGCTCGAGAGACGACGACGACTATACTTGCCGACGGCCAACGACGGCAACCAACGACGGCGACCGACGACTGCGACCGACGACGCACGACATACGACGATCACCATACGGCATACGACGACTGATTACCGACGACCGACGGCCGACGGCCGACGACCCACCTCGAGCGAATTCCTGGAAGCCCTCTATGCCCTCGCAGTGGGCTCTGCGGAAGCCTTGGAGAAGGGTTCGGGCACATGCTAACATGGAAAGGGGGAGGTACAACGTGATGCCAGCGCCGCCTGATCTGGCGACGGAGCGTGCCGATTCGGTATGGAATTGGGGCCGGTCGCTAATCCACGCGCCTCGATCCATGCCTGCGCTTCCTCGAAGGGGAGTCGACGCCTTCTGAGAAGCCCCCCGCCTCCTCAGGGCGCCGAAGCCCCTTCCCCCCACATCGCCCGCGCACCGCCAGAACGACGAGGACTGAGCGGACGACGCGGGCGACGACGACGAGGGGCAGGACAGGACGATGCGCGCGGCGGGGATTAAGCGGGACAGGAGGGAGCGGGAGGAAAGGAGCAGGAGGGCGGGCGAGAGGGAGGGAGGGAGGGGGAGGGGGGCAGAAGGGTGGGAGAACGGACGAGGGAGGCGGGGCGCCCGACCACGAAGGGAGTGACCCAACTCACTTTTTTAGTCTGCGGGGCGAGAGCGAACCTTTTCCGGTAAAAACTAGGCGGGCTGCGCGCAGCTCTAATTGGGGAGACAGGGCACAGGCGGGCGGGGCCTCAGGCGGCCGGAGGGCGAACTGGGGTGCAAGCGGCGCCGAGGAGCTTGCACCGGAAGAAGGAACGCCTTGGACAGGAGCCGGAGGCGAAGATCCGGAGGGTGAGCGATGTGGTGTCGCCGTCAACGGCGCTCCGTAAACACCATCCTCAAGTGCTACATGGGAAGACGTTGCACGCGACCAGGTCGACGTCCAGGGAGGAGAAGTCCACCGTGAGGTCGATGAGCAACGTTGTGCCGCTGGATGGTGAGGAGGGGGCCCAGAGGAAAAGGAGGACCACGAAGGCGATGTGCAGCGTTGTGTCACCGGGTGGTCGGAAGCGGCCTGGGGCGGTAGTCCAATCCACGTCCAGGAAGCAGCCAGCAAGAGGTGCGGCCAGAGACAGGGCCGTCCGTGCCCGACTGGATGTCGGCGGAGTGCAGGGAGGGAACCTGGCCTGCACAGTCAGCGCGTGAAGACGGGCGGGTGCCACGCACGATGCGCTGACGTCCGCGTGGCCGAGGGCCGGGCCTGAGCCGCGCAGCGCCAAGGCAAGCGGGGCCGCCGAGGCGGCAAGGTGCAGTGCCCAGCACCGGGCCGAAGCCGCGCTGTGCCGGGCGCTGCCGCCATGGGAGGGGGGGGTAGCGAGCGGGGGGGGGCGAAGCGAACAGGGAGGAGAGAGGCCGTCACCCGCGCCAGCCGAAGTCGCGTCAGTCTGCACCGAAGGTGCTCACGTGGGGGCAAGCCCCCATGGGTACAGGTAGAACACAAGGTCCCAATGCAGGTAAAGACAGGGCGTGCGACGCATCGCAGATGGGCACAGGTGGGACACAGAGTCCCAGATCCTTGAAAACGGGAGAGGGGAAGGGGGGGAGAAAGACGGGGTCCAGGTGGAATGGCAAGTAGCCGTAGCTCGTGGAACGCGGGCGCCACTGGGGCAGCGGGGGGCAGGTGGGGGGGTAGAGGAGGACACACGGTCCCCAGCCAGGTGAGAGAGGCGGGGTGGGGGTCGGGGCGCAGGTTGTTGGAGCGAGGGGCTGGTTGTGTCGTGCTGCCGTAGGTCAAAGGGGGGTCAGGTCGACGGCTGGTCAGCGCCGCGGGCGCTTTCCAGTCCAGGCGTCACGGTACCCGGAGCTGCGCGCCTGGTCCCCTTCGCGCCCGTCACCCTTAGCGACCTCCCTTTTCCTCTGTGCGTCCTGGCATAGCCTCTGCCCCCGCCCCCAGTCCACGTGGACGCCTGCGCTGCGGGGCCACGCCTCCACGTGATGGTTTTCGGTGCTCATGTCATCTAGGAATTTGTCGATGATCCACTGTTGCCAGCGGCCCCGGGTCGAAGGGGGCCTGGTCTTTGGATTTGCCTTTGCCCTGCTCCTTGCACATGCGCTGGCACCGCGAATGCCAGGCTGCGTAGAAATGGTACCCCCCTTCCGTTTGCAGTCTCTTCAGGTGTGTGACTGCGGTCTCGTGTGGGAGGCGCTGCCAACCAACGCGGAAGGTTGCCCGCGTCCGGCTGGTGTCGGTGTGGTGGCGATCGTCCCTGTGGTAAGAATTGCGCAATTCTGGTTGGCGCCAGGGTGCGCTCCCTGCGCCCCTGCCAGTGTCGTGGTTCTGGTCCCAATAGCGCTCCTTGGTTCTGTCCCAGTCCCTGGCGTCGTGTTTGCACCGCGGTGCCCCCGCTGCGCCTTGGTTGCGGTCGCGGTCGCGGTCGCGGTCGTGCTCTCCTGTGCGGGTCCGGTCGGCCTCTCTGGATTCGTACCTCACCGCCGTCGCGTACGACTCCCAGGCCACTGTCTCCCGCACACTGCCGCGCGAGCGCTCGAGCTGGCGTGCAGGGGTGCAGGTCGTGGATCCTCCGGGCCTTTGGACCGGTTCCGCGCGCGCAGTTTCCGGTCGTCGGCCGCGGCCTCTGGACGCGCGATCGGCTCTGCGGGTGCGCGGGCGGCCCTCAGGTCGGTACTGCGTGGGTCGTGCTCGGGACTGCTGCGCCGCTCGTTCCGAGGACTCGTCTTGGCTTGGTGCTCTTCGACTGCGTCTGAGTCTGAGGATGAGGAGATCGGATGGACTGCGCTTTGGGCCTCGGCGAGGCACAGCTTCTGCTCTTGTGCCTGGTCGCCATTGGTCCAGTCGGGGTCCTCCTCCTTAGGGGGCATGAGGGGCGCAGGTCCGAGGGTGGGAATCCCGCGTGTCTGCCTGCGGCGAGTAGGGCTCGAGCTTGGGTCCGTCCTGCATTTCCCCTGAGGACGTCGCTTTATCTCCCCCAGTGTCGATGCTGAGCATGGGACTGTCGCGGAGCGCTGGTGCCTGCGTTCCGAGCACCTTGTCGCGGGTACTGTCCAGAAAGGTTGCTGCCCGGAGCGCTGCGTCTCCGCGGAGGACGTTTACGCGTAGCGCCATGTCACCGACGCCCCATACTTCCAGCCTCTCGCTGCCGATCTGCACGAGTTGAGACCGCCCGTCCTGTTCGCGGGCCAAGACGCTGAGGACGGGTCCGAATGCTGCTCCATCCAGGGGCTGTGTCGACAGGGGCTCGGTGCAGTCTGCAATGCTGAACCACCTGGCGCGGGGGAGGGTATCACTCCTGATGACCACGTAGTCGCCGCGCTGGATGCCAGGGTTGTCCGTTGCAGTCGGGCACAGTGAGCCCACGATGGGCGTGTCCGGGACTCGCCCCTGCTGCCTTTCACGGCTGCCGTGTTCCGCGCACCTTCCGGGGGTTTCAGGTGTCGCGCCGACGGCTTGTGGCGCCCCGACGGACTTAGTAGCTGTGGGTCTTGTGGCAGGCTAGGCTGGGGTCGGCTCGTCGCCACGCGGAGTGGGAGGGAGTGAATGGGGAAGGGATGAATCGCCACCGTGAGTGGGCGGGATGGGCGTCGGGCAGGGTGTCAGGCGCCTTTCCTTGGTGGGTCTTGTTGACTGGGCCGGGCTGGGTGTCTGCTCGGGACGCGCGCCCGCTCGGGGGGCGGCGTGCTGCTGGGCCCCGCTGGCGGTCGCACTTCCTGCGAGTGGCTGGGCGGAAGCCACGGCGTGGTCAGGGCCCTCATCCACCTCCCGACCCGCCCTCCTCCTCTCCTCCACCTGCCGCCCCGGGGCCTCGGCGGCCTCCGACGTGAGGCCGTGCAGCGCCAGCGCCCGCTGCCAGGCGGCGGCAGGTGGGGGCGGCGGCCGCGCCGCTGCCTTCGGGGCCTCGCGTTTCGCAGGCCCCCGGAGGCCCTGGGCCCAAGCGAAGAAGGAGGGCCGCCACTCAGCCCAAACTTCCAGGGGCGGGGCCCCTACGCAGGCAAGCGTAAAGCTCTTAGGATTACGGTGCCCAAGATGCACTCCAGCTCGAAACTTCCTCTGATAGAAACACCGACCCCCGTGGCGACAGGACGACGCGACTGGCGAAGGGACCCCCGTTTCGAGCTGGCGCGCGCCATGCTACCACATGCATCGCGCATCAACATGCTATCGTGAAACGTTGCACGATCCGATTCAAACGCATTCGCTTGCTCGAGCTGGTGCCCCAGTTGCTTCCAAGCTCCTGGCACCGCACAGGCCCCTGGGACAGGCGGGCCATCCCGGGGGTCGGGGGGGGGGGCAGCAGCAGCGGCAGAATCAGCCCCCTAGGACCCCGAGCAGGAGGAGGGGATGGGGAGCCCAGGGATGGCCTCTAGAGAAACATAGTTTAGCCACTCCAGGCCCTGGTGGTCTTGCATCGCCAGGGCCCTGCACTCAAACTGTTGCGCGGCGCAGAGCATTCCGAGCCGACGAGCCAGCTCCGAGGACCCAAAGACTCTGAGCCTGTCAGGCTCGGAAACGCGGAAATGGACCGCCCCGTCCTTCGCGAGCCTGTCAGCCTCCGCGTTACCGAAACGCTGGAGGTCTGAAATTTTCCCTTCCCTGACGTCACGCACCGACGTATGCGCTGGAATCTCAACAACGTTCAATGACGTCCAAAGGATCGCAAAGTTCAGCCCGCCAGTGGTCCCTGGTAGACCCGGGGCCTCCCGTACCTCTGAGGTTTCGGAGGCAGCCTACCGCGGCAGCACAGTCAATATACAGAGAGACGCCGGGCCGCATGACCGCCCGCCTAGACAGCACGAGGACCGCAAAATCTTCCCCGTCGCGCGCCAGCTGGCATGGCGCTTCGCCGAGGGGTACACGCCCAAAGATCGCGGCCAGGGCTCGGCCTTCTCTGTCCAGACCTACCACGGCCCATCCAGCCGCGCGCGCGCCGGGCACGCCACCCTCGAACCCCGAGCCGTCTGTAAACACGCAGGCCCCCTCAGGAATGAAAAACGGCACATCTTGTGGCCGCTGAAAATGTCGAGCGCACGGGTCGCGCGGGCCCTTCGGGGGCCTCGAGACGCAGGACGCGGGGTCAGGGAAAATGCACTTACTGAACAACTCTCCGGCTTCACCCTGAGATGGCAGACTCGCCGAGCCTCGTCGGACACAAAAGGATCCCAGTTCTCGCGGCGCCACGCGTCGAAAGCACAAAAGGAGAATCCCCTGTGGAAGAGACTGCCTACCCCCGCACAACTTGCATTGCTGATTAATCTCTGGAATGTAAGCGTACACGCGGGCCGAAGACCAATGCGCATTGGCCATCAGCGCCGACGAGGCTGCTGTGTCCAGTGGACCAGCACTCCGAGGGTTTCCGTCCCAGCAACCGGGTGGCGAGGGATGCCAGTGGACAGGGCCGCTCCACTCTTTTAAATCATGCTGTTTCGCCTGCTCCTCGCGCTCGATCGCTCTCCGAAAGGGCCGCGCGCGAGGGCGCTGCAGAACTTACGAGAAAACCGCTCAACCGACGGTGACCAGGCCTTTCCTCGATTATCCACCAGGGAGAGGGTCTCAAAATCGAATATCCACTTGATCCCGGCCAGGAGCAGGGAAAGGGCGCGACGGGCAGTCAGATCCAACGATGGAATTTTACGGGTCTGGAGTCTGGACCGCCTGGGCGTCCTTCACACAAGATTTCAGCACAACCTGCGATGTCGACGTGGCCCATAGGACTCCGACATATTCTTCTACAGCCGAGACGATCACCACCACGAGCGGACCCCTGGCTCAGAGACGAGCAGACGCAAGGAACCGAAAACACAAGGAAGTCCCAGGGAGCAGAGAGCCCCACGACCAGACAGCTTGGATCCGCAGCTCGTGGGGGCTCGTCGGGGGCGCCCCTAAAATGCACGATCCCCACGTGGCCTTAGCGAGAAGTCCTACACTAAAGACGCGGCATGTTTTTCACTCTGCCCCGACCCTCGGAGCGCTGCACCCGAAGTCGCGGCCGCCGCCAGGCGCAGTGTCTGCGCGCCGACGCGTCGGGCGCCACAGTCGTTGGAGTCGCCGCCGAGGTCGCGGCGCGCGGCGACCAGCTTGTCGGCCCCGAGCGCCCGCCCCGAGTCGCCGAGCAGCTTTGGTAGCAGCGCCCGACCCGAGATCATGTAGCGGGTCTTGCCCCAAATGATCGGGAGCTGCCTGGCCTTCAGCTCCGTCGGGACCACCTCAAAGCTCTGCAGCGTGGCCTGCACGGCTGTCGCTGGAGGCCGATGGGTCGGGTGCCTCCGTCCGCCACGGGTAGGAAGACGATGGCAGCGACCCGCAAGTTGGCGCAAGTGGGCTGCTTCTCCCACGCCGACAGACTGCGCGCAAGTCTGGCAGCAAAGACACGATCCAAGAAAGCCACCAAACGCACGTGGAAATTGCCCCAGCCGAAGCCCGTCGACTGCCCGAGGGACTTGCAGGCGTCAACAACCTGCTGCTCGCCGATCGGGCCCAGGGTCCAGTCGCACGGCCAGTCCGAAAGGTGCAGCTCCTCACTCCGCTTGCTGGAGATTCACAGCTGCTCCCATGCGTCGATGGCCTCCGATACGACTAGCCCCCTGGGGCCGCTGCCCGCCTCGGGGCAGGCGTCCCCCAGCCGCTTGGGTCGGCAAACAGCGTGCGCCAACTTACCCGAGCCTTCGGCCGCTGACTCTCCGAAGCCCTCCCACGCCTTGCTGCAAGCTCTGGAGTCGTGCCTCCTCCTCTCGTTTACTTCCCCAGCCAGCGCTGAGCGGAACCATGCTGCCAACTGCCCTCTACGCTGAGCCAGCGATATCAACTTGTCCGCATGTGGCTCCAGCAACAACTGGGAGTCGGTGATGGGCTTTGGCAGCTCAAGATCTCGCAACTGATGCGCCACGCGCTGACGGCGGGTCGGCCTGGCCGCCTGGGCCCCAGAGGGCGAGGCTGCCGATGCACAAAGGCAGCCCCGGAGGCGTAGCGCCGACAACCACTTGCGGGTGTCAGACTCGTCGTAGCGCTCCAAGATACCCTTCGACAGGTCTGTAGGGCACTTGCGTTTCATGACGATCCCCCTGGCCTTGCCGTGAAAGAAACGAGCGCCTTGCTTCGGAGTCTCAAAGGTATCCACCAGGTACTGCTCAGCCGCGGAGAACCACCCAGCAGCTGCCTGCTCGACGTCCTCGATCGGGCTGTCCAGCCTCCACCAGGGCCGATCTCGCACCGCGGGCAATGGCGTGGCCCCCATCCTCCCCTCGCCGACGAGATTTGGTCGCTTTCGAACCGGCCTTGGCCTTGACCCCCAGGTGATGATGATGATGATGAAGCGCCTTGAAAGGTCGGTCCTCCCATAACACAAACCTGAGAAGCCACCAATACGCCAAATGCGTAAGGTAGAGAGAGAAAGAAGGCGAAGAAGCAGGAAAGAATAGAAGCGGAGAATAGGTAAAGCCCAACCCAGGATTGAAACCCAGGATACTGAAAGAAAACATAAATGAAAGACTGTCCAAGATCCCAAATAAATCCCACCACTAGGTTCCTCTTGTGTTGAATGAAGATAGAGAAACAGAAGAAAAGGGATGCCCAAATTTGACTAACAAGATCTTGAGTGACAATTGGGTCCCAACTTTGAAAGCACATGGTCCCAAGGTCTAAAGTAAGAGGTGAAGAAAACTTTCATTAAGTCCCATGAAACCCATTTAACATGAGTAGTGATCAAGGCTGATATATATGACTAAAAGAGAATCTGAATGATAAGCTGAACGACCCAAGCACGCAATGAAACCAGAAGATACGGAGGCACGCAAGATGAACGGTCAAAGCTGAATGAGATCCCAACAATGAGAACCCACGCCAGACCTGTCGAAGAATATGTAATATGGATGAATTTAAACTAATATGGAGAACGCAAACTAATTGACCCCCAGGTCTGCCAAGGGCAAGGCGCGCGGCGGATATTCGACCCAGACAAATGCTTCCTGCCGAATACCTTTGAGCTGGGTGGACACGCAGCAGCGGGGAGACACAGGCGCATCCGTCCTGGCTTCCAGGATCACGGGGCGGCGTCCAGACACTGCGAGCCTATAAAGTAGTCATGCTCATGCCCGTTGCACGCGGGCACTCCTGGGGCGTGGGCAGTAGCGGTCATCGAGTCAAGCCGCCCTGCGGCTAGCACCTCCTCAGGCTCCATGCCCCAATCTCCCCCGAGGAAGAAGGGGGACCTCTGCGCCCCGAGGTGGGCCTCAAGGAACTCCAGGATCTCGAGGTTCTCGCCCTTCGCCCCCAGGGAGTCGACGCAGTAAGTCGAGCCCGAGATAACCCAGGAGCGGGGTCCCAACGTCGCCAGGCGCAGCAAGACACGGTTCTGAAGCCTTTCCAGCATCGGATCCAGCATGGCAACGACGACGCCATAGGGGTGACCAGGCCCACCCCAGAGGATAGCGACCGCGCCGAGTCCCCCGTTCTGGCCGAAGTCCCCAAGGCAAGACGGCGAGAGCAGGTTCGAGTCCACAGATGCGCCGCTGGCTCGCTGGCCTTGGCCAGCTGGGAATCCTGGATGCACGGCGCGCCAGGCGCCCCAGGGACTCGTTCAATCCAAGGCATCGTAGATCTCGCCCTTGGCCACGCGTCGGCGTTGAGCGCGCCCGCCGAGAATGCAGCCAGGCCGTCGTCCGTGGCGGAAGGCAAACACTCGGCAAGTGAAGAGGTTCGCTTCTCCGAACCAGCCGTGCCCATCGATCTCTGGCGTCGCCCGCTGGAACGCGCGGCCGCCCCTGGCTCGGGGGCGAGGCTGAGGGGTGCTCAAAGAGCTGCCCCCCGCCTCGCCCAGACCAACGCGCCGCCCCTCCAGTCAACTGCGGACCCGCCCGCGTCGCCCCACCAGCGACGGCGCGCTCTCCCAGCCTCGCGCCGACGGCGGCCCGAGGGCCCGCGGCACTCGGAGGGCCCGCGGGCACCGCAGAAGACCCGCCAAACACGGCACCAGAATCGGCAGGGCCAGCCCCAGCAAAACTTGGCGACACCGCCCTGCCCCTCTCGCTGTTTACCTCACGGGTGCGCCTGGGGGCAAATCCTGCCAAAAAACCCAGTGACTGAGCCCAGCCCCTCGCGCGGTTTACCTCTCGGGTGCACTTGGAGGCGGGGACTTGCGCGCTACCATCGGCTGCTTCCTGCTCGATGACGGCTTTGGCGAGGGCCGCTCTGTGGCCGGCGCGCGTAGCTAAGCCGATCTTCCTCGCGGGTCGACACGCAGTCCCCTGCGCCGAACCCCGCAAAGGCCCTCGATGTCGCTGACGCCCCCAGCCCAGAGGAATGCACATCTCTGGCCACCCGGAGGAATACTTGCCCCGCGACCGCTGCTGCTCCAAGCTCCGAGACGGCAGGGGCCTTGGCGAGAGCCGCTTCGGGATCAGCGGTTCGCTAGAGGTTAGGCCGACCCCCCATCGCGGATCGACCCGCGGCCCCCGCTGTCCGCCCATGCACGAGCCCTCAAAGAAGACGATGCCCCCAGTCCAGAGGAATGCACATCTCTGGCCACCTGGGGGAGTACCATCCCCGCGCTGGCCCACGATGCCGATGATGCCCCCGATCCAAAAATGCACATCTCTTGCCACCTGGGGGAGTACCATCCGAGTTGCTCCTGCTGCTACATGCCCCGCGACGTCAGGGGCCTTGGCGAGAGCCGCCCTGGGATCAACAGTTCGCGCGAAGTGAAACCGATCTCCCTCACGGTTCGACCCGCAGCCCCCACCGCCCGTCTCCGTAGGCGGCACCTGGGTCGAGAGCTCCGAGGTCGGCGCCCCCGAGTCTCCAGCCCACCTCGCTGGGGCCCAGCATCGCGCGCGAAGGGCCCCAGCTTCCCCGCGTCCTCCACCACCGCGGTCGCGATCCTGCTGGGCCTGTCCCTCAAGTGCGTCTCCTCCGAAGGTGCCGCCGCCAAATCCATCGTGGCCCCCCGACTCTCCCTTGACCGCCACATGCTGCATCTCACGCGCCTGCTGCCAGATACAGGCGGCACGTGGGCGGGAGGTCGCAGGTGAGGGGCCCAGATAGGCGGCAGCTTCAACCTCGTGGGATTCGGCCCACAGTCCTTCTGCCCGCGCGCGTCGACTAGGATGCAAACTCTCTCTGACTCGCCGCGGAGCTGCGTGGGCGTGGGCGCGGCGGATCCCCTCGTCCGTTGCCAGCCACTCCCGCACGCTGGCCACCCGCTTGACGGGCGACTGACTTGCAGGCGCAGCGGCAGGCTGCGCGCCCGCCGCCGTGGCCCCACCAGCCCCTGCTTGGCTGCCGCCTGGGGCTGGGTCTCCTTCGCCGGTATTCCTCTTCTTGCACCCGGGGCGGGCCATGTGCTGTCGTTGCCCCTCCATTGCGGCCTGGGCTTTCTCCAAGGCGCCCTTGAAGATGCTGGTGATGGCCGCCTGGATCTCCTGAGCAGCCGCCTGCCTACGCTGCTCCAATTCCTCGCGACCCTTGGTCTCAAGGTCGTAGCAGTCCAACAAGCTGCCTGTGCCGAGGATGTCGTCCACCGTGAAGATTTGCCCAACTGAAGAGATCCCTGCACCAGCTCGCGACTACTGATGGTAGGTGGCGCCGCCGCCGCTGGGGCGGAGCCGACGTGGATCTCAGCCAGAGCCTGGTGCGCCCCCGCGTCGGACTCCTGCAGCTGGCGCTGCAGCTCCACGATGCTGCCGACCAGCTCCTCGACACCTTTTTACGCCACCTGTCCAGCCTGTCCAGTTCTGCACCGAGCTTCTTCTCGAAGGCTGCCCAGCGTTGCATCGCGCGCTGCCACCTCTGGCGAGCCGTCGGGGCCTGGGGGGGGCGCTGGTGCCCTCGCCGCCAGTGCCTTGTAGCGCCTGGCGCCCTCTGCGTCGCCAGCAGAGCGGCCAACTCCCTGCACTTGTCGAGGGACAGACGGGCCACTGGACCAGGCGGAAGGGCTGCCCCGTCGGACGTGTTCGGGTCGGTGCCCTTGCCACGTCCTCCTCCACGGCCTCCCCGCCCGAGTTTGTCACCTTTTCCTTCTCCCTTGGCGCCCTCTGTCTCCGGCGATCTCGGCCGTGCTGCGCCTGAGGGAGCTCCCGCGGTGCTTGCAGTACAACGCGCCTTTGGGATTCTTGCTGCAGCCACCGGCGGCGCGAACCGCCATTTGGGCTTTAGCACTCTGGGTATACCAAGTCCCGTCGTTGGCGGGAGAGGAGTTCCACGACGCTGGCCATGAGCAGCTGCCTCCCCACCTCCTGCGGCGCTCGGCCCAGGGAGCAGTGGCAGTCCTGCGAGCAGCGCCGCCAGCCGAGCCATCGCCCTGAGCCATACGCCGCTCCGACAGGAGCTCACCAAACAGTGCCGTCTCGTGCAACTGGCCCGCAACAGCAGTGTGCCGTTCTGAAGCTGGCTGTTGCAAGCTCAGGCCTCCTGCCCGAGCCAAAACGGCTATGAGGGAGGAGGGAAGGACGGATGGACGGATGGAGGGACGAGTGTTGAGGGGGGAGGGAAGGAGGGAAGGTGAGGGAGGGGGAGGACGATGGGGAGGTGACGGAGGAGAAGGAGGGAGGAGGAGGAGGAGGAGGAGGAGGTTGGTTGGTTGTGTTTCGCGCGGAAGTCTAGCGACCGCATGGACGCCATCGCGAGCCTGGATGACAACAAGCACTGGTGCCCTTTCCCCAACTTCACGGGCTATCCAGAATCAGTTCGTCAAGTCCGAGCCAATTCTTCAACTTAGGGCGAGCCTCGTAATTAAGGATTGGCCCCTCCTCTTGCCCAAGGGGGTCACCCAGGCCAGAGACGACCCATTAAAACGTCGATGCCACCCTTCTAGAGCTGTCGCCGAGCTCGAACTGTCGGTGCAAAGCTGGCCAACATGACCCACATTCTTGTAGAAGCGCGAAGCAGCATCCGCCCAAGAGGGCCCCAAGGTGCAGCAAATCGTCCAGGCTGGCCCAGCAAGACCCCAGCATGCCCCCAAGATGAAGGGGCCCTGGGACACACAAAGAAATACACACAAATAAAACGATTCCCCATATTTACACATATTTTCTGTGTTTTGGTCTTCCCCCCCACTTCCCATATTTTCCCATATTTTCTGGGGAATCGACGATTCATTGTGTCTGTGTGTCTATTTCCTTCCTGACAAGAGACTCGCAGAGGGGCCCCAGTGGCCCGAGAGGCCACGAAATTCTTAGAAAGAGGCCCCCAAACGGGTCCCAGGAGGCTCCGAACATGTCCCAGGATATGTTTGGACACCCGAAATGGGTACCGAAAGAATGGGCACAATGCCCAACAACAAATGCTGTCCCAAACCAACAGCGGCCGCTGTTGGGCAGGCGGCCTTCTGTCTCGAATGGACACAGGCCGCGGCGGCGTGGACAGCGAATCCTGTTCAAAATGAACAGGAACTGCTGTTGGGCATTGTACCCATTCTTTCCGTACCCATTTCGGGCGTCTAGGATACGGCAAGGTTGCATCGTGTCGACCCTGGCGCTGGTTCCTGACACCGCGGGGATCGCTCAATCCTGATCGATCAGCGGTTTCCGAAACGCCAGATCGTTCAACGTCGACCGATTCTGAGTCGCCGGCGGCGTTCAACGCTGAACGCCAGCGGCGGGGTCGCCGCCGGTCGACACGACGCGAACCTTATCGTAGCGGCAAGATGGCTCAGGCGTGGCGTGGGGGGGCGGGCGACGGAGGGCGCAGCCCTGCCTCGGCAATCGCGGTGTTGGCAGCAACGATGAGACGTGCGGCAGAAGGCTGCCAGGCTATGGCCTGTACAGATACGCATCGCACAAATTATGGAGCGTAAAATGTGGCACAGACCCCACAATCAGGGTCGCCGTTGTTCTAGCAGCGGTGTTATGCACGGTGTCCAGATTCCACCGCCCTCGCGCCCTAACAAATCATTGGCTACTCTGCTTCAGAGCCGACTGCCTTGGAAGACAATGCCCACCAGATCATCACAGGCGCAGAGTAGCGTCGAGATGCACGACCCGTCTGTGAACAGCCTTTAGAGGACATTCTAGCCAACAATGAGCACCCGAGCGCATCGCACAACTCACGAATACTATCTGCTGCCGTGGAACATAACGTTGCCCAAACATTTGTTCTACTAGTATCGCCTGCACCATCGTAGGTTTGGGTGAGGCCTTAGCAACATCCCAGGCGTGAGACAACCTGTCCCCAAGCAATTACGGCGCATCTAGACCGTTGTTTCCCAAGGGTCTGGCCAAAGAGGAGGTTACCCATCTAGCTACTTTGGACGTCCCCGCCCTCCCCCTCTCTGGCCCTTTCCCCTTCCGGTCGTCGAAAGCCCTTCCCTCTCCCCGTATGTACGTTCCTGGCCCCGAAGCCACCGTCTCCCCTTTTCTTTCCCGCCAGACGGAAGCTACCCCCTCTCCCCAATGTCCGTTCCAAATCCCCTCCCCCTCATGTCCTCTCTGCCGACCAGAAGCCCCCCCTCGAAAATCCCAGGCCCGCCCCCACCCCCTCCTTTCCTGCCTCCCCTTCGACCAAGTCGTCGCCATTGCTGTGCCGCGTCTCATTCCTCGCGAGCGGCCCCGTCTACACCAATAGCACCCTCGGCTTCGGTTTACCAGACACGGGTGAAGCACAGAATTCAGTGTGCTCTAGTCGGCCTCAGGAAGCGTCGAAGGACGCTGGAGAGAGAGAGAGGCCCACCAGGCGCGACGTGCGTCCGCGGCTCCCACACGCTCTTCAGTGACGGCGCCTGCTTGTATTTCCACAAGGGAGGCTACGCTCTCGCCTGCCCTAGCAACGGTGCCAACAGCCATGTCCAAAGTCAGTCAGGTCTGCGCAAGTGGTCACCCTCAACTCCATCCACTTCGGCCCGATGGTGGATTACCTCGCGAATTGTTCCGCCAAAGTAGTCTTGGCTCAGGAGTTGCATGTCACGGCCGACAGGCTGGGAGACAAGCAAGATCAGCTTCTCGACTCTGGGTTTCGAGGGCTTTAGAGCCCCACTGTTCCCCATGCGGAAGGAGGCCCTGGGACCCGTGGTGGAATGGCCGTGCT
Source organism: Prorocentrum cordatum (assembly GCA_963575745.1). Taxonomy (NCBI): domain Eukaryota; class Dinophyceae; order Prorocentrales; family Prorocentraceae; genus Prorocentrum; species Prorocentrum cordatum. The sequence continues at coordinate 90,154 of CAUYUJ010020165.1, forward strand.
TTCGCAGTCCAACTGAACTGTCACGGCACCGCCAGACACTCCGTGCGAGGCGGGGATTTATCCATATCCACCGCCTGGGAACCCACGTCCTGGTGCCCCAGCGGCCGGTGTATATATATATATATATATATATATATATATATATATATATATATATAATATAATATTATATTCAATATATATATAATATAATATATATATATATATATTATATCGGCCCCCGGGGGCCCGAATGTGTCCATATCCACCGGCTGCCGACGCTCCGAAAACTGACCCTCCAGGCGGTGGTCATGTATAAATTCCCGCCTCGGATTCCGTCCCACGGAATCATCACGGGTCGCCTTGTGGCGGCCCACGCTCACGTTTCCGGCGGTGGCTCCCGTCGGCTGCCCGCGCCCTCCCCTTGTTCCCGCGGAGGGCCCTGCTGGAAGCTGCGGCCCCACAGGTGCAGACGGGCCGCTGAAGAAGGGACCCTTTTCGTTGGGAAGGGGCTCCGTGCTGCTTGTCTTAGGTTTTTTTTCTCCTGGGGTTCTCTAGGAAGAATCAGAGTTTAACTTGTGGAAAAAGAGGGGCCTCCTTCTTGACTTAGGGTTCCTTGTGGCAGCGTTTTGACAGTATTTCGACATGTGCTCAAGGTTCCCGAATCAACTTTCTGGAGGTCTCCCCAGGCACTCCTCGACCCAGGCGGGGCCCCGAAACAGGCTGCGTTCCCTATACACGTTTCCCATTTTGGCAAACTACAAGGTCCTTCTTATTTCAGCGGGCGTCTGGCAGATGGTGGCTCGGTAGCACAAAATGTTTGCCATGATTGCCGGAGTTCGTGGGACTGGAAGGGCCCTTAGTGGTAAGGCTTCGGGTTGCGCACAGAGGGCCCCCCCCCCAGGTAGTTTTGGCTGGCCTGAGCAGGCCCCCCCCCCGCCTAGTCTGGGTAGAACCTGGGGGGCCTGTTGGGGCCAGCTGGGATGACTCGGGGGGGTCTGTTGAGGCCAGCAGGGACTATCTGGAGGTGGGCTGTCTGTGCATAGCTAGCCCGAAGCATTGCCCTTTCCCCTTGGAGCCTGCAACCCAGGGAGGCGCTGCCAGCCTTGGGGAATCTGATGCCCGAGGGCGTTGAAAGGGAGTTCGCCGCTCGATGGGATGCCGTGTGATCCGCGTCTGAGGCCTACGTTGGCCGTGCTGGACCTCCTGAGGCACGCTGGCAGAAACTCGTGTGGACCCCGCCCAAGAATCGGGAGCGGCCAAGAGGGGGGTGTCCAAGAGGGGGGGGTGCAAATCATGACCGGCGGCATGTGCGCGGCCCAGCGGGGGGGCCTGGGACGTAATAAAATAAGAAGAGGCGCCATGAAATCTGAGGAAAAATCATGGCCCGCGCCATGAAATCCACCCCCCCCTAGTCATCACCCCCCTCTTTTCCGCTCCCGAAAGAAGAGGACCTATCGTGATCCCTGCGCCAGAGCTCGGGCTGCAGCACTCAGCTGGGCCAGACACACTGTCCACATGCGGCAGCTGCTTCTCACGGAGGTCGCGCTGCTGCAGGCAGCCGATGCGCAGCGCGAGCTCCCACCCACGCAGTACACCGAGTGTTCGCGAGCGCTTCCCGAGCTTTCGCGGTTCGTGGGGAAACCTGGTCCGGTGTAAACGAGACTCGTCCTGTCGAACGAGGGGGCTCGCTCTCTTTTCTGTGCCGTGGGTTCGCCCTTCTCGCGCGACCAGGGTTTGCAGACGAGGCCCTGAAGGCTTACTCCACTGCGATGAGCCAGAGAGGCCGAGCCCACCATGTCTACAGCTGAGCATGCAGCAACGCAGGTTTGGATGCAATGAGCCAGAGAGGCTTTCGCGCCAGGTGCCTCCAGAGCCCATCTGTTTCCGAAAATGAAGGCCGTCCAGGGAGTCATCCCAGCAAATGCCCCCGCTGCTCCGTCCGGGTTGTCTGGTGGTGAGCTCCGCCCTTGGATCGAGGTCTGGACTGCTCACGAAGCTACCCCACTTGCTTTGCCAAATGGTTCCGACAACTGGCCGAATCTCCCGCCCAGCCCGGCACATCAGGTGCAGGATATGGTGCACACGTACTCCTCTCGCACGGCTGCAGGTGCTCCCCGTATGCACCCCAGGGCGTTGTTGCACTTGCCCGACCAGGCGTGTCGAGCCAACGCCGAACGTTTAAACCTGCGCGAGTCTCATAGAGGGTTGCTTGAGGGGAGGGAGGTCAACGAGATGGCGCGGCTTGCCAAGCCTGAAGACGGCACGCGTCTCATTGCGCTAATCAGCCGGTTTTGCCAGATTTGGGGCAAGATCAGGAAGCCCCTGACGTTCGCCTGGCAGGATGCCCAAAATTGCTCTGGGGCTTCGGGTACGAGGCGTCGCCACGGTTCCTCGGACAATGCTTTCGCTCACTAGCTTGCCGCTGAGATGGCCGGGTTGGTCGGCGATGCGTCGCTCCCATCACTGGTCACGCTCTTGTGGACGGTGTGTTCCTTCTGTCTCGTGCGAGGCATCCCGAAGGACAAGCTGTCAAAATCTTCACGAGTGGTATTTTTCAGTTGGGACTTTGGACCCAAATCAAGAAGTCTGGGCTGATCGCTGGCTTCAGGGTTGGACGCGGATTTGCGACCACCGTTGCTGCGCGCCTTGCCCTGCCTGTTCGACGTTACATGAGGAATATAAGGCACGAGATGGCTAGTGGAAGAGTGTTACGGACGCATTACGGACGCAGGAGAAGAAGCGAGTGCAGGCGCTACGCAAACGTCGGCGTAAGTTTCTGGCTCCCAAAGGGCTGGTTAGACGGAGGGCTGCCGCCCTCTGGTGCAATGGAGCCTTCCCTGTCGCAGGGAACGGAGGTGCTGTGTCAAGTGTTTCGGACATTGCCATGCGTTGCTTCAGCCAGTTCGCTGCTACGCTGGTGGGCTCCAAATAGCACGGTGGCATCACAGCCTACATGGTTATCAACTCTGACAAATTGTATGATCCTGCGTATGATTGCACGTTTAGGATGGTCATCGGATACGCAACGTTTATTGGGGACGGACGCGTTGCTATGTGCAGGCCCAGAAGGCCCGAATGAGTCTACGTGGCAGCATGACGGAGAACCCCACCTGGCAGCAGGCTCGAGGGCCCACGTCAGCAGTATGGCTGTCGCTGTTGCGCAGTGGGTGGACGAAGGTCAGCGCTCATTCGCTGCACAGTGATATTGGGATTACGTTTTCGATGCTGACGGCATCGCAACATGGCATTTCGGCTTTCCCTGATCGAATTGACACAGGCGTGGCAGTACGCGCACAGTATTAGTGACCTCAGCACCAATGACGGTGTAAACGGCATATGGCATCGAGCGCTACGACACGGGGTCAAAGCAGTGAGCTGTCCCAAGCAGCTAGGGGCCCTCTCGGCACTTTTGGCCAACGTCGCGCCCCTGCCTTCGGCCCTAGCCAGGCTGAACTACGACGCGAGCACAGAATATTCAATGTACCCCGAGCCTGTAGGTACGTACGGCCACGTGTGGCACACCAGTCCTCATGTTATTTCCAAGCGAGGGCTAGGCCCAGTTGGGGTCGAGGTGTCCGTAAGGCTCGCCGATCACCGGGATGCCTCGATACCGTCTTGCCTGGATGTGTGTGGGGGGCTGCCCCAAATCGACTCCACCTACCTCACCTTCGACCTCCCCTCCCTCTCGGTCCCCTTGCGGGCCCCCGAGGAGGCTCCCGACGTGTTGGAACTCGGGGGCTGCGGCGGCATCTGGGGTCCTGATCCCTTCTCGACGGGAGCTGCTGTCAGAGCTCCATTCCTGAGGTTGCGCGTGCAGGATGGGCCGCCGTCCATCTGCAGGAGTCCCTTCGGCGGTGGACAAACCTCCCTTTAGTAAACCTCCCTTTAGTGAAAGCGGCCCCGCAAAAATGACGGCCGCGACGCCCTCTCGCCAACCGAAAAAGGCCAATTCGCTAATCGACGTGTCAGGGTAGGAGGTCTATCAACCTCCGATCCCTGCTTCCCTCTAGAGCCCTCTACGGCGCCCTTCCAGGCCCCAGGCGGACCGTCGGCAGAGCTGAGAAAGGTGGGCGGTCCACGAAGCGCTGGCTGCTTCTCCTGCGCACTTGTCTCTGCTTTCCAACTTGCAAGCTGTAGTTAGAGAGGGCAGCTCGTGCGACCCAGAGCTCGCGCTTGACACGGCCAAGCGCGCAGGAATCTGGCGCAGCATCTCTGTAACCCACGGCTGTGCCCCTCCCCGATGTCGATGGTGCCCCACCCGCCTCGGTCTCGACGAAGTGCTGGAGCGCTGCATGTGTGTGTGTGTGGTGTGTGTGTGTGTTGTGTGTGTTGTGTGTTGTGTGTGTTGTGTGTGTGTTGTGTATGTTGTGTGTGTTGTGTGTTGAGTGAGTGTTGTGTGTGTTGTGTGTGAGTGTGCGTGTGTGTGTGTGTGTGAGTGTGTGTGGGCGTGTGAGTGTAAGTGTGTGTGAGTGTGTGTGTGTGAGTGTGAGTGTGAGTGTGTGCGTGTGCGTGTGCGTGTGCGTGTGCGTGTGCGTGTGCGTGTGCGTGTGCGTGTGCGTGTGCGTGTGCGTGTGCGTGTGCGTGTGCGTGTGCGTGTGCGTGTGCGTGTGCGTGTGCGTGTGCGTGTGCGTGTGCGTGTGCGTGTGCGTGTGCGTGTGCGTGTGCGTGTGCGTGTGCGTGTGCGTGTGCGTGTGCGTGTGCGTGTGCGTGTGCGTGTGCGTGTGCGTGTGCGTGTGCGTGTGCGTGTGCGTGTGCGTGCGTGTGCGTGTGCGTGTGCGTGTGCGTGCGTGTGTGTGCGTGTGCGTGTGTGCGTGTGCGTGTGGCGTGTGGCGTGTGCGTGTGCGTGTGCGTGTGCCGTGTGCGTGTGCGTGTGAGTGTGCGTGCGTGTGCGTGTGCGCGTGCG
>CAUYUJ010020165.1:107129-162782 GCA_963575745.1 Prorocentrum cordatum
TCATGCTTAGACAACGAAGCAAACAAGAACAACGACTATACGTCCTGTAATGCTCTGCGCAACGCAGCGCGCTAGGCAGGGGTGTCGCTTGTGGAAGGTTAGAGAGAATGAATGAGGAAATATGCGCCCTGAAACGCGCGCCCTTGTCCAGCGACGTGCACATGGTCTCCAGTGCATATCCTCTTTCTCCCCCGCTCCGCCTCCTCTCCTCTCCCTCTTCCACTTCCTCTTCCTTATCATCTTCCTCCCTAATGTGATAGATTCCTGCTCCTGCTCCCCTGTTCGTCCCCCCAAACGTACAAACACAACTTGTAGCATCAGTACTATCCACCGGCACCCTTGTGGGGCAATCAGGCTGCGAGGGCTAGGTTTCAGTGCCCTGCATCAGTTCCAGTTTCCAGCCTCCAATGTTACAATCCTGCTCTCTGCTTCCTACTGTAAATTGTTGAAGTCCGCGCGAGGGGGGGAGCTGAAAAGCGTCCAGTTACCCTCCCCCTAGGAATCCCTAGGACTTCATAGAAACCCTTAGGAAACCCGTAGGAACCCATGAGAGAAAGATTCCCTAGGAATCCCTATGGTTCCCTAGGAACCCCTAGGACTCCCTAGGAATCCTTGGGGATCTCTAGGAACCCCCAGGAATCTTACGGAACCCATAAGAGTAAGAGTCCCTAGGGATACATAGGGGTACATAGGAATATCTAGGAATCTCTAGGAATTCCCAGGAGTACCTAGGAATCCCTAGGGCCCCCTAGGAACCCCTAGGAATCCCGAAGAGTGAGATTCCCTAGGGATCCCGAGGAGTCCCTAGGAATACCTAAGAATCCATAGGAATCCCTAGGAATCCCTGGGAATTCCTAGGGGCCCTTAGGAATCCCTGAGAATAAGATTCTATACGAATCCCTAGGAGCCGTTAGGAATCCATAGGAATCCATAGGAACCAATCGGAACCCTGAGGATGACTAGGAATCCCTCTGAATCCCTATGAACCCTGAGGATTTTAGGAACCCAAGGAACCCATATGAACATAAACACGTGTACTCCTCCTCCGTCTCCTCCTCGCCCTGCCCAGAGAACAAGAGAGCGTACTTTCTCTGCGCAACCACTACACTACACTACAACTACACTACACCTACACTACCAGTACACTACCACTACTACTAGAACTACACTACCAGTACACTACCACTACACTACAACTACACTACCAGTACACTACCACTACACGACCACTACATGGTCAACCATCATCATCATCCAACATCATGACATCAACCATCCATCATCATCAACCAACATCAACCATCAACCATCAACAACCATCATCACATCACCATGGCACAACGTCTGCACGACCAGGGGTCTGTTATGGACTCCGCTCGTACTACTACTACTACTACTACTACTACTACTACTACTACTACTACTACTACGACTACTACTACTACTACTACTACTACTACTACTACTACTACTACTACTACTACTATTACTACTGCGACTACGACTACGACTACTACTACTACTACTACTACTACTACTACTACTACTACTACTACTACTACTACTATCACTACTACTACTCCTACTACTCGTACTACTTTTGGGAGACTACACTACTAACTACGAACTCTACTCCTACTACTGACTACAACTCGACGACTACGACCCCTACTAACTACTACTACTATACTACGACTAACTCACTACTACTACTACTACTACTACTACTACTTCTATATAATACTACTACTACTAACTACTACTATACTGCTACTGCACTACTGCTGCTACTACACAACACTACTCCCTACTAACACTACTAACTACTACTACTACATAATACACTCCTACTACTACTACTACACTTACTACGACTACTCCTACTACTCCTCCTACTATAACTACTACTACTACTACTACTACTACGCTACTACTTTTACTACTACTACTATACTACTAATTACGACTACTACACTACTACTACTACTCTACTAACACTAGTATTACTACACTACTGCCTACTACTACTACTACTACTACTACTACTACTACTACGACTACTACTACTACTACTACTACTACTACTACTACTACCACTACTACCACTGCTGCTACTACTACTACTACTACTACTACTACGACTACTACTACTACTACTACTACTACTACTACTACTACTACTACTACTACAAGTACTACTATTGCTGCCACACCTACTGCTACAGCTACGACAGCTATTACCAATACTACTGCCACGACGACTACCTACTGCTACTACTACTTCTGCTGCTACTACTACTACTACTACTACTACTACTGCTGCTGCTGCTGCTACTACTACTACTACTACTACGGCTACTACTACTACTATGACTACTATGAAGACGACGACCACTATGAAGACGACAACTACTATGAAGACGACGACTACTACTATTGCTACTACTACTACTACTACTACTACTACTACTACTACTATGGCTACTACGGCTGCTACGAAGACAACTACCACCACTACCACTACCACTGCCACTACTACCACTAGTAGTAGTAGTAGTAGTAGTCGTACTACTACTACTACTACTACTACTACTGCTACTACTACGACTACGAATAAAGATAATAGAGGATCAAAGCCTAATTTATCTATTGCGACGACAACGGCTACTAGCACCACTACTACTACTACTACTACTACTACTACTACTACTACTACTACTACTACTACTCCTACTACTCCCACTGCTCCTACTACCACTACGTCTACGTCTACTACTACTACTACTACTACTGCTGCTACTACTTCTACTACGATGGCGACGGCTACTACTGCTACGACACTTACTGCTACGACAACAAAGGACGACGACGACGACGACGACGACGACGACGACGACGACGACGACGACGACGACGACGACGACGACGACGACTACTACTACTACTACTACCACTACTACTACCACTACCACTGCTACTACGGGTACTACGGGTACTGCGGCTACTATTTCGATTACTACCACGACCACTACTACGACAACAGGGGCTACTACTACGACTAGTGCTACTACTACTACTACTACTACTACTACTACTACTGCTGTACTACTATACTACTACTACTACTACTACTACTACTACTACTACTACTACTACTACTACTACTACTACTACTACTACGACTACGACTACGACGACGACTACTACTACTACTACTACTACGACTACTACTACTACTACTACTACTACTACTACTACTTACTATTAATACCATAACTACTACTAATTACTACTTACTTACTAACTACACTACTTACTATACTCTACTACACTACTACTTACTACGTTACTACTACTACTACTACCTATACTACTTACTACCACTACCACTACTCTACTACTACTTACTACTACTACTACTAACGCTACTACTACTACTACCTACTACTACTACACTACTACTACTACTACTACTACTACTACTACTACTACTACTTACTACTACTACTACTTACTACTACTACTACTACTACTACTACTACTACTACTACTACTACTACTACTACTACTACTACTACTACTACTACTACTACTACTACTACTACTACTACTACGACTACTACTACTACTACTACTACTACTACTACTACTACTACTACTACTACTACTACTACTACTACTACTACTACTACTACTACTACTACTACTACTACTACGACTACGACGACTACTACTACTACTACTACTACTACTACTACTACTACTACTACTACCACTACTACTACTACTAGTACTACTACGGCTAAGACTACGATGATGACGACGACGGCTACTACCACCGCCTTCCTAGCACCACCCGGAAGCTTCTCAAGCACCAGTCGGAAGCCTCGCAGGTAGCTCGGAAACTTCTCGGGTAACTTGGAAACCTCTGGGGTACCGCTTGGGAACCTCTCAGGCACCACCCGGAAGTTAGATGCCCCTCAGGGGCTCCTCGGAGGCTCTGGGCGCAGCACGAATGCCAGAGGCCCCTCAGAAGCTTTTCGGAGCTTCTGCGACGCTCGCAAGAAGCTATAAGAGATATGTCGGCAGCTCTTGCAAGGCCCTCGCGATCCGATGAGGGGGATATTACGGTCAACTGAAGAAATTATCCTGGCCAAGGACCCAACCATGTGCACTTGTGAATATCGCATTGCGGGTGCCGCTTTCGGTGGAGCTCCCTATGGGGCCACGAAGCGCTGTGCTGGGTGGGGGTGGCGCATGCGGGCGGCACCACTGGGGCCTTCGGTGGAGGTCCCTGTGGGGCCACGAAACGCTGTGCTGGGGTGGGGGTGACGCATGCGGGCGGCACCACTGGGGCCTTCGGTGGAGGTCCCTGTGGGGCCACGAAACGCTGTACTGGGCGGGGGTGACGCATGCGGGCGGCACCACTGGGGCCGTCGGTGTAGCTCCCTGTGGGGCCACGAAACGCTGTGCTGGGTGGGGGTGGCGCATGCGGGCGGCACTACTGGGGCCTTCGGTGGAGCTCCCTGTGGGGCCACGAAATGCTGTGCTGGGGTGGGGGTGACGCATGCGGGCGGCACCACTGGGGCCTTCGGTGGAGGTCCCTGTGGGGCCACGAAACGCTGTGTTTGGTGGAGGTGCCGAAATGGGTGTGCGGGACGCATGCGAGCGGTGGCACTGGGGCCTTCGGTGGAGCTTCCTATGGGGCCACGAAACGTGTGAGGGGTGTGCCGAAATGGGTGTGGCTGACGCATGCGGGCTGGGGCCACGAAACGTGTGAGGGGTGTGCCGAATTGGGTGTGGCTGACGCATGCGGGCGGCGGCACTGGGGCCTTCGGTGGAGCTCCCTATGGGGCCACGAAAGCGTGTGAGGGGTGTGCCGAATTGGGTGTGGCTGACGCATGCGGGCGGCAGCACTGGGGCCTTCGGTGGAGCTCCCTATGGGGCCACGAAACGTGTGAGGGGTGTGCCGAATTGGGTGTGGCTGACGCATGCGGGCGGCGGCACTGGGGCCTTCGGTGGAGCTCCCTATGGGGCCACGAAGCGTGTGAGGGGTGTGCCGAATTGGGTGTGGCTGACGCATGCGGGCGGCGGCACTGGGCCTTCGGTGGAGCTCCCTATGGGGCCACGAAACGTGTGAGGGGTGTGCCGAATTGGGTGTGGCTGACGCATGCGGGCGGCGGCACTGGGGCCTTCGGTGGAGCTCCCTATGGGGCCACGAAACGTGTGAGGGGTGTGCGAATTGGGTGTGGCTGACGCATGCGGGCGGCGGCACTGGGGCCTTTGGTGGAGCTCCCTATGGGGCCACGAAACGTGTGAGGGGTGTGCCGAACTGGGTGTGGCTGACGCATGCGGGCGGCAGCACTGGGGCCTTCGGTGGAGCTCCCTATGGGGCCACGAAAGCGTGTGAGGGGTGTGCCGAATTGGGTGTGGCTGACGCATGCGGGCGGCGGCACTGGGGCCTTCGGTGGAGCTCCCTATGGGGCCACGAAACGTGTGAGGGTGTGCCGAATTGGGCGTGGCTGACGCATGCGGGCGGCAGCACTGGGGCCTTCGGTGGAGCTGCCTATGGGGCCACGAAACGTGTGAGGGGTGTGCCGAATTGGGTGTGGCTGACGCATGCGGGCGGCAGCACTGGGGCCTTCGGTGGAGCTCCCTATGGGGCCACGAAACGTGTGAGGGGTGTGCCGAATTGGGTGTGGCTGACGCGTGCGGGCGGCACACTGGGGCCTTCGGTGGAGCTCCCTATGGGGCCACGAAACGTGTGAGGGGTGTGCCGAACTGGGTGTGGCTGACGCATGCGGGCGGCAGCACTGGGGCCTTCGGTGGAGCTCCCTATGGGGCCACGAAACGTGTGAGGGGTATGCCGAATTGGGTGTGGCTGACGCATGCGGGCGGCAGCACTGGGGCCTTCGGTGGAGCTCCCTATGGGGCCACGAAACGTGTGAGAGGTGTGACGATGATGGTGATGATGACGATGATGGTGGGTGATGACGATGATGATGATGATGATGATGATGATGATGATGATGATGATGATGATGATGGTGATGATGATGATGATGACGATGATGATGATGACGATGATGATGATGATGATGATGCTGATGGGAGGAGGGAGGAGGGGGAAGAGGAGGAGAGGAGAGGAGGAGAGGAACGCGGGGCACCGTCTCTTCAAAACCAGGACCCAACACCACAGGATGGTTGGGAAAAAACTCGAAAGACCCTCTGAGGAGGGCTTGATATCCTCTGACGAGTCTCGTAAGACCCTCTGTAAAGGAAGTTCGTGCTGTCAGATGAAGAGTGTCTCAAGATCAGTCGAAAACCCTCGTTAGGTCCTCCGGAGAGCCTTTTAAGTTCTCAGCAAAGGCTGGTGGTCCGCTCTTGAGTGTGACCCATGGAAAAAAGAGACTAACGGCCTCTGCAAAGTTTGTCAAGAGACCCCGTAGAAGTTCTCAAGAGTCGCTGAAAAAACGGATTGAAAGCCTTCGGCGGATTAAAAAGAACGTCGGAAGAAGTGATTAGGACTCCCTGAAGAGGTTAGCAGAGCCCCTGCACAATTCATCCAGAGCCCCATGAAGAGGAGCGCGTTTCTGTATTTTCGGCGATATTGGGCGGCGTTGCCAGGGGGGGCGGGGCATGGGGGATTATAACGTGACGCCCCCCCCGGCCATGTGGCTTCGGGGCACCACAGGAGCGTTTTTTTATTTTCCGGGATAACGGCCGTCACCGGCCCCGCCCCCCTCCCCCAGATGACGTCACGTTCTGCGCTGGCGGCGTCCAGGAATGCCTAGGGATGACCGGGGTCAACTAGGAGCAGCATGTAGGTGGCGATATGCCCCGCAGCGCCTATGTACACCACAATGCTCGCGTACACCACAACGCGCGTCTACACCACAGCGTCTGCGTACACCGCGACAGCCGTGTGCAACGCAGCGCCTGTGTACACCACAGTGCTTGCGTGCACCACAGCGCCAGTGTACACCACGGCGAAATGTGTACACCGCAGTGCTTGCGTGCCCCGCAGCTCCTGTGCACACCACAGCGCCTGTTTACACCACAACATCCGCGTGCAACGCAACGTTGATGTACACCTCAGTGCATGCGTGCACAGGACAGGGAAAAGGAGCATGTAGGTGAGGATCTGCTGCGGACAACTAAACGCCACGCCAGGGAAGTGCTGATAATAGAATGCGACGTTCTTCCCTCCTCCCTCCCCCTCCAACTCCACCTCCACTTTCTTGCCTCCTCCTTCTCCTCCTCCTCCTTCTCCTCCTCCTCCTCCCCCTCCTCCTCCTCCTCCATTTCCTCCTCCTCCTCCTCCTCCTCCTCCTCCTCCTCGCCCACCCTTCCCCCTGTCGTGCGGGTCGGCGCTACAGCGCACGTGCGCAGCTCAGCGTGAAACGCAGAATGGTCTATTGAATCAGTCCACTTGGTTCTCGGACGGCCAATTCTGCTGAAATCTCCTGGACGCAGATGAGAGGAGTTAGGATGATGCGGGAGGACTCGGGAGGACTTGTAGATTCCAGCGGCGCTCCATTTTCCATAAGGATTCCTTTCCAAATCCCAGACAAAACCGTTGTTTTCTGTGGAATCCACTGGCGTTCCATTTTGTCATAAGGATTCCTTCTCAAGTTCTGTATATGCAGCAGTGGTGGTCTGTTGCGCACGCTTGCTGCGGAGCACGCAGGCGCCGTGGTGTACACAGGCGCGGAAGTGCACGCAGGCATCGTGTGTACACTGGTGCTGTGTTGCACACAGCTGATGTGGCACACGGTGTACACAAACGCTGTGGTGCTCGCAGGCACTGTGGCACACTCTGGCGTTGTGTTGCACGCGGCTGCTGTAGTGTACATCGGCGGTGTGGTGTACGCAGGCGCTGTGGTGCATGCAGGCACTGCGGTGTACACAGGCGCTATGGACGGTCAATCCTCAGCATTACCAGACGCCGTCGGCGCGAAACGTGGCGTCATCGGCCCCCTCTCCCCCACCAGATGACGGCCGTCATCGGCCTGGAATAAAAAACAGGCTCCAGACGCTCGTCAGAAGCCTTTGCATAGCTTGCCATAAACATCCGATGAGCTTCATAAGAAGCTCAGAAAAGCTGATCAACCTCTGATGAGCTTCTTGAGCGCCTCTGAAGAGCTGATCAGGAGCCTCTGATGAGTTCCTTGACAGCCTAGGGGGCTCGTGAGAGACTCTCGAGAGCGGTTTGTAAGAGGCTCTGAGACACAAGAAGCCACCAGGACATAGAAAGGCCCACCGAAGTACAGAGAGAGCCCGAATGGAACACCGAAGGTCCCAACGGGGAAAAGAAAGACCGTGAGTCACTCCCTCCCCACTCCCCTGGCCAACAACCAGCTCTTCCTCCTCCTCCTCCACCTCCTCCTCCCCAACATCATCGCCTATAGTTCTTCCTCCCATCGCCTCCTCCTCCTCCTTTTCATATCCTCCTCCGTCCTCATCCTACTCCTCCTCCATCTTCCTCCTCCTCCTCCTCCACGCCGTCGGTGTCGTCGTGGTCGTCATTGTCATCATCGTCTTCGCCGCCCCCGTCGTCGTCGTCGTCCTCCTCCTCCTCCTCCTCCTCATCATCAGCATCATCGGCATCAACGTCACTAACTAGGGAACCGAACTCTATACTCCGACGCCTTTGTCTGGCCTCACACTGAATCTTGCATAAGAAAGCGGATCCTGGTGTATACGGGATCCTGGTGTATACATGATTCGCTGTTTGCCCCGGAAAACGGCGGAAAAAGCATACACCACACCACCCCGACGTCGTCCCCGACCCTCAAAGAAGTCCTTGGATTGAGAAGCCGCCCACCACTGGTAATGTATATGTTCCAGTTTCCGACTAGCATCATCACCATCATCGTCATTAGCATCATCATCAGCAGCAGCATCTCCATCATCGGCGTCATCATCAGCAGCCTCATCAGCTTCATCTTCATCTTCATCTTCATCTGCATCTGCATCTTCATCTTCATCTTCATCATCACCGTCATCATCATCATCAGCATCATCATCGTCGTCATCACCATCCGCCACATCATCATCGTAATCATCATCAATATCATCATCATCATTATCCTCATCGCTATCAGCATCACCATCATCATCACCCGCATCAGCATCACCGTCGGTATCATCATCAGCAGTAGGAAAAGACCCATCACCATCCTCATCATCATCAGCAACAGCATCATCATCAGCAACATCATCGTCATCACCACCACCAACATCGTCATCATCACCACCACTATCATCATAATCAGCAGCATCATCATCATGATCAGCATCATCATCATCATCATCATACTCATACTCATACTCATACTCATACTCATACTCATACTCATACTCATGCTCATACTCATACTCATACTCATACTCATACTCACACTCATCATTATCAGAATCATCAGCGTCATCATCACCACCATCATCAGCAGCATCATCGTCATCACTATGTTGACCATCATCATACTCATACTCATACACGTCGTCATCATTAGCATCATCGTCATCATCATTACCATCAGCATCATCATCCGCGTCATCATCTTCGTCGCCATCACCATGGTGATCAACCCGTCCTCCGTTCCTGCTGATCCTCTTCATCGTCCTTCTCCCTGTCCTTGTCCCCGTCTCCCTCCTGCTCATGCTCATCATCATCTTCCTCGTCCTCTTCTTCCTCCTCCGTCTCATCCTCCACATCTTCCTCCTCGACCTCCTCCTCCTCTTCCTCGTCGGGGAGGTAGAGTAGATAAGCAACCACATCGTAGATGTCAGGGGCATCCCGGGACTATCCTATTTCTCGTCATCGTCCTCTTCGTCCTTCTTCTCATATTCCTTCCTCTTCCTCTTCCACGCCCCCATCATCTTCCACCTCCTTTCCCTCCTTCTCCTTCGTCTCCTTCTCCTCCTCCTCCTCCACCGCCTCCTCCGCATCCGCCTCCTCCGCCTCCTCCTCCATCCTCCCTCCGCCTCCCTCCTCCTCCTCCTCCTCCTCTCTCCTCCTCCCTACTCCTCTCTACTCCTCCTCTTCCTCCTCCTCCTCCTCCTCCTCCTCCTCGACCTCCTCCTCCTCGACCTCCTCCTCCTCCCTCTCTCGTTCCTCCTCTTCCTCCTCCTCCTCCTCCTGTTTCTCCTCCTCGTGCTCCCCTTTCTCCACCTCCTCACCCCCCTCATCATCATCATCACTCGCATCGCCCGTCCTGCTTATTATGCGCTCCTGCTGCTGCTACTGCCCCTCGATCCCGCCTAGTGAAATACATGCATGCCGTCTCTGGAAACCCAACGGAAGTGTCTGGTACTCCTCACCAGCGGAGGAGGAAGAGGAAGGGGAAGCAAGACTGGAATGACGTAGGAAAAACCACGCGTGCAAAAGTTTCGGCCCAAATAGTGCGTTTGGCCATCCGCTGCGCTTCGTCGGGAAGACACCATAGCTCCTGGTGCAAACTCGAGGGCATGTCGGTAACGTGTCCCAAAAGAAACTCAGGTGGCGGACATGCGCGCAGTGAGAAACGCCGTGGGGGGAATCGTGTTTCATTGGTGCAGTGCCCCCCCCCCACAAACACACACACACACACACACATACACACCAGACACATTAATGCACTTGTCCAGAATGCTGCCGCTCGCTTTCGAACCTGCATGCCAGGTATGGCCGCAGCAGGGCGAAGGCAGTTTTGTATTTGCGACGTCTCATGGAGCAAACACGACCTGAAAGGATGACTCAAAATGGGCTGCGTCGGACGAACCTCATGCAGATAACACCGCTGCAGTTGAATGGCATCGAGCATTCACTAGCAAGCAGTTAGGCGCACGATGCGCGAAGGCTGGAATAAAATTGTCATGCCACTTCCCAGCATGAGCGGAACCTCATTTCCTATAGTTGAGGTCAAACAAGCAACGCTCCTGATCGGATTGATGGCCAAACCAATTACTAAATATGTGCTCGACTCGACAAGAGCGAACAATTTGGCTCGGAATCGCGGACTGCGCCACTCTGAAATAAATGATGCAGCTGCGCCATGCCGACTTCGACGCAACCTACATCAGCTCATGAGAAAATTTACGAATCGCGTCTCAAACCATATAGGCAGATCGCGTCACCGATGCTGCATTATGCAGGGACTCTGCGTGTTGCCAGCATCATCCAAATTGCTCGACCAATCTTATGCCACACTTTGCCCTCTCAGCCGTCTGTCTTAGTGAGCACTTGCGTGGAGTGCCAGATACGTTGCTTGGTAGGACTTCTGTAGTTGTTCTATGTCTGCCCACCCACCCACTCATACCATGTCGAGCAGATCCCTAGAACATCGCCCACCCCCATAGCGTCGTTCGCAGGCGCTCTTTTCGGCCTCCTCGCGTTTCCAAGACAGCCGACAATCGCTCAAGAACTGCTGCAAGATGTCGCAAGATCCGCCCAAGATGCCAATACGCCCCGAGAGGCCCCCAGAACGCCCCCAGGAGACGCCCAAAGCGTCTGGCGAGGCCCGAAGGGGGCAAACACCATGAGAACCTCACGGGGAACGGATGCGTTTTGCTTCTGAGGCTTGTCCGGTCCAGGTCGCCTCGGGAGAGTCTGGCCCAGAGGCGGCTCCCAACGGGCCCTCAACTGGCTCCTCACAGAGACCGAGGAGGCTCCGAAGAAAACCCCCCAGAAGCTCCACAGAGGCCTTCAAGAGGGTGGAGGGAGGAGGGGGGAGGCAAGAGCAAGGAGAACAAACGAGGCTGCGAACAAAGATGATACGTTCAAGACCCGCATCAGTTTAGACAGAGCACTGGATTGGAGCGGGCCATCAATTCGAACTCCTCCACCTCACTGCAAGCACGCAGCGGGATCTTCAACTGTGGGAATGAAAGCGTGCTCGCACAATCGAGAAATCTGGATTACTGGAACATGGCGTGGCGTGCTGAGCACCCGCCCCTGTAGCTGCCAATCAACTCTCGTTGAAACACGGCAAATCAAGCACAATAAACCGCCTCTCTCCGAAGATCCGCCACCGCGCTTCCAGCGGTTGGTGTGTGTCGGGCGTTTGCTTTTGTTCGCTCTGTCCGCTTCTTGCGAGGCTGACTAGGGCCCCCCGACGTATCTGGCCCAAGATGCGTGCATTTGTTGACCCAATCCTGCTTTGGGGGCTCTTCAGATAAGCAGTGGCTCCGAAATCAAAGCTGAGAGTAGCTGGGTGCCGTGGCCACTGCCACTCCAGGGCGCCCTCCACCCCCGCGCCCCCGCCGCCCCCGCACCTCTTCGTCCCCGTCCGCATCCCCCACCCCTCCGACCGCGCGAGCGCGGTAACGGAATCGTGCGGCAGCGCAACTGGATAATTCACAGCCTCTTTTCGAAGATTCTTGCGAGGAGCTTCATTGCACGTGAAGGAAACAGACGGCTGTAATCGCGGGTATGACGGATATATCCAGATGGCGTCCTCAACGAGGAAAACCGGATCTTGAAAATTCAAAACTCGGGTGCCCCGCCACTCGGCGTGGTAGAACGTGGGGTCATCATGGAGGCCAGTCCCGATGACCACCACGACATACCAATGCTCGCCGCTGCAGTCGAGCACAGGCTGAGCGCCCGAGCGCCCGCAGCCACGCCCTTTTCCCATGACCCCCACCCCCGTCTGGCAGATCTGAGCTGGCGGCGTGGTGGTCGTAATCCAACTGGTTTTGGCTTTAGCTCGAGCCCAGCGCATTCTCGAAGAGGCGCAGCTGCTATAACAAGTCCCGGGGCTCGGAGGCTTCAACGAACCACTGATCCCTCGAGGAGACCACTTGAAATTTACCGCGGGATCGATCTGGCGCCGCTCGCATTCCAATGCAGATCAGTTAAGGACATCGTGGAAGATTCGTGCCGACTCCCGACATCTGCAGGATGCAAATGTTCGTGGAAGGGGTATGGGAGGAGAGGGGTTGTTGAGGGGAAGGGAAACAAGGAGAGGGAGGGGAGGAGAGGCAAAGAGAGGGGGGGGAAGGGAAGTGTATTATAAAGGAAGACTCTGGCGACGTCCATCGAAGTCTGCTCTGGACCTCGAACCAGGATATACCCCAGTGTGACCGGATAGTATTCACCTCCGAGCAATCCCATAAGACAATGTTGCACCCCCTGCTCATTGTGAGGTGCCAACATTCGTGCACCAATACCCTCTTCCCGTTGTTTCTAGCTCCTCCACATCGCACCACCTGACACGCGTGCAGGGCGGGTCAGGCATTTCGGCTGCTAACTGCTCGCGGCCGATGACCCTGAATGTCCAAACTTCTAACAAGCACACGGCTCAAAGGCTGGTGGAGTTGAGCATCGCACTGCTTTTTTGGAACTCTCCGCAATACATGGCCCTGAAAAGCCATGCTTCGAATGCTTACGTTGGCCAATTCTGTAGAATACGTTTCGCAGATTTACGGCAAACTGTTTGCCTCCCCCGCTTCAGGCGCTCCAGGAGGGCGGGGTGCGACGTCGCGCTTAGGCCAAGCTGTCAGAAACAACAGTTCTCACATTGCAACACCCCACGTATTCCACATCTACGTGTCCCCAAATGGGGCTGGACGGCACGTGTTGAAAGGCGCGCTCTCACGTGGGATCACTCACAACGTTGCATCTCGAGCACCCAAACAAAGGAGCATTCATGGACGGCGGTGAGCTTTCAAAGACAAGCCCCCACCCCCTGGCTCCTACACAATTCACCAGCTGCACGGGTTTAGGGCGGCCCCTTTTCAAATTCTCGCTCTCGCTAGCGACATCCCCATAAGTTACCGTTGCAATGTCAGGTGGGGCTACACGCATGGTGGGCGACTGCTTTCCGCAAGCGCCTTGACATTCGCCGACTCCATATGCGCTGGTCATTCGGATGGAAGGGCCACCCTTCCTGTATGGTGTGCTCGTCCACCCCACCCACTTCCCCTGCTGGGATTGAGAATACTCCAGGATCCGCTGCAGCATGACTGGTGTTTGGCGGCCAGCCCATGCGAGGGCAGCCCTGGCAAAGGCATGGGCAAGACGAACCCCGCGCATCGACATGCTCTCGGCGGGAGCGGCGCCGAGCGGCGCCGAGGCAGCAGCGCCGCGCCTGCTTGCTGGGGCTGCAAGTCCGCTTCATCCTCCTCCTCGTCCTCCTCCTCATCCTCATCCTCATCCTCATCCTCATCCTCATCCTCGTGCTGCTGCTCCTTTTCCTCCCTGTCATGCCCCTTCCCCCTCCCCCTGGTCATGGCCCCAGTCCTGTTGCTGCTGTTACTGCTGTTGCTGCCGCTGCCGCTGCTTCGTTTCCTCCTCATCATGCTCCTCCCCCTCTTCCTCGTCCTCCTCCTCCTCCTCCTCCTCCTCCTCCTCCTCCTCCTCCTCCTCCTCTGTTTCATCATCATTATCATCATCATCATCACCACCATCACCACCACCACAATTTCATCATCAGAACCGTCACCATCATCATCATCATCATCATCATCATCATCATCATCATCATCATCATCATCATCAGCATCATCATCATCAGCAGCACCATCACCATCAGCATCATCATAAGCATCATCATCATCATCATCATCAGCAGCATCATCATTATCATCATCATCAGCCGCATCAGCATCATCAACATCATCAGCATCAACAGCATCATCATCCTCAGCATCATCATGAGTATCAGTATCACCATCACCATCATCACCACCATGTCATCACCCATCATGCTTATCATCATCAGCATCATCAACGTGATCCGCATCCTCACAATCATCGTCATCATCATCATCATCACCATCGTCATTATGAGCAACATCATCATCATAATCAGCAGCATCAGCATCCACATCATCATCATCGTCATCATCACCATGACCATCATCAGCATCATCATCATCATCATCATCATCGTCTTCATCATCATCATCAGCATCATCATCGTCTTCTTCATCATCATCATCATAATAATAATAATGGGCGTCAGCATAACCTTCCGCATCATCAGCAGTATCGTCATCATCCTCGTCATCCTCATCATCATCATCAGTATCCTCATAAGCATCGTCATCATCATCACCATTGTCATCATCATCAGCAGCATCATCAGCATAATCAGCATCATCCGCATCATCATCAACATCATCAGAGACATCATCATTATCATCATTGACATCATCATAACCTTCCTCATCATCAGCAGCAAAGTCATAATCATCCTCGTCATCCTCATGGTCATCATCAGCAACATCATCATAATCAGCAGCATCAGCATCAGCATCATCATCGCCACCAGGGACATCATCATCCCCATCATCCGCAGAAGTATCATCAACGTTCAACAACAACATCATCACAACCAACAACAATAACTCCGAAAACACCAACAACAGGAAGGGCGACAGCACAACAATGGCATCATCATCACCACCATGACCATCAGCACCACCATCGGCATCATCATCAGCATCAGCGGCAACATCATCGTCATCAACATCACCATCAACATACACCGTACATCATCACCAGCATCATCATCGTCATCGTCATCATCAACATCGTCATCTCTTTCCTCCAGGGCCAAACGGGGGACAACCCTCTGGATTTACAGCTGTCGCAACCGTACTTTTTCAATCTGTGCGTGACCACACTGCATGGTGACGCTCCATTGCGAGCTCGAGCACTCGGCCTCAGCGGCCGCCGAAGCCGGAACACCAGGCCTCCGTGAGGCCGAGAAGGCACTGCAGAAAAAATCCCACAACCTCAAGGCGACAGGAGGGGACGGTGGGTGGAAAGACTTGAGCGTTGACGGAGGATGCGATCGGCGAGAGGGCAGGCCACGCCAGCTTAGCGGCCTCCCAGAGAGCGTAGCTGGCGGTAAGAAGCATTCACCTCAGGCGGCGCCGCCCTCAAAAAGACTTGAGCGTAGACGGTTGCGGCCACCAGGGAGAGAGAAAGACGTTCAGAGAACTGCAGTACCTCACTCCTCCAGGGCCAAACGGAAAGCGGGCGACAGCCCTCTAGATTTACAGCTGTCGCAACCGTTCTTTTTCAATCTGTGCGTGACGACACTGCATGGTGACACTCCATTGCGAGCTCAAGCATTCGCTTTCGGTGGCCGCCGAAGCTGGAACACTAGGTCTCCGTAAGGCCGAGAAGACACTTCAGAAGAATCCCAAACCCATGCTGTGCTCTGGAGCCGCCTGAAGTGAAAACCTAACCTATCAAACGATTGAGGTGGGCTCCCCGCAGGGCCTCAAAGGACCTCAACAAACAGACTGCGATCGCAGCGGACAACCTCTTATGGTAGGAAGCCGCGAGAGCGGTGAAATTTATTTCCGAGCCTTGGGCTTTGCCTTTCAAGACGATGCGAGGCTTAAGACTAAAACTGCAACATCCGTGGCCTCTACAAAGAACGCTCTCGTGTCTAAGCGAAGGGACGCACCAGCATACAAATCGAGTTCTCTTGCGCCAGCGCGCCCCAAAAGCACACTGATCTACGACAAGCTGCCTACACAAGTGGTAAACCATCAAGGCCGTCATGCGCGCTTCACGCCACGTTTGGGAAGCATGCGGGTTCTCGAGGAGAACAGGAGCACGGAGCCTGATACAAGCTTGAACGAGCCTACAAGTGACCCTCATCATCGCATTCCCAATCTTTAACCGCACACCTTCCGCCGGAGTGGGGTCCGGAACCCCGCAAGGGCACCACGATTTGCGAATCTGTCGAAATAGAGCGGGCATCCAACTGCTGCAAGTGAAGGCCACGAAGACGCCCTTGACACTGCCGGACTGAATCCACCCCAAGATTGCGTTGACAACCACCGCGTTCGCACGATCAAACTCGGGGCCGTTGAGAGAGTCGAAACTGACACAGGCGACCCTTCTCTTTTTCAGACTGGTGGCGAGGGCGCCCGCGCCTGAGAACAAGCCAAAGAATATCCGATTGTCATGACTATCACGCGATGCTTTCCGAAAAAAACCTCCGAAGTTTAGTTTCAACCTGGTGAGCAGAAAGACGCCCCTCCAACCCAGCACTATGATCCCCCAAGACTTTGTAGAAAGGCCTGTGCTGGTGCTGGAGGCCTGGCCTTCAGCCGGAGCAGGCCCTGCAGCTTGCTGTCGATGACCAGTCCGTAGTCGCGCACCATCTCGGGCAGGCACTCTAGCGGGTTCAGGACTCGCGCGTGCTTCTCGCACCCCTTCACTGAAGAGTCTGCCGCCCAGCGGCCGCGGCTTGATGGCCTCGAGACTGCGCGTCTGGCGCAGGGCGTCATCGCTGACCCCATCCGCGCCGCATCATGCACGGGTGCAGGCTGGACTGGCCGAGCACCGCCAGCTCGCTGACGCGCTTGAAGAGGCTGGGGAACTTCCGATAGTCGAATGACCACGCCATGTCGTAGGCGGGGCGCTTCTTCAAGATTGAGAAGCACGGGTGCAGGCAGCAATCGAGCTCTTGGCTGTCCATGAGGATGGATGCTCTCGTCGAGCTCCTAGGTTTTGTTCGGGATCGCTTCCTCCTCGGGCGCCAACAAGAGAGCCCAGCACTTCGTGCCTGGGCCCGCCAGCGGTGGAAACAGCTGGCTCACCCGTAACCCGAGACATTCGCTTGGTCTCAGGTGGGTGCGGAACAGGAAGACCAGACGCTGTGCGAACGCCAGCTCGTTGATGCGAAGCGCTGCTCCCACCAGTGCGCACAGCCCGGTCCACGGCAGTGGAGCTCGGCTCAACCCTGGCGCGAGCCTCCTGAAGCCCATCAGCGCGATCTTGGCCCTCTCCAGGACCTTCGCGTTGCGAATCCCAGGGGTCCTGTACTCCAGCGCGGCGATGACCTTCTCGCCCAATTCGTGATCGTGGCCCTTGAAGTACAGGTCCTCCAAATACTCGAGCATTGCGGTGCTGATGTCCTCGCTGGAGTTCAGCGGCAGGCTGTCTGTCGTCGCTGGCCCAAGTCTGGAAGTCCCGAAAGTACCTGTCGCACATCAAAGCTGAAGGAAGGGTCACCATGTTCACCTCCAGGCAGTACTAGCCGAAGCTCCGTGCGTGGCGAGCTTCGTCTCGGTGGGCAAGGCATCTCCTCTTGGCCCTCAGGTTCCTCGGCCGGCCCACTGGTCGCTGGCTGACCTCTGTCACAGGCCTCTTCGCAGGCATCGGCAGGCTCCTGGCTGTCAGAAGTCTCCGAACCGGGCTCGTCAGAATCGGTGTCCTCCAACTCGGAACCGTCGACCCAGCCGCGCCGGTCGCCAGATGGCCCCAGCGCGCAAGGCCCGCCGCCCGGATGCCACTTGCTGTCGTCGAACTCGACCGCGGCGTCTGACAGGCAGCTGGCCCTGGCAAGCGCGTCGACAGCAGACTCGAGCGCCGCGCGCGCCTCGGCGCCTCGGGCTGCCCAAACGCGTCGAGCACCCCGCGGCCCTCCGCCGCCCGACGCGGGCGGCCCAGCCTTGAACCGTGAAGCGGAGTCGGCGGGATTGAACTCTGAAGAGATCCGTCGCGATATGAAGTCCGAGTCCGAAGCCATGGATAACGCCGCGAGCTGGCGACAATGTCTGTTAATATGGCAATGCTGGCACGACCCCCCCCCCGCGCCAAGACAAACCCCAGGTTGGCCCCAAAGAAGAGGCGACGATGAAAGAAGCGACGAACAGATCGGAGACGACTTCTGGCAGCGATAACAGTGGCGCGACCCCCCGAAGAAGCAATGCTCTCCGCGACTCGCCAGCGGCCCCTCACCTTCAGGCCCCAGCTCCTGAAGTCACCGATGACATCACGGCGAGTGCCCAGCAGCTCGGGAGGTTGTTCATCTGGTGGGAGACCCTCGCCTCGAGGCTCAGCGTCAGCAGGCTGAGCGTCGCCAGCCAGCGCGCGTTGTCTGGCGCTGACGGCGTCCTCGATGGCAAACCTCCAGCGCTCGCCCTGGCGCCCCCAGGCTCTCACCGTCTCCGGGGCGCATTGCTTAGCCACTATACCGATGCCCCCATTGTCGGTGACGTTGGCGCCCTCCGAATCCGGCGCAGACACCTGGCGGCTCCTGAGCCGCTTGCTGTCGGCGTGGGCGAGCGGCAGCAACACCATCATCCAGCGGAGCTCCTCCGCCACAGCTGGCCAGAGCCTGGTGCAAGCGTCTCCTGTGAAGTTAGTGAACCTGTAGCTGGCGCGCGGGATGCTGAGCAAGCATTTCTTCGAGATGGCCGGCCAGGTGAGGTGGCCCACGATGCGGCGCAGCACCTTCCCCGAGGTGAAGGCCTCCTCGAGGATGGCGGCGATGACCGCGCGAACCTTCCAGCAGCGGCGATGGCCAACAGGGATGCGGCCGCTGGCCCAGTCGAGCGACATGCCTGTGAGCTGGGTCTCGGGCAGCCCACGCTCAAGCTCCTTGCGCTGCGTCCCGTCGGAGGCGAGCTGGGCGCGCAGCTTGCGGGCCATGTCCCTCGCGACGCTGTCGTCCGCGCCAACGACCCCCGCGTTGTCCACGTAGATGGCCGCGCCAAACTTGTCGCCTGCGACGTCGGTCGACGGCTTCGTGTCAAGCAAGAAGACCTCCGCTGGCATTCAGCTCGGAGAGCGCCGGCCGCCACCATGGTCTAACATGAAGTACAATGCCCATGACCACCCCATAGCCATCACCTCCAGGTGGGGCGATACATAACCCGAAGACGGCAAGCTGCGATGACGAGCTAACTTGGGGTCAGCTCGGCGAAGATGCTTGGCTGACACACGCTGTGGCGCGAAGAAGTATGAGACCCCGGGAGGGGCCTTGCAGCGGCAGAAAGCGCTGCCAACATCCATATGTGAGAGGACGAGGTCGTCCGCGAGGCCGATCTCGACCGAGGCCCGACGCGGGCGTCGGCAGCCGCGAATGCGCGGGCTCCTCGAACAAGTCATTGACGGCCCGCGCGTCGAGGATCACGCGCAAGCGGCCGCCCTTCTTTGCGACGAAAAAATATGCCCACGCCGCCCGCCCTCCCGGGGCGGATGGTGACAATCCGCCCCCAGCACCAGCACGATAAAACTCGAGTAGCGCACTTGGTCCTCGACGAGAGCTGGATCACTAGAAGGCTGAACTCTGCCAGTAGCCGAAGTTGAGCTCGCACAGGCATCAGCGCGCAAGCTAGTCAATATTGGCCCCCAACGTTGCAAAGCCAGGCCGGACAGGACCTGCTCTCCGTTCGCCAGGCCGCCCTCGCTGGGCAACGAGACCAAGTCAGGCTGGAAGCTGCGCCTGGGGTCACTATCTGCGCAGCCAGGGCGACTGCCGCCAAGCTCGCTGAGGGCTTGCGCGGCCGTGCAAGGAGGCGGAGGAATGGACTTGTAGATGTCGGCAAGGATCTCAACGCTTCTGGCCTGGGCGAGGGACGCACCAAGACCAGGTGGAGGAAGAATTGTGCAACCATACCTCTCGTTAAGACAACCCACTGCCGAATTGACCCAAGCCTACCAATGCTGCCGAATGCGAGCTCGTCTACGCACCGAACGGCACCCAGAGGCTGGGAGACGAAATTGATCTTCCTGAGGATACGGCGGAGCGACAGGTAGCAGCTCACGACCGATGGGCATCCCTGTATTCGGCGACTGGACGGGCACCCCAGCCGCCTGGGGACTCAACCCTTGCAGGCCCTCGCTCCGGCTGCAGCGGCCCCTTCACTTTGGGCCTTCTGCGATGCTCTGGCGGCGGCCTTCTCGGCTTTGGCATTGCCCTTCCCGCTGGGCGGCGGCAGCAAACTGGCTGCAGCGTCTAGGGGAGTGTAAGCGCGAGGCGGGTGCGTCGCCTGCGCGGCCTGCGGCCTCCTCTCCTCGTTGAACTTCCTGGTCCCCTTTGCGATGGCACTCTCTCGGTGCAACTCCGAGGCCAGGAACTCCTCTAGCAGCGGACAAAACATCAGCTGGCCCCGCGTCTCGCCGACCCCCAAGTACAAGAACTCATCCTGGAGGATGGAGTCCACCTGGCCGTCGGTCCGAAGGAGCGTGTGCTTGTAGCGGTACTCCGCCACCTGGGCGCGGCGGAGCAGGAGTTCGATGAACGACAACTCTGAAGCATCGACCTGATCATAAGTCAGCACGGACTCCACTGTTTTCATCGCCGTCTCATGATCCGAGACTCCAAGATTCGCGATGGACAACTCAGAGGTGGACTTCCACCAAAAATGGCGTGCCTGCGGGTGTCCGTTCGTCTGCAGGACGAACTGCAAGCACCACTTGGTGGTTCTCGGGCTTGTCAGCGGCCACGAATCCCAGGCCGTCTCTGAGGCCAGATCCACTGCGACTTTGAAATCCTTGCGTCTCTTGCCAAGCCGATCCCGCGTGATCTCCTGAATGCGCGCGTCGAGATCGAGCGAATCGGTGCCATCACTCCCCTCACCCGTGATCACGTCGCGATCAGCAGTCAGCTTCAGCCCTGACCCCCGCCTCAGTAGGCCGGAGTCACCCGCAAGGATCCAGGCATCACCAGATGGTGCCTCCAGTGGCGTAACCGCAGTGCTCCCCACCTCGTACCAGCGGCGATATGGCGCCGGCAAGCGCCCTGAACCACAGACCAGCGAGAGCGAGAGCGCGGCCTTCAGCACCAGCTCGTCGTCCGCCGCCAGGGTGGGACCAGGCGGCGGCGGCCCCAGCACGGCATCGGGCGTCCGGGTCCCCGTAGCGATGGCGCCCGCCTCGTCGGCCGCGACAAGCCTACCTTCGTCCTCGCCTAGATCCGCGTCCAGAGATGGTATCGGAAGGTTCCAATTCTGAGCGCGACAGGCTGCTCGAGCTCGCTGGTACTGTACTGGCCGCAGAACCTGTCCAGATGCGAACACCCGCCCCTAGTGTGACCGAGGCCCCAGGCAGCCCAGCACGAAAGTGAGGATGCTGAAGGCGTACGGTGACCCCAGGTAGTTGCTCTGCACAGCACAGGTCAGCACGGAGGATGCGATCGGCGAGAGGGCAGGTCACGCCAGCTTAGCGGCCTCCCAGAGAGCGTAGCTGGCGGTAAGAAGCATTCACCTCAGGCGGCGCCGCCCTCAAAAAGACTTGATCGTAGACGGTTGCGGCCACCAGGGAGAGAGAAAGACGTTCAGAGAACTGTAGCATCATCGTCGCCACCGTCATCATCATCATCATCATCATCATCATCATCATCATCATCATCATCATCATCATCATCAGCAGCAGCAGCAGCAGCAGCAGCAGAAGCAGGAAAACCACCACCATCCTCATCATCGTCAGCAGCAGCATCATCATCAGCAGCAGCATCGTCATCACTACCACCAGCCTCGTCATCAGAATCGTTATCATCACCATCACCCGCATCACCAAAATCACCACCTCCATCATTAGCATCATCAGCATCACCAACATCACCACCACCAACCACCATCACCATCACCATCATCACCATCACCATCACCACCACCATCACCACCACCCTCACCATCATCACCAACAACAACATCATCATCATCATCATCACGACCATCGCCATCCTCGCCCGCAAAAATGACGGCCGCGACACCCTCTCGCGAACTGAGAACGGCCAATTCCTTCATCGACGTGTCAGGGTAGGAGGTCTATCCACCTCCGAGTCTTGCTCTGAGGGTCCTTCTGTCTCGCGGGCACTGGTGGGTAAGTGAACTTATCCGCCAAGGGGAGCACCACCCCCAAGCCTGATCCAACTGTAACCTCAACAACAAATGTCAGCCAGAATGAGACCTGCCACATTCCAAGCATGCCGCGCCATCAGTCGTGAAATGCTCCACGAAACTGGTCATGGAGGCAGACAGAACCATACAATAAATTAGCCGCTGTTTGCCCAAGGTGCCAGAGTAGTCGCTGCCGTCCGCCGTCCGTATCAATCCACCAACAAGCTTAGGCCAGCCAACATTATTGAAGGGGCCCTGGGACACACAAATACATACACAGAAATGAAAAGATTTCCAATATTTTCCCAGATGTTCTGGGTTTCTGTCTCCCCCCCACACTTCCCATATTTTCCTATATTTTCGGGGGAATCGACGGTTACTTGTGTCTGTGTTTTTCCCCTCCTGAATTATGCAGCTCCTGCGGCTCCACGTTGGAGCCGCCTGTCACGAGCCACGGAGTGCGTGTAGACTCTGCAGCAACTGACCATCCTGAGAATCAACGTGTCGATGTTGGTGCCTTTGAGGCCGATGCCCGCAGCAAGATCGACCCCCACAATCGTGACAGCCTGGCCACCGATCTTGAGCTGGAACGCGACGAAGTCCCTGAGATCTAACCCAATCTGCTTGGTGGCCCCTGGCTCACCCGACATTCTCACCCCCAACTGCTGGCTGGGCTTGTTCGCAAGATGCCGAAAGGACTGGAACCTATAACTCTTCTTGACGCTAGCTGCGATACCCGCAGCCCTCTTCACTCCATTCGCTGCGTAAGATGGGGCCACCACTGCCTGGTAACATCCTCTGTCCCAGTCGTGAGGAACTGCGTGGCACTCCTCAGGCAAGAGGTGAAGTTCAGGCCTCGTTCTCGTCCTGATCATCATCCTCATCATCAGCGGCATCAGCATCATCCTTGCCCTTCTCCTACCTATTCCTCTTCTTCTTCTCTACCTGCCCTCCTCCCCCTCCTCCCCCTCCTCCTCCCCCACCTCCACCTCCTCCTCCTCCTCCTCCTCCTCCTCCTCCTCCTCCTCCTCCTCCGGGGCCGTGCGCTTGGGCGGCCGCGTCGGCCGCCGCGCGCACGGCCCCGCGCGGCCGCGCATGCTCCAGCGCACTTCGAAGCGGCTGGCTGGAGCGAGCCTCGATGGCATGGAGGGACTGCCGCGGGGCGGACGGTGCGCCGTGGCGGCGCCCGACCTGGACGCCCGCGAGGCGTGCCCGGCCCTGCTCGCTCGGGTGGCAGAGCAGCGAGCGTGCAGGGGCTGGCGCACGCCGGGGTCAGTGCGGCTGCGGCGGCGGCGGTGACGGCGGCCACCCCTGCGAAGAAGCGATGGCCCACGTCGGGGCCGCCGCGGGCGAGGACCAAGCCGTCACGGGCACCGCTCCCTGGCCGTCGAGGATCGGTAGTCGTCGGACCTCGGCCTCAGGGCCAAAAGTGGGCCGCCCTCGCCGCCGCCAGGGATCTGGACGCCCTGCGCTCCTCCAAGGACGGCCACCTCACGGTCGCCCAGCAGGAGGGCTACGTTATAGGGCCTCGCAGCAGGAGCCCGCCGAAGGAGTGGGGCGGCGCGAGGCCTGCGATCGAGCAGGCCCAGTTGCTGCAGCCGGAGGCGGTGCAGCCGAGGCAGCCAAGCCACTCGCCGCCGAGACGCCTCCGGCGAGCGGAGGCCCCGGTTCTGGGCTCGGAGGAGCAGGAATGGAAGGACAAGAAGTTGAAGAATAAGTTGAAGAAGAAGAAGAAGGACAAGAAGACAAGAAGGAGCCGAGGCTGGTGGACTAGCTTCAGAAGGTTCCAGCTACAACAAGTACGTTTGCTTCACCGGGGAGTGCAATGC
Source organism: Prorocentrum cordatum (assembly GCA_963575745.1). Classification (NCBI taxonomy): domain Eukaryota; class Dinophyceae; order Prorocentrales; family Prorocentraceae; genus Prorocentrum; species Prorocentrum cordatum. The sequence continues at coordinate 131,543 of CAUYUJ010020165.1, forward strand.
GGAGCGCAAGGTCTACAGGAAACTCTTCGACTTCAGTGTCGCGCCTCGGCATGGCATGGCGGAAGTGGTCGAGGCAAGCAACAAGGGCGGCACCGAGAGTGAGGTCGGCAACTTCGGCAGCAGCTCGGATCGCAGCACGCGTGACAAGTACCTGGACGACAACATCGGCAAGGAATACATCAGCAAGAAGGGCGACACCGAGAGCGAAGTCGACATTGACGGCAGCAGCTCGGTCCCCAGCACGGCCGCGAAGAACAGCGAGGCCATAGGCACATCGTTTGACATCTTCGGCGACGGCAGTGAGCAACACCGCGAAGCTGACATGGACTCGGCAATGGATGATTGGGCTAGCTGGCACCACAAGCTGAAATACCAGATTAATTAGACCTCCTCACGACCATACCAGAGTCCCCTCAGCATCGCGAGGGCTTCGATAACGTCCTTGGGGAGAACCAGGAGGCCTACGCGAAGGTGGAGAAGGCGCGGGCGCAGAGGCTTTCGCTATGGCGCGCGCCTTGGCGCGGACCAGGCGGTGAAGATCATCGGCGTCGAAGGCAAGTCTGGCGACGACACCTTCGGGAGCAGTCCTGGGGGCAACCCGAAGGCTGTGGTCGGCGGCGACATCCACCAGAGGGGCCCCGGCACCTCCTGGGAGAGATGCTCGAAGGCGGGCGAGGGGAGCAACGCAGGCGGAGGCTCCCACACCCTCGTGGCCTCTCCCCTGGCGCCGGCGAGTGCGAGAATGCGGACGAGCTGTTCGATCCCCACTTGGAGAGCCCCTCGGAGGAGCAGCTCAAGAAGCTCGCCGAGCACAGGTTCGGCATCGACTGGGTGAACACCTGCCTCGAATAGGCAGGAGGGGGGGGGGGGGGCACCTGTCTTTTCTCCACTAGGGGGCCACATGCGAACCCTACCCCTGCCCCCACGATTCCTGAGGGGGAGGGCGGGGTTCACTTCGCTCGGGAGCTTCCGAACGAAGTGAACCCCACCCTCCCCCTTAGAAATCGTGGGGGTAGGGGTAGGGTCCGCATGTGGCCCCCTATCCTGCTCTCTGCACCGGGGCGGCGCTGGCGTGGACGGCGCTCGAGGCCTGGAGGGCCCTCGGTCTCATGGCGCCAACATCGCAGAGCGGATTTCGCTCGGGAAACAGAAGGATGGGCCCAGTTTGTCCTGGAGAGTATCGCTCTGGATTTCGAAGTGAACTTCGTGCGGATCTTCCTGGCCAGGAATGAAGGGGGAGGCCCCATCGGGGGCCCTGGAGGCGCGGCTGGGTCCCCGGGTCGTCCTCGGGGCTCCCGCCCTTCGGCCCTCGGGGGGCCCTCCCCTCGGCCCCTCTGGGGGGGCCTCTGGCGGCCTTCGCTTCCCGCTCCGCCCTGGGCAGGTGTTGGCCCCCTCGGGGCGCGCGTGGCCGCCCGCCCTGTGCGGCAGGGGCCCCTGGGGCGGGTCCGCATCATCAGCAGCCTCGGCAGCCTCCTCGTCCGCCTCCCTCCCACCTCCTCCCTGTCTTCTCCCCTTTATCGGTCTTCATCTTCAGTTCCCCTCCTTGATTCTCCTCGTTCCTCCTCATCCTGCTCCTCCTACTCCTCTTTGTCCTCCGAGTTCCTATTTCTCCTCCTCCTCGTCCTCCCTGTCGTTCTCCTCACCCTCCCCATCGTCATCATCACCATCACCCTCACCCCTAGTTACCACCACCTTCACCATCACAATCACCATCACCATCACCATCACCATCACCATCACCATCACCATCACCATCACCATCACCACCACCATCACTATCAGCATCACCATCACTATCATCATCATCAGCAGCAGCAGCATCAGCATCAGCATCCTCATTATCAGCATCATCATTGTCTTAATCCTCATCAGCATCCAAATCATAATCCTAATCATCCTTCCCCTCGTCAACATCAATATAATCAGCATCAGCATCAGCATCAGCATCAGCATCATCATCGTCGTCATCGTCATCGTCACCATCATCACAGCATCACCATCAGCATCATCATCAGCATCATCATCCCCATCATCAACATCATCAGCATCATCATCATCATCATCATCATCATCATCATCATCATCATCATCATCATCAACATCATCATCAGCAGCAGCATCGTCATCATCATCAGCATCATTTGCATCGCCACCAGCATGAGCAGCAGCATGAGAAGCAGCATCAGCATCAGCATAAGCATCAGCATCAGCATCAGCATCAGCATCAGCATCAGCATCAGCATCTTCACCACCACCACCACCACCATCATCATCATCATCATCATCATCATCCTCATCATCATGATCATCATCATCATCGTCGTCGTCGTCGTCGTCGTCGTTAGCAGCAGCAGCAGCAGCACCACCACCACCACCACCACCAGCATCACCACCCTCATGAACAACATCGTCCTCCCTCATTCATCCTCTCTTCTCGGCCTGTCTCGTACTCCCCTCTCCTTGACCAAACTTTCAACTTCCCCATCCCGTCCCTCCACCTCCTCCTCCTCCTCCTCCTCCTCCGCCTCCTCCTCCTCCTCCTCCTCCTCCTCCCTACCACATTCTCGCCTTTCTCCATCCCCTCCCGGCTCCCCTCCCTGCTGCATCCCCTCCTCCTGCTCCACCTCTTCAAGTAGCCGCAAGAAGAATCGTTCACTGCAGATCCATCAAGTCGTCTGTGCAACGGGCTCGATCGTCAATCGACTCGGGATGAGGGGGGGGAGGAATGTAGCCGCTTGGGGCCGGCAGTGAGTCAAGACGATCGACGCTGTGCGAAGACATCGGTGCGCAAAACCAGATCGATCGAATCGTTGGCAGCCTTGCCCACCAAGCAGCCCAGGGCAGCAATTGCTGGTGCTGCAGCTGCGCTTGCCGCGCGGTGCTCACAGGGAGACCTTCCGCCGCGGGCTCGGGAGCATCGGGCAAGAAAAGCAGCACGTGCTTCTGCATAGGCCATCACTGGATGATACCGGAGAGAAACCCCAATCAGAATCTGTTTTGGGGTTATGGGGCTATGGGGCTATAGGGCTCTAGAGCTAGGGCTATGGGGCTATAGGGCACCCGGGCACCTGGGCACCTGGGCACCCGGGCACCCCGGCATCCGGCCGCGGAAATCGGCGGCGCACCTCACCCGGGCACCCAGGCACCCGGGCACCCAGGCACCCGGGCGTGCCGCCGAAATCGGCGGCGCACCTAAACCTAACCAAATGAATCCGCTAGGACCCCTACAGCGGCAAGCTCTGCTTCGGGAAAAACAACAAAGGCATACACATTAACTTTCGGAGCTCCGCGCGGGGCTCTGCAAGTTCATGTTTATGCCGCTTCTCCTTCTCCAAATCACACGCGTGATCAAAACGCAGTCGGCGATGCGCCCACGAGCGAACGTGAAGCGCCCGCGGAGGCATGAGGCCGTCCGTGCGCTTGTGCACTCGAGGGCGCACGCGTCGGCACAGGGGCAGACCGGCGGCACGAAAAAACAACTTCGTGCGAAGGCACGCTTGCATACCGCCGCGTGCACGCTCGCAGCAGTGACCTTCGTGCGCACGCTCCAAACACTTTTTTGTCGGCGGCCGCCTGGATCCAAGCCGAGCGGTAGGGCACGGTGGGACGCAACGAAGCAGATTGAGGCGCGGAAAGAAGAGGGGGAGACCGACGGGGCGAAAGGCCGAGAAATCGACTGCCGCACAAGAGTGACCTCGGCTGCGCGGCTTTCGGGGGGGCGCGGGAGGGGAGGAGGGGCCAAACCCCAGCGCTCAAGCCGCTGCTCTCGCATCACATCGGACGATCAGAGACCCCAGTGCGCCCGCAAAAGAGGTCACACCCCACGATAAGCGACGCGCGGTGGAGGGGAGCCTGCGCGCCGGGCAGGGCCGCCTGTGGGCGAAAACCGGGGGCGAGGCACGCCCAGGCACCGATGGCCGCGCGGCGGGCTCGACCAGCCGCCAGACGCGGAAGCGCGGGCGGCGAGGAGGGGTGCCCGCGAGGCCGGCCTGCCCGCGCGTCTCGGCCGCCACGGCAACCCGAGTGCCAGCAGGAGCCTCGGCGGCGGTCGCCGACTGGGCCAGCGCCTCGTGGCACAGACAGGTGGAGAGCTCGAGCGCGCCGACGGAGGGCGATCACCGGAGCGTCGGCGGCCCTGTGCGCGGCGTCCAGTGTGGGCGCCGGCGCGCTGCGCTCAGCACACGGGGGAGCCGTGCTGCGCGTGAGCGGAGACCCGTGGTGTGGCGGCCGCACCACGGCACCGCCCGTGTGGAGCACTCCGTGGGGTGCCGCCTCCACGTCCGCCAAGGGGGCAGAGGCGCGGGCCGGTGGGATGAAGGAACTGCCGCCAGGGGCAGCGGACGCGGGCGTCGTATCGTCGAGGTTGCGAAGGTCACCTCCCAGCCAAAACGGATCGCCCTTGTTGTCGTGATCGTGGAGGGCCCAGACCACCTGGAGATCGTGGAGGTCGGCGCCGGGGTCAGCACAGCTGTTGACAGCTGCAGGTGTTGGGCCAGGGTCGCGATCTTGCCGATCGACCTCGGCATCATCGTGAGTGGCCGGCCCACGAGCCTCTGGAGGACGTTGCGAGACCGAGCTGCCGTGAAGGGCAGGGGGCGTGTGTGACGTCCCATCGGGGCTGCGAAGATCACCGCCCAGCCCGCAAGGGTCTTCATCGCTGCCGTGGTCTTGGAGAGCCCGAGCCCCCGCGGGGTCGTGAAGGTCAAAACGCGGCCCGCTCCGAGGGCCAAGGATGAGGAAACCGAAAGGTACCGATACCGCTCCTCCCTGGACTTCTCGTGGGGTGCGCTCCGACCAGACTCTCGAGGCGAAGCCAGCGGTGGCGACGAGATCCCGCGAGGAGGCCCAGTAAAGGGGGAAAACGGCCGAAGGGCAGAGGTGTGGGTACCTCTTCCTCCTCTGCAGGGAGGCCCTGGGGCCCTGGTAGGGGGGGTGAAGATGACTACCTACCAGACCACCCCAAGCCAACCCGAAGACCCGAATTTCGGGTTGGGGGGGGGGTAAGGGTTCTACATGTGTCTTTTCGATGTTTCCCGCCCCCCCCCACTGGAACTCGAGGGTAAATCAGGGCCTTCGGGTTGGGTTGGCGTGGTTTGGTGGGCCCCGCGGGCCGAGCAGCCACGTGGTGCCCACGGCCCCCTGGGCCGTGGGCGGCCCTGGGCGGCGGCCGTCGGCCCGGCAGGGCCGCCGCGGGCGGCCACGGCCGAGGCGGCCGTGCTCTGGAGGGCCCTGCTCCAGATTTCGTAATAAAGGGAGGGGGGGTCTCATTTCGGGGGGGGGTCTCTTCCAGGCTATCCTGGAGGGCCTGGGGGGTCTGGGGACGATGTTTCGGAGGGTTCTCCCACGGGGGAGGTCTGAACTGGCTTGTCTTGGAGGGTCCAGACCCCCTCCCTTTTATTACGAAATCTGGAGTACCAATGCACCGCCACCAATCGGCTGTGCCTAAGCAGGGGCTCGAGGCCAGTAGTAGCCTTCATGACACGTGTGCCCCGAGCAGAAGCCATACGAGGTATACACACACCATGGCGGGGAGTGCAGTCGCAGGTGTTCACCCAGCAGACCTGGCCAGGCCCACTGTGGACCCTGGACTGGCGTACGGGCCTTCCTGGCCTAGGCCAGGAGACTGTACACCGATCCAGCGCCCAGGAAGTGCCTGGCCAGGGCTGGTGGCGGTGTATCGTAGGCGTCTCTCCGAGTGCTGCGGCTGGTGTGATTGCCCACGGACCCTGGGGATCGGGGGCGGGGTCGGAGAGGACCGACGGGGGTGATGGGGAGGAGGAGGACGGCGAGAGAGCTGCCGCCGGCCAGAGTCGTGCTGCGGCTCGGCCCGGAGGAGCAGGGAGAGCGGCAGACGCGGTCGATCCCAGGCAGCGCCGTGTCCACGGCACTCACGCCGAGGTATACGCTCGGCGACGTGCTGATCGGCTTCAGGCCGTACTCGCCCCTTGAGGTCTCGCAGGTGCAGGCGAAATTGCTCGCGGGTTGCCGCATCCTCACAGCAGGGATGTGGGCGCGCCCTCGCGGCCTGCGCGCCGCCACGGCCCAGCGCGGAAGAGAGGGATGAGAGGAGCGGGACGCAGCTCGCCAGGAGAGATGGAGGGACCGAAGCCAGTCCGATGCAGAGGGGATCTTAGGAGGCAACTACTGGGAGGTTTTCGTCGGAAGGATTAAGGAGGATTAAGCCCCATTGGGGGGCTCTTACGCAAGAGTGGGCCTCGGATTAAGCGGGATTAAGCCGGATTAAGCGGGATTCATCCGGATTAAGCGGGATTAAGCGGGATTAAGCCGGAGTTCGGACCAGGGCAAAATCAGAATTTGACCTCCCAGGAGTTGCATCCGAAGGGATCCAGTCCGCAGGGGGCACCGCTGCCGCAGCGGATGCCGCCCAGAGGCACAGAGCGTCGGGGGCTTCGTGGCACGTCGGGCAGCCAGGCGCACGCAGCCCACACGCCCCGACTCGACGCCCGTGCATCGTGGAGCAGCCGGTCACATGGCTGCGAAGGCGGCAGGAGCTGTGACAGGCCATGGCTCGCGCGGGAGGAATGGAAGGACCTCGGAGGGCACGCGTCCTGCGGCTGAACCCGGGCACGGGGTCCTCGGACCGAGGCTGGAGAGAGAGGGAGAGAGAGGGAGAGAGAAACATAACAGCAAACGAGACAGAGAGAGAGAGAGAGAGAGAACGAGAGAACGGGAGAACGAGAGAGAAAGGGAGAAAGACAGGTAGAGGGGAGGAGAGAGGTAGAGAGAGATGGGAGGCAGAGGCGGAGAAGGAGGATGAGGGCGTGGGACGGCACATGGGGGGGCAGAAGAGGTATGCATGGGATGGCGAAGGGCGGTGGGCTGAGGATGATCGGGTGGAGAAGGGTGATGAGGAAGACCAATGTAAATCCTAGACGAGGAAGACCAGTGTAAATCCAAGACGCATTAATGATGTTGCAATAATCCCTCCCTCTAAGCTCCCTCCACATAGGTCCCTACTAGACTTGATTTCAATTGCGGAAAGTGCCCCGTTAGAAGACAATCGTCTGAGAATCCTCAATCGTGTCGAAACACCCCTCCGGGACTTCGCGAATCAACGTGACTGCTGCGTCCAGACAATCCTAAATCGCGGCAGAACGCCATTCCTGGAACTTGAGCCGTACGAGTCCTGGAGACCGTTGCAGACATTCCAAACGAGTTTGCGCGGCACTAAGGCGAGAACCACATATTGAAAACAACCAGCCCTCCATCCTTGAAACCGCTGCACACTTTAAAAACGAATGCGCGCGGCGCTAAGGCGACAGCCACATGTAGAAAACGGCCCACCCTCCATATTTGAAGCTGCTTCGAACTTCTGAAGCGAATGTGCGCAACGCTAAAGCGAGAACCACTTTTGAAAACCGCCCGGCCTCCATCCGTTAAACCGCTGTGAAGTCCAAGCTCCGGGATCATGAATGATGAGGAAGTCTCGAGCGAAACGCCCTGTCCGCCCTAGCGAGACGCTTGGGGGCGCGACAAGGAGAAGTATGTATAAGGAAAGTGGATAAACTAGGACGAAGCAGAGAATTTGGAGGTGGAGGTAGGGGCTGGGATGTGAAGCAGTAGACCAGCCCTGGCGGAGTAGAACGCGCCGCCGTCCCTCATTCTGGCGGATTGGGCATCGGCTAAACATTTTTACGCTTGGCGGGCATGAAGGCCAGGCTTTTTCCGTTCCTCGAAAAAATATGAGTGCACCGACTTGGGCATGTGGTAACAAATAAAGTTGTTCCCACTGCGGACAGAAGGGATGCCGAAAGAAATCATGGAAATGAGGTGCCCATGTGGGCGCGTAGTACTAAGCAGGTAGCCAGTGGGACTAGATAGTGTAACACAAAGATATAAACATGCAACAGGGGGCACCGAACCAGAGAACGCGACATACACGTGCAAGTCAAATTCAGAAGGAGTCCCTGCCTGCCTGTTGTTCAGCAATGTGTCCCATGCGTTGGGCAAGTCTTGGGCCGACGTCGCGTGGTAACCCTCGTATCCCCATACCTGGAAATAATCCCAAGACTCACCACCGCAATCGGTGCAGCGAAGGAGCAGTAAATGAGCGGGCGACTATAGCGTGACTGGGCTGGGCATTTGGGCTGGCCAAGGGTGCTGCAAGGCTAGCGTAGTCGACGCATACTGGCCTAGCAGCTGAGCCACATATTCGAGCACTTACACGACGCGCCCTCCCCATCCTATCCTGAAACGACCCGCCGCCTCCATCAGTACCGTCAAGAGCAGCTGACCGGCTAAATGTTTCTGGTAGGCCGGCGCTGCAGTGCAGGGCGGCTACGTTGAAGTATGCACGAAATCTGGGCACGCATCGTGCATTTCTGCTGCCATCTGTCTCTTGTAGGCTGGCGCTGTCACTGCAGGCTGGCCTAAGCGGTTGTCGTTGGTGTTGGCACGCTACAGTCTGATTTGTTAGGATGGTTATGTTTGTGTAGGTCTGCCTAGGTCAAAGTGTGGCGCCAGAGCTTGTGCGTCCTCCACTCCCCCACCCCTCCGCTAGATCCACCCATCCCTTCGAAGGTAGGCTTGTGCTGCACGCAGGTGAGGTTGTAAGCTTGGCTTACGCATGTTACAAGGTGAAAGGGATGGCTCGTGACCTCGGACGTGCGAGACTTGGAAACCAGGCGGGCGCTCACCCACCGAACCGAACTATCGGAAGCAAGCGGGTGGCCGCTGGGCCCCCTCAAATGGTCACCAGCCTGCATCCCGATGCCCGGGAAGCCCATGGCCAAACCATCGGGTGACCGCTGGACCCGCTCATGGCTACCGCCGGGAACTCGTAGAGCTTCCCTACGATACACATGAATGGGATGCGGGCGCGGCAGCCTCGCGTTCCGCTCGCGCGAGGGTGCGGTTTCGTGGAGGGGGACGTGGAGGTCCCCCGCTCGGTTCCCGATGCCCGGGGGGCCCAGGCTCGACCCCTGGGCTGTCCGTGCACCGGGAAGCGGGCTGGCTGCCACGTGTAAGGGGCCCAGCGGTCACCGCCATAGAGGTCGGCCCTGGGCCTCCCGAGGATCGGAAGCAAGCGGGTGGCCATGTTTACCAGCCTCGAACTTATCCCTATCCCTAAGGTTGACACGCCCGAAAGCGATGACAGTCTTAGGGATGCGCACCCCCCCCAAAAAAAAAGGGAATCCCTGAGATTGGCATCGTGACGAGGAGATGTCCAGCAGAGGGATAGGGATATGTTCCAGGCTGGTAGCATTTCCGGGGGTCCAGCGGTCGCCCGCTTGTTTCGCTATAGTCGGGGCTTGTGGGCCTCCCGAATATCGGGAGGCAAGCTGGTGACAATGGAAGGGGGTCCAGCGGTCACCCGCTCGGTTCCCAATATTCGGCAAGTCCAGGATGGGGCCACGAGGGGGTGCCGGAAAAGCAGCGGGGGCGCTTGAAAAACGGGGAGAGGCACACGTTTGTTCCCAAAATTCTCGTTGTAAGAATACTGGGAAACAAGTGGGTGACCGTTGGACCCCTTAAGAATAGTCCCCCGTTTGTTTCCCAATATTCGAGAATACAAATACTGAGAAACAAACGGGTGACCATTTAAGTGGGTACAGCGGTCACCCGCTTGATTCCCAAATTTCTTATATCGTTAAACATGTTGGGGAACAAACGGATGCGCACATACAACGGGAGACCGCCATTAGCCATCCTGATGCGGATTCGCTCACACCCAATCTTAGAACAAATATCCACACGAAGAACCCAATCGTGTGCAGCTGCGTGTACCGCAGGGCAGGTGATACGAAGGAAAGGGGCGAGCAAACCACGAGTGGCGCAGGATATGATTCTCTCCTTACAGCAGCGCGCCAAAAGTCTGATGGAACACGAGCCGTGTGGGAGCTGCCACTGGGGCCTTTAGTAGAGCTTCCTATGGTATGGAGATGTATGGGGCCACGAAACATGTGAGGGGTGTGCCGACTTGGGCGCGGCCACTCATGCGAACCCTACCACTGAGGCCTTCGGTGGAGCTCCCTATGGGGCAGCGTGTGAGGGGTGTGCCTCGGTAAGGACACGCATGCGGGCGCTGGCTCTGAGAGCTTCTGTGAAGCCCCCTTATGGGGCCATGAAACGTGTGAGGGGTATGCCGACCTGGGCGCGGCCACGCATGCGAACTCTGCCACTGTGGCCTTCGGCGGAGCTCCCTATGGCATAGGGCCACAAAAAGAGGGGCGTTCCGACATGGGCGGCGGGAGCGCATGATGGCGGGAACGAGGAGAGGGAGGGGGAGAGGAGGACGACACGGGAGGAGGATGTGGAAGAGGAGGAGGAGGAGCGGAGCGGGGCGCTGCGGATTCAGACCGAAGACCCAAGACTACTACAAGATGGCAGGGGCAGCGGTCCTCTCCCGGGTGCATTCTGACCAGGATCTCGAGCAGAATCCAGCCGAGGCGGCGAGGGCCTTCCAGGACGAGCAGCGGCGGCGGCACCCTCTCCCCCTCCGAAGGGCAGCTAACGCGCGCGACCACGCCGAATGCAGATCCATGTTGTCCCGAAGAGGCGAAACTCCGTAGCTGATCCATGGCCTGCATGAGCTCCTGCCACTGCTCCGAGTGGTCGGGCTCCACCATGCTCTGATAAGTCTGCTGCCGTGCGGGCTCCACGACGATGACCTCCCGAGGGGGTCGGAACGCGCTCGTCTCGTGGCCACGACACCGTCCGCCACTGCACTCTGATCCCGTCCGTTCTGCTCGTCCTCCTCCTCCCCCCCCCCCTCCTTCTCCTCCTCCTCCTCCTCCTCCTCCTCCTCGTCCTCCTCCTCGTCCTCGTCCTCCTCGTCCTCCTCCTCGTCCTCCTCCTTATCCTCCTCCTGCCAGAGGAGCCAGTCGGGCATGCCCTCGCTTCTTCGCGAGCACGCAGCTCACCCCGCGGGCAGACGCCGCATCCGGGATGGGTTGCTGGAGTGCGCTGGCCACTCGAGACGCCAAGGCAGAGCACACTGCCAGCTGCCATGGACGCAACGCTGCCAATCAGTGGCACGGCAGGAAGAAGAGGAAGGGGGAACGAAGAGAAGAGGCGGACAAGGCGAGGACGAAGCGAGGCCAGGGGTGAATGGCCCTGTGAACCATCCGAGCGAGCGCGCACAGGCACATAGAACAAGGCCTCGCACTACGCTGAACAAGGAGAAACCTCTCAGGACATATCAACGTAAACACAACGCAGTGCCATGGATGATAGGAACACTATCTACACTCCTATCACCAGGAAGGGAGAAAGCGGAGGGAAAACGAGGGCGAGGAAACCCAGCGCATGAGAATGACAACGCAGGATAAGTTTGACCCTTGAAGCGGACGCGACTTGAAAATCAACGAGTGGCGGAAAGCAGAGGCCAGGTAACGTAGCTGACCGGAAGGTCAGGCGGCTGCGTGGGCAGCCACCGCATGCCGTGCGCCACCCAGCCAGTGTGAATTGGATCGAAGAGCATGAACACGCGAGCTAGAAGCACCCCACGGACCAGACGCGCGCAGAGAGGGAACGCGGAAGAGTGCCATCGCCCAGGAGGCAACGCCAGAGGGGAGGAAGAGGAGGAGAAGCAGCTCGGGCGAGGCCGCGCCCCGCGGGGCGCGTCACCGCAAGCGGCTTCAGGACGCGTCCGTGGCAGGCAGGTCGACCCTGCGATGGGCGCAGCTCCGAGGCACCCGGGGACGGCTGGCGGCGCGGCTGTCGGGGGGCTGCCGCGGGGGAGGCAGTGGGCGGTGCTGCCCGCCATGCTGGCGGTGATGGGGCAGCTGGCTACACCGAAGCCAGCCATGGTGACCGCAGGCATGCTGCCGGTGATGATATTCGCCCGAATCGTAAGGACGCGCCCCGTCGAGGCGGTCGTAACACTGACAGGGGATGGGATGGCGGTAAGTATACAGTGTGGTACCCGGCGTCGTATTCTGTACAAGGGTTGAGCTCGTCGTGATTGGACGGCCGCGCTCGTCCAACGTATGCCACCTGAAATGGTCATGCTCGTCAATTCTTTCTAAGAACCGAATAGGATCTCCCCCCCCCGGCGTTATCGGTCCCCGTTTCGGGTATGTAACTCATATATGATTATGACCACACGTCCATCCTAACAATGAAATCACAATGCCAAATGCCAACCGGGTTCCCCCCCTGAGGATCCCTTTGTTATACAAAAAACAAAAACAAAAAAACAAACAAAAAAAACTATGCGGTGACATTTTTGGTTATAGCATAGCACTTTTTCCATAATCCCTTGCACACAAAAAAAACGACGAAGTGCACACGCGCGCGTCGTCGCGCGCGCATGCCGAAATCCTTCAAAAACCTTCGGTGCCTGAAGGATTTCGCAATCGAGTTCCCCAAAAACATACAAAAACACATGGCTTCGCAACACTGATTTGCTAAACAAGTTTCCGCGCGAGCTCTTGCGAAATCTTAGGAAACCATAGGTTGTTCAAAGATGTTCACAAAATGCTACCAAACGGGCTTCGCGCGCGCATGTCGAAATCTGTCGAACGCCCTTGCGCGTGTGCCGTGGCGAGAATCCTTTACAAAAAACGGGAAGAAGTGCAGACGCGCGCGTCGTCGCGCACGTATGCCGAAAACCTTCAAAACCCATCGGTTTCGGAAGGATTTCAAAATCGTGTGTCCCAACAACCTACAAAAACATATGGTTTCGCAACACAGATTTGCTAAATTAGCTTCCGCGCGAACTCTTGCAAAATCTTAGGAAACCGTAGGTTGTTCAAGATGTTCACAAAATGCTACCAAACGGGCTTCGCGCGCGCATGTCGAAACCTGTCGAACGCCCTTGCGCGTGTGCCGTCGCTAGAATCCTTGACAAAAAACGGAACGAAGTGCAGACGCGCGCGTCGTCGCGCGCGAATGCCGAAAACCTTCAAAACCCATCGTTTTCGGAAGGATTTCGAAATCGTGTGTCCAAAAAACCTACTAAAACACATGGTTTCGCATCACGGATTTTCAACAAAAGCGTGCGCGCGCGCTCTTGCGTCGTCGTCGTCGTCGTCGTCGTCGTCGTCGTCGTCGCCGTCCTCCCTCCTCCTGCGTCGTCGTCGTCATCGCCTACGTCGTCCTCTGTCTTTCCTCGTGTTCGTCGTCGTCGTCCTCTTTGGCGTCGTGGTCGTTTCCGTCGTCGCTGTCGCCGAGGTCGGCCTTCCTCCTCCTCCCTCGTCGTCGTCGTCGTCCGTCGTCGGCGTCTCGTCGTCGTCCCTCCTATTTCGTCGCCGTCGTCGTCGTCGTCGTCGTCGTCGTCGTCGTCGTTGTCGTCGTCGTCGTCGTCGTCTTCCCTCCTCCCTCGTCGTTGCCGTCGTCGGCGTCGCCGTCCTTCCTCCTTCTTCGTCGTTCGCGTCGTCGCCGTCCTCCCTCCTCCCTCGTCGTTGTCGTCGTTATCGTCGTTGTCCCCGTCGTCGTCCTTCCTCCTCCCTCGTCGTCGTTGGCGACGCCGTCGTCGTCTTCGTCGTCGTCGTCGGCGTCGGCGTCGTTGTCGTCTTCGTCGTCGTCGACGTCGGCGTCGTCGTCGTCGCTGCCGTCGTCGTCGTCGTCGTCGTCGTCGGTGTCGTCGTCATCGTCGTCGTCGGCGTCGTCATCGTCGTCGTCGTTGTCATCGTCGTCGTCTTCGTCGTCGTCGGCGTCGGCGTCGTCGTCGTCGTCGGTGTCTTCGTCGTCGTCATCGTCGTTGTCGGCGTCGTCGAAGTCGTTGGAGACGTCGTCGTCGTCGTCGTCGCCGTCGTCGTCGTCGTTGTCGCTGTCGTCGTCGGCGTCGCTGTTGTTGCCAAGTGCCATGTGGTACCCACCGTCACGGTCTTAAGAGATTTTGCAAACCAAGTTGCGGGTGGGTGGGTGGGATGTTTGCGCGAGCAGTGGAATGGACAACTCACTGCGAACAGAAATTAATCTTCCAGCCCAAAGAATCTCGAAGACGGCGCGCCGCTGAATGCTGGGCAGCAGGTCGTGGGAACGATGTGAACGCGGCACTGGTGATAGCAATTGCTTTTGAGGGAGCGACTGCTGGTGCAGCACAAGATGGCGAAGCCGTCGGCGCTGCAGTCGCCTTGATTTTCGAGGTTGATTTCGCCGATGCTGTTGGCGGTACTGTCGGCGCTGCCAGCGGGGCAGCACTTGCGTCGCCGCCACCGTTGCCGTCAACCTTCGTCCGCGTCAGATGCTCGTCGCCGCGTGCGCCCGCCCGCCGCGGAAAGCCCGTCGTAATCTAGCGGCGCCCTGCAACGGGCAGCCTCGTGCACGAGCTGCTCTGTGACGGCCCCGGCGGTCCTGGTCTTGGTCTCCAGCGTGTCGAAGACCCGCCGCCGGCGCGCGTGGCTGACACCTCGATATAGTACGTTAGGGAGGCACCAACTATACACCAACACCGATCCCGGCCAGGATCAACCTGGGCCCAGGATCGGTGTATACGCCCTCCTGCCATGGGCAGAATGCATATACACCGATCCTGGGCCTAGGATCGGCCTGGGCTGGATCGGTGTAGGTGTATAGTTGGTGCCCTCCGATACGTGTGTCATGACAGCCTGGATCTGCACTTGCTCGTCTGTCAGGCCAACGGCGAAGGGTCCATCCGCAAGAGGGCTGCCGGCCTCGTGGCTCCTAGACCGCGCGTTCGCCCATGCTCGGAACACACAGCAATGGGAAGAACCTTCCACGGAATCGCATGTCGCGCGTGGGCTTCCAAGTACGCACTCGCGCTGATGTCCGAGAAGAAGGTGCATACGTCGGTCCGCCGCCCATCGGTTGGACATGGTGCTCCGGGTGGCTCCTCCCAACCTGGGCGGTGCCATTCTCTTCAGCACCCTCAGCTGTCTGGCCACTCTCCTGGCAATCCGCCAAGGTGGTCCAAAGAGCCACCATCCATCAAGTCGGGCCCGCAAGCGCCATTCTGCGCAGTTGCCGCCGCGTGACAGTACCCAGCCCACGAATAATTTCTCCGTGCTTTTCTGACTTGTTGCCCTGTGCACTGTGAGCGGTTCCCGACGCCGCCTCCCAGGTCCAGCCGCGCCACATGGACATGTACTCCGCAATGTGCGTGTGGCACAAGGAAGGATCAGCATCACTGCTAGTGTGTTGGTCGAGCCACTCGCTCCACAGAACCAGTCGCGCGCTGTGTCGGGGCCGTCTGCGTGCGACGGCGAGCTCGTGGCCCATACCGCACAAAGAGCTGCATCCCTCACCTCATTCGCCTCGCAAGCACGCCCGAAACACTGCGGCGGCGAAGGACCCGTGACCGCCATTGCGTCGCGAGCGTGAAGTTACCCACTATGATGCGTATCCGCCGTGCTGCGCAAACATCCTGGGCCAGGAGCCAAGCGACAGGCTGCCAAAAACTCGTTGTCCAGGACGTGCTCTGGCGGACATCCCAGCTGGGCAACCGTCGGGAACACGTAGATGCTGCACACCACGATAACCATACTGAGGTCGAATGTCCCCCCTCCAGTCCGAAAGTGTCGCCATATATCTTGCCTACGGATCGGATCGGATCGGACCACTGGTGCGGACAAGCGCCCGGGCCCCTTCAGTGCGAAAGCGGGGGAGGCCGTGGCCTCGCATGACAGCTGCGCGGGCTGGGCGCCGACTGGGGGAGAGGTGTACTTCGCGAACATGTCTTCCAACTTCTCCCACTCGTGATGTTGTAGCCTGGCTGTAGCCGCGTGATGCCATTGAGGTCAAAGTGTCGTCGCGGTGTCAGGAATCGGTTGTCTGCGGCGTGAGAACGGCGAAGAACCTCGTGGATATCATCCTCCTATTTTTCCATTGTCCTCCGTAATGGCGCTGTTACTTGACGTGCCAGTGAAGAGCACGAGTGCCAGTGAAGAGCACGCTGTGCCATTCATGTGGCAGTTGCTGCGCGACGCGAACTGCGCATCTCCATATCATGTTTCGCTGCGTTGCCAACGGGTTTTGCCAGAATTGCGAACCTTCGCCTGAGCCGATTAAGTAGGCTCAAATACTTGCTCGACGTGGCCCACGTCAAATTCACGGCTGCCTTGTCGGCGCGCGTGTGTTCTTGGAGGCGGTCGACGCCGGTTCCCCAGAAAGTATCAGCCATGATCTCGGACAGGTCTAGGGGCAAGTTCGATATTTTCTCGGAGATGCTGTAGACCAGAACAGCTCATCGGTCATCGGTGATCGCCTCCATACTGTAGAACTAGCGTCGTTGTCACATCCGGAGACTCAGAAAGCGCGAGTAGATGCCCGAAGCCAATGCGAACAACATCCGTGGTAATGGGCATTCACTCCAGATTCCCGCTTCCAGCGGGATTGGGCATCCCGGCATGCAGCAGGAACTCTCCGATTGACATATGATACAATAACTCCAGACGCCGCGTCGCCGATTCAGCGAAGCCTGCGGCTTCCGCCGAGATCATCACATACAGCTTCGAAACCGACGGGGCAGACCACACAGTCAGTATGGAATCGTACATCATAATGAGACGTTCACCTCCTCCATGACGGCGTAGCCTGCGCGGTGCTCTGACGACTGTGCTTGTAGGCATGGTCCTACCTTGGATGAATTCTCTTTGCTCCTTTGGGATGTCTGGCCAACCTATTGGCTCCCAGCCAAGCTTGTGCGCATTCGCGCCGTCGGTTTCCATGAGATGGCCGCGGGCATCACTCGTGCTGCGAGCGAGCCGAAGGAGCGGCTGATCAATCGAGCTTTGCTGCGTTCGCCCCTGGCTGCCGGTCATCCCCGATGCGTGCGCCATCGGCACGGGGGGGCCGTCTCTCCTCGGCCGCCGCTTCTCACACTTGGGCACCGCACCCGTCACCTCCTCCCCCTCCTCCTCCTCTTCCTCCTCCTCCTCCGGCTAATCCTCCTCCTTCTCCTCCGCCTCCTCCTCCTCATCTTCCTCCTCCTCCCTCATCTTCCTCCTCCTCCTCCCTCTCCTCCTCCTCCTCCTCCTCCTCCTCCTCCTTCTCCTCCTCCTCCTCCTCCTCCTCCTCCTTCTCCTCCTCCTCCTCCTCCTCCCTCTCCTCCTCCTCCTCCTCCTCCTCCTCCTCCTCCTCCTCCTCCTCCTTCCCTCCTCCTCCTCCTACTCCTCCTCCTCCTCCTCCTCTGCCTTCTCCTCCCCTCCTCCTCTCCTCCTCCATCTTCCTCCATCCTCCTCCTCCCTCCTCCTCCTCCTCCTCCTCCTCCTCCTCCCCTCCTCCTGCTCCTCTTCATCCTCTTCCTTCTCCTCGTCCGCCTCCTCCTGTCGCTGAAGCTGCATGCTCCAGTGTTCATCCTCTCTCTCCTCCTCCTCCTCCTCTCCTCCTCCTACTCCTGCTCCTCCTCCTCCTTCTCCTCCTCCTCCTCCTCCTCCTCCTCCTCCTCCTCCTCCGCCTCCGCTTCCGCCTCCTCCTCCTCCTCCTCCTCCTTCCTGCTCCTCCTCCTCCTCCTCCTCCTCCCTCTTCCTCCTCCTCCTCCTCCTCCTCCTGCTCCTCCTCATCCCCTTCTCTCCTCCTCCTCCTCCTCATCATCATCCTCCCTCTCCTCCTCCTCCTCCTCCTCCTCCTCCTCCTCCTCTCCTCCTCCCTTCCTCCTCCTCCCCTCCTCCTCCTCCTCCTCCTCCTCCTCCTCCTCCTCCTCCTCGTGTTCCTCCTCTGCCTTCTCCTTCCTCCTCCTTTCGCCGGGAAGCGGCAAGAAAGTCCACACCAATAGGTCTCGCGCTGATCGGGTCCGATCTCGTTGCTGTCGGTGGGGGACCGTCGAGGCTTCCACGCTGGCCCAAGGTGAGCAAGGCGCACGGCTCTCCCGGCGCCCACGAGGCGACCCGCTCCATGATCCCCAGAAGCTCGTAAGGAACCCCTTCCACCTCTTCCTCAACCTCCGCCTCGTCCCCCAATTCTCCACACGCTCCTCCATATCCTGCTCGTCTCCTTCGCCCGACCTTGTCGCTTTGACGACTCTCGATACGGTAGCCGTCCATGGCGTGCCGGAAACTCGCTGCGACCTCAAGGTCAAAGAAGCCAACGAATGCGTACCCCTTGTTTTGTCGCTGTCTGTTCCTCAGCGGCATGTGGAAGAAATCCGCCGATTCCCTTCTGGGCCATCCGAAGCATGCTTGCAGGGACGAAACTCCAAACACAAGCTCTGACCCACGCTGGGGATAAATCAGAAGTGCAAGGAGAAAGAAAATGAAGGTTTATGCGAGGACGGGCCACTACACTTTGCGGCCGTACAGCTGGACCAGGTGCGATCATTCTTATCCAGTTCGCGACAATTCCTTCGTACTGAGCTTTCCTATCATTGCGGTAATTCCTGTTGAGCCAGCAGGTGCAATGCAGCCCGTGCCAGCGAGGCGATATCTAAGGGAAGGAGTATCGGCGGTGTATCTTCCGAGCAGCAGCACACAATTGCCCTGAGTCCCACGTGGGTGGGTTTACACATAGATCGGTGTTCAGAGGAGCCCCTGGCATGATAAAATATGAATTGCTGCGTTGGCCGATGGTAGTGGTTATCTGAAAATAGGGCAACGACGACAATGACCCGTACGTCGGATCATCCAGGCAAGCAAACAGTGGCAAGCATACACTGGCAAGCACGAGACTAAGCCTACAGTGGCAAGCATGCAGCGGCAAGAGACCCGCGATTCTCCACCAGCGGCTGGGAGGAGGGACTGAGGGGCGCTGAGAAGAGAGGGGCAAAGGGAGGCCGAGAGGGCGAGGACGACAAGGAGAAGGATGGGGAACGGCAACCATGGAACTCCCTAATTCATCAACTCTTCGTTTCTCGACGACGGTGTCTTTTATCGTCAACCCGGCAACCGAGGATCGGCTGCACGCAAGAGCGGCCCCGGACAATGAGTGCCCCTCTGATGCGCGGCTGCCGGGGGCTGCGGGGCAGCCTAACCCAAGCGCGCAGGCCCAGTGGGTGGAGCTTCGCGCGCCCGTGTGCCGAGCCCGCGTGCCCGAAGCACCTCGGAGGCACGCTGCGCACCGCGCCGCCGAGGCGGAGGCCCGGGGGCGGCGGTGCGGCGCTCCGCGCCGCGCCGCAGCCAGCATCGGAGCCGAGCACGGCAGCAACGCCCACGGTGGGAGCACTGGATCAGGGGCCCGTGGACGGACCACGGACCTGAGCCCGAGCCTCGTTGGCCGCCTGGGCGTCCACGAGGGGCCCACGGGATGGCGCAGCCGGTCGGTGCCAGGGAGGAGCCGCCTCGGCGGCGAGTGTCCGAGCGCGCTCGAGGTTCTGCACAGTGGCGCGCAGCTGGGCTGACGAGCTACACGTCGTTCATTTCTAATCGTGCTCATTTCTAATTGTGCTCGTTTCTAATTGTTCCTGGCCCCCTAGTGGCCAGGAAGAGGCCCAGGATAGGTAGAACAATTAGAAATGAAAGGATCTTGGCCTCCCAAAAATCGAAGAACTTTCGAATAATTAGAAATTAACAGCGTGTACGGAAAAGGAACAAGAGAAAAAAAAACCCTTGGAAAAATAATCGAGGTTCTGAAAGTCGGTCGGACACCAATCGAAGCCTGGTCATGGACGTCACCGCTGCCCCGATCAGACGAGGAACCCTCCAGGGTCTGAAGCATCCTGGGCACATTCCTTACCGAGCGCCCCCACCGCACTTGTCACCGGCACCGCCACCGCATGTGCAGAGGAACCCCAAAACGCAGGGACATGAACTGCTCGAGGTCCGCGCGAGCTTCGTGGGCCTGCGCTGGACCCCCCCCCCCTCCCTGGCGCGGCGCCGATCCGAGAAGTCCGAGCAGACCGCCGAAGGCTTCTGCCTGCTCCCTTGCTTCTCTCCGGGTGCCGCCACAGCTACCTACCAGACCACCCCAACCCAACCCGAAGACCCGAATTTGACCCGAATTTCGGGTTGGGGGGTACGGATACCATGTGTTTTTTCAACGTTCCCCGACCCCCCCCCCACTGGAAATGGAAGGCAAATTGAGGGCTTCGGGTTGGGTTGGGGTGGGGTGGTGGGTGGTGTAGAGGCAGCAGCGGCGCTCCGCGCGCCGGCTCCGACGCCCGCGGCGCCCCGCAGCCGCAGGCAGAGCCCCCGACGACGGCCGCGCTCTGCCGCCGCGCCCCGCGCCGCGCCCCGCGCCGCGCGCGGCGCGGGCGGCGGCCGCCCGGGGGCCGCCGGCGCGTGCGCCCGCGCGCCCGCCCCCGCAGAGCCCCGGCGGGGCCCTCGTGGGCAGCCTCCTGGAACTTCTCGGCGTCCGCCCGCTCGGCCACAGTCCACCCGTGCAGGAAGGAAGCGCGCTTCGGGGATGGACAGACCTCCCTTTAGTAAAACGTGGTTTAGTGAAAACGACCTCGGGCCCAAACCTGGCGGGCGCAAGCCTGGGAAACAACGGCCAGGGCGCCCTCTCGAGCACCGAAAACGGACAATTCACTAATCGACGTGTCACTGTTGGGGGTTCTGTCCACCCCCGAGCGGTAAGGATGCAAGGGCCTTGGACGCCCATGCCGAGGCTCTTCGAGCGGTGCTGGCCTTCGAAGGTGGTCGAGGATGGGCCGAGGATGTCCGAAGAGGCAAGGATGCAAGGGTACCCTTGAGAAGGTTGCCCATCCTTACTGTGCGGGTTGACTGTACTTTTTTTGCTGCTATCGTACCGTCCGCCCTGCACCGTCGCTCAAAAGCAGCGGCTGCAGCCGCCTGGTCTGAACCGTGCCACTTCGGAGGGGGACAAGGGAGTCTCCGCCCGCTCAGATGCCAGCTCGTCGTCGCAGGACTCGCCCTCTCCGGCCGTCGACACCGCTGGCCCCGAGGCGCCAGAGCCGACAACGAACGGAGAAGGCGGGGACCCCTGCAGCTGCTGAAACAGACACGTGGCCGATGCTGGAAATCCTAGACCCAACAGGGTTACCATCTCTTGGATGCTGTTCTCTCACCTTCGCGACCGTCCGCCAGCCATCCCTTTACTCCTGAGCTCACGCTCCCTGGCTATGACTGTCCCACGATGGGCACGCCTGGCTCCCAAGCCGGGGACGGCGAACAACCACTGGGGGCATAATTGGTCCGGAGTAGAATACATCTCCGTGCATTGTGTTACCAATCGTCGTTCAGGGGGTCGAATACCCGTGTCACGACCACCAGCCCAGTCCTCCCACTGCCCATCCCCCAAGTCCCTCCACCCTCAAGAGGGAGGAGTTAAAGGGGGGAGGTGGCGGGGATCGACCTGTTGGTTGTGACGAGGGTCGCTCGAAGGAGGTAAAAGCCCGTCGCACGAGGAGGCGCTCTCACCGACGTGTAATAACATGCCGCGCGAAAACGTGCCGGGGCTTCGCCTTGACGTGCGGGTCGCGAAGTGGCTCCTGATGACGATCCCCTCCCCCGCGACTCCCCCTTCAGAGGCCCATGTCCTGTAAGCGACTCTCAGCATAATCCCAAAAATCATTGATACAACATTACCCGCAAGAAATCCTGCCCTCAACCAGCAAGTGTCACAGGGATAGCTTTTAGGCCGCTCCTCTTGCCGAGAGTCTCAGTTCGCTGAGATGTCGGTGGTGGGGTAAACGCGCCCAAAGACCAAGCTCTATTGCGCCTGCGCTGGACTACGAACGCCTTACAATACTGCCACTGGCTATTTGATCACACGTGGGGCCTGTGGAAACGCGACCAAACCCCCAAGGGCAGCACAGCACTGCCGACTCGCCCCCGTCGACCCTGGCGGACTCCCAAGCCAACGCCAATCCACTTTACCCACATCCTCCTCATCCTCCTCCTGCTCCTCCGCCTCCTCCTCCGCCTCCTCCTCCTAATGATCATGATCATCATGTACCACCACCATCACTACCACCATCATAATTATCAGCATCACCATCATCATCATAATCATCATCATCGTCAACATCATCATGATCGTAATCATCAGCAGCATCAGCATCAGCATCATCAGCATCATCATCCGCATCATCACGAGATCCACCATCACCATCATAATCATAATCATCATCATCATCATCATCATCATCATCATCATCATCATCATCATCACCATCACCATCACCATCACCATCATCATCATCATCATCATCATCATCATCATCATCATCATCATCATCATCATCATCATAAGCATAAGCATCATCATCACCAACACCATCACCATCACTATCATCATCATCATAATCATCATCATCATCATCATCAGCAGCAGCAGCAGCATCGTCATCGCCATCATCATCATTATCATCAGTAGCAGCAGCAGAATGCTCAGCATCGTCATCAGCATGGTCACCATCATCAGCATCAGCATCATCAGCAGCATCCGCATCAGCATCATCATCATCATCATCCTCAACATCAGCATCACCATTACCATTATCGTCATCATAACCATCACCATCACCATCGTCCTCACCAACACCGTAAACATCATCAATAGCGTTATCATCATCAGCAACATCATCAGAATCAGCATCATCACCACCACCATCATCATCATTATCAGCATCATCGTCGTTATCCCCAACATTCTTGCAGCCATCAGCATCATCAACACCAGCATCATCATCACCACCAGCATCACCATCTGTTTCAGTATGAGCATCATCATCATCATCATCAGCATCAGCATTGTCGTCATCGTCATCATCATCATCATCATCATCATCATCATCATCATCATCATCATCATCATCATCATCATCATCATGGTCATCGTCATTATCATTATCATCATCATCATCATCATCATCATCATCATCATCATCATCATCATCATCATCATCATCATCATCATCATCCTCATCAGCCTCATCATCATCATCATCCAACTCCTCCTCATACTCCTCCCTCTCCTCCTCGAATTCCTCCTACCCCTCCCCTCCTTCTCCTCCTCCTCCTCCTCCTCCTCCTCCTCCTCCTCCTCATCATCATCATCATCATCATCATCATCATCATCAGCCTTGTCCTCCTCCTTCTCCTCCTCGTCCTCCCTCCTCCTCCTCCTCCTCCTCCTCCTCCTCCTCCTCCTCCTCCTCCTCCTAGCCGTTTCGGCTGGGGCTCGAGCGAGCGGGCGCGCGCGCGGCGACGCCCTTCCCAAGCGTGCACTGGCGTTTTTCGAAGCGGCGCACCAGTGCGAGCCTATGGCATGCCGCGGCGGCGAGCAAGCTCGTCCTGGCGCGCGGGAGGCATCCGACTCCACGGTGGCCTTCGCAGCGGTGCAGGAGGCGGAGCTCGCGGCCATGGAGCGGCCGTCCGGGCGGCGGTGCAGCCCGACCCACCTCGTGACCCTCAGCCCGGAGGTCAGCAGCGACTCCGAGTGCGACAGCCTCAGCAAGGAGGACAGCGACTCGGAGGACAGCAGCTACAGCCAGGAGGAGGAGTGGAGCGAGTACCCGAAGCTGGGCGCCAGCTCGGACATCAAGCCGCAGTCCGGATGGTCTGGTGGCGAGGGCAGTGTCGGTACCTCCCCTGCCCCAGCGACGCCCCCATGGAGGGCAAGGGTGGCGTTGCCGAAGCAGCGGGACCTGAAGAAGGTGAAGGTGCAGCTGAAGCCCCGGCTGGCGCCCACGCCGCCCTGGAGGGTGGCGATTCCGCCCTGGGCAAGGGCGGCGAGGGCTGCGGTGGCCTACAACAGCAAGGGCACGAAGGGGAAGCAGCAGGACTTCGCGGGAGCCCCTTGGAGGAAGGAGTAGATCAGTTCTGCTTCGAGGAGTGCGAGGACTTCGAGGCCCTGTGGGACTTAGAGAAGGTCTTCGAGGTTTTCGAGCCGCTGGAAAAGCCGTACTCGTTAAACGAAGGCGGGAGCACCAGCGGCAATCCGGGAGGCACCGTGCACGTGTCCGACCAGGAAGAGTCGCCGCGTGGCCGTGGAGAGGCGAATGAGCGCCCCGCGGAGCTACGCAGCGATGAACCCAGCCTGGTCGCAGTCGCTGGGGCCCGGCCTGGCCAGGCCAGGAGTCGCTGGGCGGACGACCTCGACGACAGCTACCTGGCCGCTGGGCCCGCGGACGACGACGTGCAGCCGGGCGAGGGCGACCACGGCGCCGAGGGGCACGTGAAGGAGCCCTGGCATGAGGCGAACACCGCGGGCAAAGATACCGAGGACATCAGGGACCCGATGACCGAGGACCATAGGGTGCACAGGCTGATGCAGGAGCTGCACTTTGATACCTTGGATTGGGAGAGTAGGACCGAGGCCTCCAGCGCCCTGCGGAGGTTCGTCCAGGTTTTCGAGGGCTCGCCTAAGTTTGATGTGAGGCCATGGCCGAGATCATCAAGGACGAGCTCGTCTAAATGCGACTCGCTGGTGCAGGAGATCCGCGTACGGGACTCCTGAACGGGCTGCCTACAGTCTATCGGTTTTCGTCGGCCGTTGGGCCCATCGTCGCCACGGTTGGACTCGGCTCGGAGAGCTGGGGGCTCTTTCCCGCGGCCTGGATGGGCTGTGGGGGGAGCCGTGGTGCCCCTGGGGGGCGGTCTGTCGTAACGCTTGGTCCCGCGGAGCGGCGGCCCGCTAGAAGGCGAAGCCTGGCACAGACCAGGCATTCATTCTCATTCTCCTCCTCCTCCTCCTCCGTAGCCATTTTGGCTCAAGTGAGCCGCGCTCCGGGAGGCCCTCGCAGCGCGCGCTGCGCAGGCGCGTGGCGCGCCAGAGGCCATGGAGTCGGCGGGTGGCGCGGCTGGCGGCAGACGCTGGGCGACCGCGAGCGCCCGCACCCTCGCCCGCAGGCTGCGGCGCGAGGCTCGCCGTGATGAGGGGCCGTCGCGGGCGGCTGCGCCGGTAGTGCGCGAGAAGGCCTTTCGCGCCCCCCTTCGCGAGCACTGGCGGCTGTGCGACAGCCTCGGGGCGCACCTGCCCAGCATGGGCGAGGCGCTGCAGGCCGCCAGGCTGCTTCGGATGCCGCCCGACACCGTCGCGCAGTGCGAGGCACGCGCCTCCGCCTGGCGCGGCGCGCGGCCCGCCTCGCCCCATCCTCGGCCGCTGGCGCCTCCACACGCGGGGGGCTCGGACGCCCGAGCGCTCGAGCGCCCGCCGACAGGCGATGCGACGCCGCTCGGGGGCGAGGCCACCCCCGTCACGCCCGTCTGCTTCGCGAAGGCCGGCACGCTGCTGCAGGAGCTGGGCGTCGGCAGCCCTGCGGGCCTTGGGGCCCCTGCGGGGGACTGCTGCCCCGAGGGTGGCGACGCGCGACGCTGCTGCCGCGCGGGACACCGCTGCCGCGCTGGACGTCGTTGGCGATTGCCCCGTCGTCGAGGCGAGCTCGGACGTAAAGCTCGAGCGCGTTGCCTCCCCGGCCGCCCAGCCGCAGGAGCAGCTGGAGGTGTCGAAGCTGCAGGAGGAGCCCACGGTCGAGCCCGAGCGGGTCCTGGTGGAGTCCGTGGGCGTGTGCACGGCCGTTGACGTCGAGGTCGGCTCGGTGCGGGAGTTCGATGCCGTGGAACGCCTCGGGAGCGGGATCACCGTCGACGGGCCCCCCGAGGCCGTGCTGGCGCGGTGCCCGCCGAGCTGGTCCAGGCGCTCACCGCCGAGGAGCCCGCCGAGCTCCTCCAGGCGGACACCACCGAGGAACCTGCCGAGCTGGTCCAGGCGGACATCTCCGAGGAGCCCGCCGAGCTGGTCCAGGCGCATACCATCGAGGAGCGGCCAAGCTGGTCTAGGCGGACACCACCGTGGAGCCCGCCGAGCTGGGCCAGGCAGACACCACCGAGGAGCCCGACGAGCTCGGGGCCCAGGGCGGCCGTGGTTGCGGACAGCAGGGTTTTCTCCAGCCCGAGCCGCTGCGTCGTCGATCGACTCTTCTCCAGGCTGTTCGCGCGCAGCCGCGTGATGAGCGCCTCGGAGCGTGCGAACGGCGAGCCGACGATCGGGGACCCCGACGACGGCGTGAGCCTGGAGGACGTCGTCCTCCAGAGCGAGGCCGAGGGCACTGCCCTCGACTCCGTGCACGACGTCATGGGGAGAGGCCCGCTTCCGGCAGGCCTGCTTCCTGACTCGCTGGATCCCCCTCGGGCTCCTGGCTGGCGGCCCTCTCGGCGTGTTCGGGGGGGGGGTGCGCGGCGGTCTCGGGCTCGTGCTGGCGCCCGTGCCCGCCTCCCCCCCCCCCCCGGGGGCGGCCCCCGGTGGCCCGCCCGTCCCAGCGGGGCTGGCTTCCGCCCCCCTTCGCTGGCCCTCGGGGCAGGCCAGGGTCGTGGCGGATGCCTGCCTGGGCTTCTTCGGGGCCCTTCCCTCGGCGCCTCGGCGCCCGTGCGGCGTGCTGGCGGCGGCGCGGGAGCCAATCGACATCTGGGGCCCTGGCGGTCGCCTGCGTGCAGACACAGTCGCCAGGGCCTCTTCGATGTTGATCCATCCATCCATCCATCCATCCACCCATCCACCCATCCATCCTTCCATCCATCCATCATGTTCCTCCTCCAGCTCCTCCAGCTCCTCCTGCTCCTCCTTCTCCTCCTCCTCCTCCTCCTCCTCCTCCTCCTCATCATCATCATCATCATCATCATCATCATCAGCATCATCATCATCATCATCATCATCATCATCAGCAGCAGCAGCAGCAGCATCAGCAGCAGCAGCAGCAGCATCATCATCATCATCATCGTCATCATTATCATCATCATCAGCAGCAGCAGCAGCATCATCATCATCATCAGCAGCATCAGCATCAGCATCATCATCATCATCATCAGCATCATCATCATCATCATCAGCATCATCATCAGCATCATCATCATCATCATCATCCGCATCATCATCATCATCATTATCATCAGCAGCAGCAGCATCATCAGCAGCATCATCATAATCAGCATCATCAGCATCAGCATCAGCATCAGCATCATCATCATCATCATCAGCATCGTCATCATCATCATTATCAGCATCATCAGCATCATCATCATCAGCATCAACACCATCACCAGCATCATCATCGACAACAGCAGCATCATCATCAGCATCACCATCATCAGTATCATCATGCCCTTCGTGATATAGTTAGTATGACATATCTTAAATCTAATACTACGTGCGTGTGTGACTTGTATTCGTTTTATTAGTACAGATTACTCTTGTTCGCATTAGTATTACTATTCCTCCTCCTCCTCCTCCTCTTCCACCTCCTCCTCCTCATCATCATCCTTTTCCTCCTCCTCCGCCTCCTATTACCCCTCCTCCGCCTCCGCCTCCTCCTCCTCCTCCTCATCCTCCTCCTTCTCCTACTCCTATCCTCCTCCTTATCCTCCTCATCCTCCTCCTCCTCCTCCTCCTCCTACCCCTCCTCTTCCTTCTCCTTCGCCTCCTCCTGCCCCTCATGCTTCTCCTCCTCCTCCTCCTCCTCTTCCTCCTCCTCCTCCTCCTCCTACTCCTCTTCCTCCTCCTCCTCCTTTTCATCATTCTCCTTGTCCTCCCTCCCCTCTTCCCTCTCACCACCCTCTTCCCTCAAATCCTCCTCCTGCTCCTCCTCCCCCTCCTCCTCCTCCTCATCATCATCATCAGCATCGTCTTCCTCATACTACTGCATAGTAATAATGCTGCTGATAGTGATGATGATGGTGACAACACTGATAATACAAATACTTACCCTGCGACATACCCAACCATTTCTATACATGTAGTGGTTACATTCGGGACCACTCAATGCTGACGGGCATGCTGAAAAAAAAATCGCAGTGCGGAAGAAGAACACCCATCAGTGAACTCAGAAGAGCGCAGCAACAAGAGCAGCAGCAACGCGTAAGACGTACCTCTGCTGGGCCTCCCAGGAGCCCACGAAAGTGGCGACAGTTGCGCAGATCGCAGCCCCCCAGGGCACCGCGAGGTCTCGAGGTGGTCTGCGTGGGACGTACCTCCGCTGGGCCTCCCAGGAGCCCACGAAAGTGGCGACAGTTGCGCAGATCGCAGCCCCCCAAGGGCGCCGCGAAGTCTCGAACTGGTCAGCGTGGGACGTACTTCCGCTGGGCCTCCCAGGAGCCCACGAAAGTGGCGAGAGTTGCGCAGATCGCAGTCCCCAGGGCGCCGCGAGGTCTCGAGGTGGTCCGCAGGGGACCCACCTCCGCTGGGCCTCCCAGGAGCCCACGAAAGAAAGAAGTTGGCGACAGTTGCGGCAGATCGCGGCCTTCCCAGAGGGCGCATCGAGGTCTCGAGGTGGTCCGCGTGTGACGTCCTTCCCTGTCCTCCAGGACCCACTAAATTGGCTGACAAAAAAAAAAAACAAATAAAAAATCAAAAAGAAAATAGGTTTGCGACAGAAATCGCAGCCCCCCAGGGCGCCGCGAGCTCTCGAGGTGGTCCGCGTGGGACGTACCTCCGCTGGGCCTCCCAGGAGCCCACGAAAGCGGCGACAGTTGCGCAGATCGCAGCCCCCCAGGGCGCCGCGAGGTCTCGAGGTGGTCCGCGTGGGACGTACTTCCGCTGGGCCTCCCAGGAGCCCCCACACGAAAGTGGCGACAGTTGGCGCATGGATCGTGCAGCCCCTGACAGTTTGTGCATCCCAGGTCGCCGGCCCCCCTGGGCTCCGCGAGGTCTCGTGGTGGTCCGCTTTGGTACGTACCTCCGCTGGGCCTCCCATGATCCACGATAGTGTGGCGACAATTGCGCAGATGCGCACGATGCCCACCCCCCCCCCCGGGCGCCGCGAGGTCTCGAAGTGGTCCGCAGGGGACGTCCCCCCGCTGGGCCCCCCAGGAGCCCACGAAAGTGGCGACAGTTGCGCAGATCGCAGCCCCCCAGGGCGCCGCGAGGTCTCGAGATGGTCCGCGTGGGACCCACCTCCGCTGGGCCTCCCAGGAGCCTACGAAAGTGACGACAATTGCGCAGATCGCAGCCCCCAAGGCACCGCCGAACAAGCCGTGGATCTCCCAGCGCACGCTGTCTCTGTTGGATGACCGGCGGCAGGCACGCGTCGACGGAGATTGGGAAGCAGAACTCATTTTGAGGAAGTCTGTCAAACGATCTGCAAAGCAAGATCGTGCCAGATGGTTGGAAGATCTTACTGCTTCTGGCGACTGGAGTTGCATCAAAAACATCACGAAGCCGAAAGCGAGACCTCAAGGCCGGTTGAATAACAGCGCGGGTGTCCCCGTCGCGACAGACGAGCGTGCAGAGACGTTCGCAGAACATCTCAACACGATCCAGTGGCATGTGCGACACGTCACTCTTACGCCGAATACGGAGGACGTTATACACCCTCGCTTGGACATCAATTTGGGCATGTTCACAGATGCGGAGCTCCGGAAAGCTTTGCAACGCATGCGTTCTGGGAAAGCTTGCAAACCTGAAGACATCCCAGCAGAGGTGTACAAGGCGCTGGCCGACGAGCCTGGGCAATTGCAGTGGCTGTTAGACATATGTAACGAAGCGTGGAACAGCAAGGAACTCCCACATTCATGGTGCGCTTCAAAAGTATGCCTGCTATACAAGAAGGGGGACCCTGCCAATTGCGACAACTATCGCCCTTTATCGTTGCAGTGCGTCGCAATGAAAGTCTTCTCCGCGATGTTGAAGGCAAGGCTGCTGGACGCTGGCATCGACGACAAGTTGTGGCGAACCCAATTTGGCTTCCGGGCTGGGTGCAGTACGGAACACGCCATTTACGCAGCGAGGCGCAACATAGAATTGGCGAGGGCGAAGAAAAATGGCTCTGTTACTCTCGTCGCCCTGGACTGGAAGAAAGCGTTCGACAGCATCCACATTGACAGCTTGCTGGACGCGCTCAGGAGGCTAGGGATCCCAGAAGAATTTCTGGCAATGATACGCGTGATGATGACTGAGAGGCTGTTCGTCGTCAGCGAATGCGGTAGCGATTCTGCTCCGAGGCCGCAGCTGTCCGGCATCTCTCAAGGGTGCACGCTCAGCCCACTTCTGTTTATCCTCGTAATGACAGTGCTACTTCACGACGCTGTCGGCCTCTTGGAAGGTGGAGCGAAGGATGCTTACGCGAAGGGGGACTTGTGCGAGTGCGTCTACGCGGACGACACCTTGCTTATTGGGACAAACGACGCATCCTTGAATGAGTGCTTGAAAGCAATTTCTGACGCGGGTCGCAGGTACGGCATGGAGCTGCACTGGGACAAGTTCCAGGTCCTTGCCGTGGGGGCGAAAGGAGACGTTTGTGCACCCGATGGCACGGCGCTCAAGCAAGTCAAGCAGCTTCAGTACTTAGGTGCGCATCTGTCAGCCGACGCAGACGCAGGGCCTGAACTGGGGTGCAAGATCGGCGAAGCAAAAAGGGTGTTTTCGTCGCTCAGTAAACTGTGGTCCCATTCCTCTCTGACTTGGAAACGCAAGTTACGCATTTTCTCTTCAGTGGTGGAATCGAAATTGCTTTACGGGCTCGCTGGGGCATGCTTGAACAAAGCCCAAACACGGCGTCTGGACGGCTTCCAGAACAGGTGCCTCAGAAAGATCATTGGCATCAAGCCGTCATGGTTGTCCAGAGTACCAAACGCAAAAGTGCTGAGGCTTGCGCAGCACACGGGTGCCAGTACCCTGCTACTATACTGGCAGATGCTTCTGTTCGGCGACGTGCTGCGCTCAAGTGAGAACAGCTTGCTTCGCCGCACCACGTTCGCGCCAAACTCTTTGACGCCGGCGACTGCTGCCGGAGTGAGGCGCAGAGGCGCGCCGAGCAGAGAGTTCGCTCCCATCATGTTGAAGCAATCCTTAGGAATTTTCGGCAGTGTTCACGCGACGGTAGACGCAGCGCAGTCCGTATCGGGCTGGAAGCGCACGCTGCGCCATCACATTCTCTCATTGTGATTCTCCAAAGGTTTTGTCTATTGCATGTTCCGCGCTCTGTCTGTCCACGCACCGCCTGGTGTACGACTCGGAAGGAAGGCACCGCGAGGTCTCGAGGTGGACCGCGTGGGACCCACCTTCGCTGGGCCTCCCAGGAGCCCACGAAAGCGGCGACAATTGCCGGATCGCAGCCCCAGGGCACCGCGTGGTCTCGAAGTGATCTGCGTGGGACGGGGACGTACCTCCGCTGGGCCTCCCAGGAGCCCACGGAAGTGGCGACAGTTGCGCAGATCGCAGCCCCCCAGGGCACCGCGAGGTCTTGAGGTGGTCCGCGCGGGACGCGCCTTCGCTGGGCCTCCCAGGAGCCCACGAAAGTGGCGACAATTGCGCAAATCGCAGCCCCCCAGGGCACCGCGAGGTCTCGAGGTGGTCCGCGTGGGACGTACTTCCGCTGGGCCTCCCAGGACCCCACGAAAGTAGCGACAACTGCGCAGATCGCAGCCCCCAGGGCACCGCGAGGTCTCGAGGTGGACCGCGTGGGACGTACCTCCGCTGGGCCTCCCAGGAGCCCACGGAAGTGGCGACAGTTGCGCAGATCGCAACCCCCAGGGCACCGCGAGGT
>CAUYUJ010020166.1:0-57110 GCA_963575745.1 Prorocentrum cordatum
TCGAACTTCTAACAAGATGGGCGATGCACGTGGCCACGTTCCTTCGCTGCTACTACCTTCAGCGCCTCCACCCAACCCCCTCCGTAGCTATTTTGGTTCGAGAGTCGCTTCGGATTTGCTTCAGACCGTCAGCCACGGGTCTGGTCCAGAAAGATACATTCATGGCACCGTTGTGCCCGACGAAGGTCGCGGCCCCTCGGAGAGCAGCAGGTGCCGCGAAGAAACAGAAACAAGCCACGCCGAAGCAGCCACCCACGGATGAGCACGAGCCCGACGCCAGCACAGCGGTGACGTCAGTCCCACAGGCTGATGCGCCCCAGACAAAGTACAGAAGGATTGACGAGTTCATGACTCCCGTAAGGCGCATCGGCGGCATCGGCGGGAGCACAGTGGACGTCAGTTCAGCGGCCAGCGAAGCGGCGCCATCGATTGCCGCTGACGTACACACTGTACTCTCGGAGGCCTTAGCAGACGTGCCGATGCAGCCTGCGCCAGCCCTCAGCACGACCAATGGTCAGAGCAATATCCTCGAGGCCAGAGACGATCAGGCCCCTGCCGCTTCGATGAAGGATGTGATCGTCCAAGGCGTCGAGGCGGGCCGTGCCGATGAGTTCCTGGAGAGCGAGGTGGGGGCGCAGCTGACGGAGGAGAACATGGCGAAGTTCGACAGGGTGATGGGCCACATGCTCAATCATGAAGCTCGCGCCGAGTGCTTGATTGAGTCGGCGAAGCGAGCCCACGCCGAATCCAAGCTGGCCTCGAAGGACGAGAAGCTGCTCACGTCGTTGCAAGAAGTCATCCAGACGGGCGCCTTCAACACCCGCAGCAGTTATGGCAATCGGTTCCGCGACGAGCTTGCGCAAGACAAGAAGGAGAAGGAGCTCTACGACAAGAAAGACAGGAACGGGCAGCAAGAGTACAGGATGAAATAGGCCCTCGACACAGTAGGGGCGCTCGTGAAGAAGAAGACCCACACGACTACGCTGAAGGAGTCCACAAAGGCAGAGTACAAGTACATGGCGTTCGGCAAGATGGTAGAGGAGTTCGGCGGTTGGAAATGTCAGGCTGCCCGCAAAGGAGCTTCTACCGCGGCCCTCAAATGCTTGGCCATGGGCCACCCGTTCGTGAAGAAGCACAGCCAGTCGGGCATGACTATCTTCGCGATCGTCGAGGAGAGCTGGAAGGAGACGTTCGAGCAGAGCTGGTCGGAGCTGGTGCAGAGCGTGTCTTCCCACGCAGCCGTCGGTGACCTTCCAACTGGCACTCCCGAGGAGCCGAAGGGCCCGCAGACGGACCAGAAGCACCCGAGGCTCCCGAAGGACCCGAAGGGCCCGAAGGATGCGATCAAGAACCCGCCGAAGGAGCCGCCCATCGACGATGCCGATACGAAACAGAAGAAGAAGGAGATCGAGAAGCTCTTCAAGGAGGCTGGCAAAGTGAAGCACGACTTCGTTTCCGTCACGCACACTGCGATCGACATCCTCTCGCAGATCAACGACGAGACTGCTGACTGGAAGTTCGCGCGCGGCGACAAGCAGGACATGCTGGAGGAGAAGATCGACGACCTGAAGGCATCCCTGAGCCCCGTCGGGAGAGAGTTCGTCCTGGAGAAAGACCAGAAGAAGTTCAAGGCGAACCACACGACTGCGAGGCTCGTCGTCGAGATGCAGTCCTTCAAGGACTTGCAGAGCAAAGTTTCCGAGTTGCAGAGCATCGTGGAGAGGCTCGGCGAGGCAAAGAAAGCGCTGAAATTCTGACTGCCTCGCTTCAGCAACGGTTGCGGTGCTCCCTGGAGTGTGAACCATGCTTCGGGTCGACGCACGCTTGGGTGAAATCCGACCAGCCCATCAGGGAAACCGCAAGCTCTGAGTCGATTTTCGCGCCCGCGAGGTGCGAATTTGGTTCCCGAGCCCGAAATTTGGAGTTCCCGAACTATTGAAACAACTATTGAAATCAAACTAGGAATTAACTATTGAATTCAACGGTTTTCGCTTGAGACATCCCTCAAAAAAACAATTGAATCGCCACCCAATTCAACTTTTGAAAAACTATTGAAAAACTATTGAAAAACTGTTGAATCGTCGCGGGCCCTCGAATTGAGTGGCGGTTTCTGGGATTCTGTGATTTTCTGCAGAGCGTTAGCTAGGGGGAGCTGCAGATGGCAATGGCCGCGGTTGATTGCCGAGCGCTTGGAGTCGCATGCTAGATGCCATGTGAGCCTTCAAAAGAAGAACCCTTGTTACCGAGGGGAATGGGGGAGGAGGAGGAGGGGGAGGGAGGAGGAGAAGGAGGAGGAGGCGGAGGAGGAGGAGGAGGAGGAGAAGGGGGAGGAGGAGGGGGAGGAGGATGGGGGAGGAGAAGGCGGAGGAGGAGGAGGAGGAGGAGGAAGCGGAGGAGGAGGAGGGGGAGAGACGCGACCTAGTGTCGACATGAATCTACAGGGGCACGCGCTAGGGGGTGAGGATTAAAGGTCCCCCTACTCCGGAGAAAAAACATTCCCGACATACCCAGATTTTGCCCGGCCCCGACGGCCTCCCTGGAAATGCCAGGGCCCTCCGACCCCCTGGAATGCCCGTGCTCGGGTGTGCTATCCTACCCCCCTTTCCTCTTCCTCTTCTTTGCTCTAAGGGACCCTACTGCCATGGGAAATATCCACCCGCCTCTCCTTCCTCTTCGACTCGTTCCTTCAATAATTGTGGCTGCTACGTATGCGCCGTGTGTACCGCAGTCCATATAGAAGAGCCTCGGGCCCCCCTGCTGATGCTGCTGCTGTGCTGCTCGCGCCTCCCTCCTCCCCATCTGCCCCCTCCTCCTCCTCCCTCCCCGCTCCTTTTCCGCAGCCGTTTTGGCTTAATAGATCTCTGCAGGGCGCGTTGCTTCAGACCCCTGGCCCGACCATCGCTAGTTCATGCCGCGAAGCTGGGCCACGCCGACAGTTGCTCCAGAACCCGCGGCCCATGCGTGGGAAGATGCATCGGTTGATTCGGATTCGCCGTGGGAAGAAGCATCGGTTGATTCTGAATTGTTGGCTCACGGTGACATCGATGGCGCGTCAGACGGCGAGTTTTCGCAGTCGGACGCCGAGGGTGCTCGCGCGACACCAGGCCAAGAGTTCATTGATTATATGATTTGTCTGCTCCTCAGTCGGTCTATCAATGCAAAGAAATTCTGCACGGTCATGTACTACGCATCGCGCGCTGGCATTGCGGATGCCGACGCATACAGCGTGGACCCACACGCCCCGTCTGGGCATTTTTCCAGGCTTGTCAAACGAAAGCTGCCAGCATATGCTCCAGACAGAACAAAAAAGCTTTACAGATTCACCGCCCCGTCTTACTCCAAGGCCAGGCTGGGGCGCGATGAACACACATTCACTTGCATGGTGCCACACGAGCTGGTTGCAGAGAGTTTGGAAGATGACCCAAGTATCATTGCTGACGTTCAAGATGCGATCGACTCGATGGAAATGCCACCGTGTTTCTTCGAGAACCCAGTTGTCCAAGATCATCTGGGGCCAGACTCGCCAATCATACCGCTGGGGTTGTTCACTGATGGTGTCCCGTACAGCCAAACCGACACAGCGGTCGGTTTTTGGTTAGTGAACATGGTCACGCAATCTCGAGTGTTATTCGCGTTAGTACGCAAGAAGCTTGCGTGTCATTGCGGCTGCAGGGGCTGGTGCACATATTTCAATATTTTTCTTTCATAGCATGGAGCCTACGCAGCTTGTGTAAAGGGTCCTTCCCACTTGAGCGCCACGACGGATCGGAATTTCAAGATGACGATTCATACAGGAAGATGTTGGCTGGCAAATTGATGCGCGCAAGAGGTGTGCTCATCTATAACAAGGCCGACTGGGCTGAATTATCAACGACGTTTGGGTGGCCCTCATGGGGCGACAGTTTGAGGCCGTGCTTCCAATGCAATGGGTTTGGCGACAACTTGTATCTCGATGTTGGCTGGAGTTTAACTGGGTCTCCTTTCAGAGAGAACGTTGTCGGTGATTACGATTGGGCCTGTCAGATGTGCGAGCATGTTGTTGTTCTGTCGCATGACACACACAAGGCCCTGTGCGACGTGTTGTTCTACGACAAAAGATCTGGAAGCAGTTCGTCAAAGGGTCTAGCCCTTAAGGTTGCTTTGCCCGCCCTCGGTCTCCAGCAGGGGGACAGGGTGGAGCCAACAAAGTGGGTGCCAGATGTGTCAGCAATATTCAAAATCACGCAGCTTCCATGCCCAATTTTTATTTGGAGACCGTCTGCTGAAACAATTGCTCGGCATAGAAACCCAATACATGATGTCGAATTTGGCGTCGACACGTGCACGCATACTTGCATCGATTCGCTTCACGCGCTATACCCCGGCTGCATGAAGGATCTGTGTAGGGAGCTCGCGTGGGCAACGGTTGACGCTGGCCTGTGGGGCACGGCAGGGACAGTGGAGCACAATCTCGAGGTCGCTGCCATTGCGATGAAGCACGAACTTCATGGGTTCTACACCGAATGGAAAGAAACAGGTTTGAATTCGACTCTGACGGAAATCCACGCCATGAGTGCCAAGTTGTTTGGCACAAATTCAGACAGGAAGTTGAGGACGAAAGGCGCTGAAACATGGGGCTTCCTGTTATTTCTAGTCCACATGTTCAACCGTCGTTGGAAGATTCAAGGCCGCTTGCAGCGCGAATCGGTTCGACTTTTCGAGGCCGCGGAATGCATGATCAAACTGTGCTACCGCATGGATAATATCGGCTGGAAATTCTGTGACTCCGACATAGATGAGTGCTTGGAACACTGGAAACGGTTTTGTTCTCTCACCCGTCATTGTGAGCGATTGCTTACGCCAAAGCGCCACATCCTGTGGCACATGCTTCAGCGGGCTGCGTTCTTGGGGAACCCACGGTTCTACGCAAATTGGACAGACGAGGGGCTCAATAGAGTTTTGAAAGGTGCATG
This sequence comes from Prorocentrum cordatum, assembly GCA_963575745.1. Lineage (NCBI taxonomy): Eukaryota > Dinophyceae > Prorocentrales > Prorocentraceae > Prorocentrum > Prorocentrum cordatum. Next base: position 4,953 of record CAUYUJ010020166.1, read on the forward strand.
TCGCGAGCAGTCCCAGGTGACGTTCGAGGAGTGCGTGTTACTGTCGATGCCTTTCCTTGTGTAAAAAGTAACCCCACAAACATCACGCAAAACACGCATAACAACAATTTGCTATTTGCGTGGGAAGAGGTGTCGGACAAATTAGCACACATGTAAACAGATCCCCACCGTCTCTTCCTCCCCCATCAGCCTCCTCCCCCTTCCGAGTAACCGTGCAAATCAGCAAAGTCGAGATCCGAGGAAATAGGAAACCAGCAAAGTCGAGATCCGAGGAACAGGAAAACCAGCAGAGTCGAGATCGAGGAACCAGGGGAACCAGCAAAGTCGAGATCCGAGGAACCAGGAAAACCAGCGACGTCGAGATCCGATGAAGCAAGACAACCAGTGAAAACGAAATCAGAGAAACCAGGGCAATCGATCGAGCCGAAATCCGAGAAAGGACCAAGAGGGGCCGAAGGAGCAGGAGGAGCAGCATAAGCAGGAGGAGCAGGTGGAGGAGGGGCTGGGCGAACAGGGGGAACAGGCGGAGGAGGAGGAGGACGGGGAGGAGGAGGATGGGGGAAGAGGAGGGGGGGAGGGGGGAGGGGGGCGGGGAAGGATGAGGAGGGGGAGGCGGAGGAGAAGGAAGAGGGGGAGGAGGGAGGGGTGGCCAGGGGGAGGAGGAGCAGGAGGAGGATGAGGAGGAAAGGGAAGCGGATGAGGGGAGGAGGGGGAGGAGGAGAGGGGCTTTGAGGATGAGAAACAACAATGGAACATGTTGCGGATAAAAGGAGGGAGAAGAGGAAGAGGAGCGGGCGAGCGGCGAGCGCGCGGCCGCCCGCTTGGACGTCAAGGTCAAGGCGCCACCCGCGGCCGCGGGGCAGGGGGAGGAGGAGGAGCGGGGGGGGGCATTGCGCCCCCGCCCCTCTCCTCCTGCCTCCTCCTCCTCACATCCTCCTCCTCCTCCCGCCGCCGCGGCCTCCTCTTACTTATCCTCTTCCTCCGTCGTCATTTTGGCTCAAACAATTTGTGGGTAACGCCTGGGGGACGTGCTTCAACGGCCACTGAGCGCGGAAAACCGGAATGAACGATACACTCATAAAGCGTCTGCGCCTCCAACAGCCACAACCTTCAGTGAAAATCTTGGAAACAGATAACTGTCTCAGGAACTCGCGAGATCACGTACAAAAAACTGTCCGTTACGGGACAGTTTTTTGTACGTGATGGACACAGGGGGGGTTGGATTTCGCCGGGGTGGGCTTTCGACGGGGTTGGGGCTTTCGCAGGGGGTGGCTTTCGGGGGGCTGGCGTTCGCCGGGTTGGCTTTCGCCGGGTTGGCTTTCGCCGGGGTTGGCTTTCGCCGGGTTGGCTTTCGCCGGGTTGGCTTTCGCCGGGGTTGGCTTTCGCTGGGGTTGGCTTTCGCCGGGGCCGGGCGGGGAGCAGGCGGGGCAGGCTTAGGGGCAAAAGTAGGCGCCGCCGTCGCTGGCGTGGCCGTCGCCGCCGCCGTGCTGACCCCTGGGAGCCTTTGAGGCGCGCCGCTTGAGTAGGCGAAAGGGTCGCAGAGACGTGGGTGGGGGGGGGTCAAGGAGGTCCCGGATGTCAAGGAGGGTCTGAGATGCGTCAGAACGGGACGCTAAAAAATGCGGGGCGCGCTCAAGTGGGCACGCGTGAGCCCTAACGGGCGGGCCCGATCGGGTGGGCGGACCCTAACGGGCGGGACGGGTCGAGCGGACCCTCACACGCGGGCCGGGTCGGGCGAGCGGATCCTGGCGGGCGAAGCGGGTCGGGTCGGGTCGGGCGGATCTTAACGGGCGGGTCGGGTCGGGCGGGCGGGACACTAAAGTGTGGGGCGCGCTCGAGTGAGCACGCGTGAACCCTGACGGGCGGGTCGGGTCGGGTCGGGCGGACCCTAACGGGCGGGGCGGGTTCGGGCCGGGCGGACCCTAACGGGCAGGTCGGGTCGGGCAGGCGGGACACTAAAGTGTGGAGGCGCACTCGAGTGAGCACGCGTGAACCCTGACGGGCGGGTCGGGTGGGGCAGGCGGACCTTGGCTGGCGAAGCGGGTCGGGTCGGGTCGGGCGGACCCTAACGGGCGGGTCGGGTCGGGCGGGCGGGACACTAAAGTGTGGGGCGCGCTCGAGTGAGCACGCGTGAACCCTAACGGGCGGGTCGGGTCGGGTCGGGCGGACCCTAACGGCGGGACGGGTTCGGGTCGGGCGGACCCTAACGGGCGGGTCGGGTCGGGCAGGCGGGACACTAAAGTGTGGAGGCGCGCTCGAGTGAGCACGCGTGAACCCACGGGCGGGTCGGGTCGGGTCGGGCAGGCAGAACCCTAACGGGCGGGGCCAGGGCGGGTCGGGTCGGGCCGGGCTGGGAACTCGCCGCGGCGGGTAGGGTCGGGCTGGGCGTGGACGGGGACACTAAAAAGTGGGGCGCGCCCCCTCGAGCGAGCACGATATTGAACACCAACGGGCGGCGTCGGGTCGGGTCTCTCGGAGCTGCTAACGGGCGGGCGGCGGGTTCGGGTCGGGCGGACCCTAACGGGCGGGTCGGGTCGGGATGCGGGGGGACGCGGGACACAAAGTTGTGGGGCGCGCTAGTGGTGAGCACGCGTGACCCTGACGGCGGGTGGGCGGGGGTCGGGTGATGTTCGGGCCGGACCCTAATGGGCGGGGCGGGTTCGGGGTCAGGCGGACCCTAACGGGCAGGTCGGGTCGGGCAGCGGGACACTAAGTGTGGATGCGCACTCGAGGGAGCACGCGTGAACCCTGACGGGCGGGTCGGGTGGGGCAGGCGGACCCTGGCGGGCGAAGCGGGTCGGGTCGGGTCGGGCGGACCCTAATGGGCGGGTCGGGTGAAGCGGGCGGGGCACTAAAGTGTGGGGCGCGCACGAGCGAGCACGCGTGAACCCCAACGGGCGGGTCGGGTCGGGTCGGGCGGACCCTAACGGGCGGGGCGGGTTCGGGCCGGGCGGACTCTAACGGGTGGGTCGGGTCGGGCGGGCGGGACGCTGAGGTGTGGGGCGCGCTCGAGTGAGCACGCGTGAACCCTGACGGGCGGGTCGGGTCGGGCCGGGCGGACCCTAACGGGCGGGGCGGGTCGGGTCGGGTCGGGTTCGGTAAGAGCAGCATAAGCAGCATGGAAGAAGAGGAGAGGGAAGAGGAGACGAGGAAGAGGAGGGCAAAGCTGAACCCAGGCGAAAACGAGCCCGGTCGAAAGCCAACCCGGGCGAAAGCCAACCGGGCGAAAGCCAACCCGGGCGAAAGCCAACCGGGCGAAAGCCAACCGGGCGAAAGCCAACCCGGGCGAAAGCCAACCCGGGCGAAAGCCAACCGGGCGAAAGCCAACCCGGGCGAAAGCCAACCCGGGCGAAAGCCAACCCGGGCGAAAACCAACCTGGGCGAAAGCCAACCGGGCGAAAGCAAACCCGGGCGAAACGAACCGGGCGAAAGGCACCGGGCGAAAACCAACCCGGGCGAAAAACATCTACGCCTCCTGGGGGGGGGGGGGGGGGGGCGGGGCGCACATGGAGCGAGGATGGGATCGAGGAGGAGGAAGGAGGGAGGGGAGGAAGGCGAGGATGAGGCAGGGAGGAAAGCGAGGCACGAGAAAGGCGGGGGGAGGAAGCTGGGAAGAGGCTCAATATTCTATCCAGGCCCCGCGAAGCCCAGACCCGTCCAACAGCAGCCGCCGTGCTCACGCGAGGGGCTCTTTTTTGGATACCTTCCGGGCCCGGCCTGGTAGTGCCAGCTGCCCTCGGGCTGGTACACCGTCAGGGACTCGCCGACCTCCGCGTGCCTCTGAAGGGGCCCTGGGACACACAAATAAATACACACAAATAATCCCCATATTTCCCCATATGTTCTGGGTTTTCGTCTTCCTCTCAATTCCTATATTTTCCCATATTTTCTGGGGAATCGACGATTCATTGTGTCTGTGTTTTTTTTCCCCTCCTGAGCCTGCGCGTGCGCTCCTCGACCGCCACCGCGGCCCAGCGCCGCCGGGCCGCGTCCTCCGCCTGCCACCGCGCCAGCGCCGCGTCCAGCGCGGCCTGCAGCGCGCCGCTGGCCTCGGTGGAGAGCGCGGGCGCGAACTCGTGGTCCTGCGCCCCAGCCCTCCAGCGATATAGGATACTCTGCAGCCAGCCTGTTTTCTTTCTCCCCTGAACACTGTGTGACTTTGGGGCGTGTTAGAGTATCTGTCGCACCGAAGGGATTGGACGGGTTTCCTGGCGATATATGATGCTCTGCAGCCAGCCTTTCTTGTCTCCCCTGAACACTGTGTGACTTTGGGGCGTGTTAGTATTTCTGTTGCGCCGGAGGATTAAGTGGACGGGCTTCCTGGGTTTTCGGCCGGTGCCCGGTGGTTGGTGGGGACCCGTGCGCGCCTCGCGGGCGCCCCGCGCTTGGGTGTTTTTTGTCCTGAGGCTTCGCCCGGAGGCCCACCCGTGAGCGGCTTCGCGCGCGCCGTTGTTGGGGCTTGTGTCCCGAGGTTCCGATGTGTGCCCCCGCGTTGGCGCCTACAGTGGGGCCCCGTGCCCTTGCACCACCTGGCTTGCACAGCACAGCCTAGACCACACAGTGTGCACCACACAGCTTGCAGCGTATATGGATCACACACCACAGCTTGCAAACAAAGCTTGCGCCAACACGTGTCACAACATGGCTCTCACCACCCAACTCACACCACATAGCTTGCACAACTTAGCCCGTGCCAACTAGTTCACACCACACATCTTACACAGCATGGCTTGCGCGACATAGCCTAAACAGCACAGCCCAACGCCATCCAGTTCAAACGACACACCTGACTAAACACAATTTAGGACACATTGCTTACCACACAAAACCTTGCACCGCATGGCTCACACCGTACAATTTACACAACACCGCTTAGCCTATTCAACCGATCATTCACCTCCACCAAAACAGTATCAAACCACTTTGTGGGATCCATGCTGGCGAACATTCTTAGAATTCGGCCCTCCTTGCCCTTTTTCAGAAATATTGTAACTTTTCAGCCGGCGGTCTTGCCTGGATGTCGGCCCTCCGGGGCCCGTCCTCGGACCCCGGGCCGCCCAAAAAGAACCCGGGGCGGCGAGGGCCGGTGGGGCCGCCGGCCCGGCTGACAAAATCTGTTGTGGTCGGCACCTTCGGAGCGGACCCGTCGCGGTCAGGCTTGCACCGGGCTGCAGCGGCAGGCCACGTGGGCACACGGGCTGCCCAAAAAAAACACATCCTTGGAAGCTCTTGGGCACGGCGGCGCACGCCAGGGGGGTGGCCTGCACGGGGCGGCCGAGGGGCCCGCTGCAGGGAGACGGGCGACCAACTGCAGAGGCGTAGGTTCTCGGAGCTCCGCGCGGATGTCTAGGATCGGCGGCGCGCTGTGCCCCGCGAGCGGACGGCGTGCCGCTCCGCTCCGCGGGCCGAGGGGCCGTGCCGAAGCATGGCAGGCTGGACGCCCCCCTCTCGTGAGCATAAACTTTCCGAGGCCAGCGCGGACTTCTTGGATCGGCGTGGAGAACGGCTCCGCGCATCCCCGCAACGCGCGGAAGAGGGTCCCGCGGTGCACAGGCGATCGAGCTCCGACAGGAGGGGTGCTGGCAGGACATGCAGGCCCGCGGAGCGCGCCAGGGGCAGGCCATAGGGCAGGCGTGGCGCCGATCCAGGACATCCGCGCGGAACTCTGAAGGCTGACGCTTGGACGCCGCTCCTCTCCTCCTCCTCCTCCTCCTCCTCCTCCTCTCCTCCTCCGCTCCTCCCCCCACCCCCCCCTTCCATCCTCCTCCTCTCCCCCCGCCTCCTCCTCCTCCTCCTCCCCCCCCTCCCCTCCTCCTCCTCCTCCCCCTCCTCCTTCTCCTCCTCCTGCTGCTCCTCCTCCTCCTCCAACTCCTCCTCTCCATCCTCCTCCTCCCCCTCCTCCTCCTCCTCCTCCCCCTCCTCCTCCTCCTCCTCCTCCTCCTCCCCCTTCTCCTCCTCCTCGCGCTTCCTCTTCGACTGCGCGCGCCGCTGGTCCTGCCCGTCCAGCAGCGCCTCGCCGGCGACCGGCAGCGCCACCTCGCGCCCCGAGCTGCGCCCTGCGGCGGCCGCGCGCGGGAGCGGCCCCCCCAGGGGGTGGGGGGCGAGGAGTGCCCTCGGGTGCGCGGCCTGCTCGAGTACAGTCAAAAACCCTAATAGCGACGCGCGGTAAGGACGCAAGACCCTTGAAAGCCGAAGTTGGGATTTTGGGGCGGCGGACGACGAAAACCCCAAGGACGCAAGAGCAAGGAAGAGCAAGGACGCAAGGGTATCCTGAGAAAAGTCGCGCGTCCGTATTGGGGTTTTTGACTGTACTGGGATCGGCGCGGGGGCTGCAAAGGGGAGGAGGGGGGGGGTATCAGTGGCTGCCACAGTGGGTTATACCTGGCCTAACCTTGTCCTGTAAGTGGGATACGGATGCACCAAGCAAGTGGCTTGTGGAGGTTAGATGGCTCTGCTCAGGTGGGCGGAGACCACTTGGCCCGGATGGCTGACTCTCCTGAGCCACTCGGGGCATTTTCGTGTCCCCCTGCAACCACTTGGATGCTCGTCCTCCCCTCAATATTTTCACGTGTGTTCTCAGATTCTCCTGACCATTGGCGGTTACTTGTACTCACCTGCACCACTTGGATGCTCCTCCTCCCCTCGACTTCTCCCATGCCCCTAGATCCTCATGGCCATCGGCGGATCTGTGTTCTCCCCTACGACCACGTGGATGCTCGTCCTCCCCTCCACTTCTCCCGTGCCCCCAGATCCTCATCGCCATCGGCGGATCCATGTTAGTTCTCCCCTGCGACTACGTGGATGCTCCTCCTCCCCTCCGCCTCTCACATGCCCCCAGATCCTCATCGCCATCGGCGGATACATGTTCGCCCCTACGACCACTTGGAGGCTCCTCCTCCCCTCCGCCTCTCCCGTGCCCCAAGATCCTCATCGCCATCGGCGGATATACTTGTTCTCGCCTGCGACCATTTGGAGGCTCGTCCTCCCCTCCGCCCCTCCCGTGCCCCCAAATCCTCATCACCATCGGCGCTTCTCCGCGCCCGTGCCCCTCTTTCCCCAGGAGGAGGAGGAGGAGGAGGAGGAGGAGGAGGAGGAGGAGGAGGAGGAGGAGGAGGAGGCCCCCCCGGACCGCCCGCGGGGCGCCCAGGGGGAGCCCCCACGTGCTCGCGCCGCGATCCAGAGGCGCGCCCTGGGGAGGGGCTGCTGGCAGCTTTCGGCCTCTCCTGGAAAGCCGACGTCGTCGACGATACCCGTCGTCGTCTCCGTCGTCGCCGTCGTCGTCGTCGTCGTCGTCAACCGTCGACCGTCGTCGTCGTCGCCGTCGTCGACGTCGACGTCGTCGTCGGCGTCGTCGTCGTCGTCGTCGTCGTCGTCGTCGTCGTCGTCATCGTCGTCATCGTCGTCGTCGTCGGCGTCGACCGTCGTCGTCGTCTGGGGCCCCCCGCTGGGCCCCAGGACCGTCAGAGCAGGCGTTCCTCCCCGCGCATCTCCCTCCCCCGCCGCCGCCCCGGAAGGCCACGGCACCCGAGGCCACTCCTGCGAGGAGCGGGCCTCCCAGGCGTCCGAGGATGTGAGGTCCTCAAGCCGCGGCCCGACGCCCATGGGGGAACGTTTCCCCAGGGACCCGCCTTTGACGGCCCCAAAGGTAACCCTATGCCCCCGATGACCACAGGGTGTGGCCCCACAGCCCCGGGCCAAGAGCGCTCCAAAGCGTCCCAAGATGCCTCAAGACGGTCCACAATGCCCCCAAGACGCCCCAAGATGCCTTCGAGACACCTCCCAAGAGGCCCCCAAGACGCAACAATTGGTGATTTCCGTGGGTTGTTGGAAGATTTTGGCATTCTCGCCTTTTCGGCTTACCCGCGCTCCAAGACGGCCCAAAAGGAACCCAAGATCGCCGAAACACGGCCCAAGAGGCCTCCAATTGTGCCTCGAAACGGCCCCAAAGGCTCCAAGAGAGCGCTAAAGCCCCCAAGACGGATCCAAGAGCGGGCCCCGACTGGGGACAGGAACAGACATTTCGCGCTCTAGGCTCCGAGAAATCCCCAGGAGACCCCAAGAGGCCCCCAAAAGGTCCCCAAAAGGCCCCCAAAAGGCCCCCGATAGGCCCCAAGAGGCCCCCATGAGGCCCCAGGAGGTCTTAGAAATACCGCCAAGACGCCCCCGAGAGGCCTCCTTCCAAGAGACCCCAAGACGCTTGGCCCCCAAATGCCCCAAGAAACAATCGAGAGGCCTCCTCCTCATCCTCCTCTATTCCTCCTCCTCCTCCTCCTCCTCCTCCTCCTCCTCCTCCTCCTCCTCCTTCTCGCTCGCCATGAGCATGCCCACATATAACACTATTGATACAGGATGGGCCGGCGGAGTGAGCGAAGCGACTCAATAGGAAAGCTCGGGGCTCCAGCGAGATCACAGATTTCCCCTGGCAGGTCGCCACAGAAAGGAGGAGCAGGAGCAGGAGCAGGAGCAGGAGGAGGAGGAGCAGGAGCAGGAGGAGGAGGAGGAGGAGGAGGAGGAGGAGGAGGAGGAGGAGGAGGAGGAGCGAACGGACTCTTTCTCGGAGTGCACGGCTGCACGGCATGCCTCCTGGCACAACGACGCCGTGCCCGAGGACGGTCCCAGAGCCACGAGGCCGACGCAAAGGAACAACAAAAAAAACAGCACCTGGACAGACAGACATCACATTGGATGAGGTCCTGGGGGATGCGTAGGGGGCCACATGCGAACCCTACCCCCCACGATTTCTGAGGGGGAAGGTGGGGTTCACTTTTCGCTCGGGGTGGCCCCCGAATTGCGGGCCGCCGGCCTACCACCCGCCCCAGCGCCACTCGCAGCTCCCCGGCGCCGTCGGGCGCGTCCAGGAAGAGCGCGTGGAGCCGGTCCTCGTCGGCGGCCCGCGCCGGGGCCGGGGCGGAGCGGGGCAGAGGGCGGGGCGTATCGGAGCGGCGCGGCCCGGCCTCCCCCCAGATCCGACGGCGCGCACACACTGAAACACCGGGGAGGGAACGAGCAGAGCCCTGAACCCCCAGAAGCGCTCGGAGCTCCGCACGGACTTCCTGGATCGGCGCCGGAAGCCCCTCCCTGGCGCGCGGGGCGCGCCAGGGCGGCGCCAGGGCGGCGCCGCTGGGGGGGCCCCCGACGCCAATCCAAGAAAGCCGCGCGGAGGTGCGAAAGCCAATGTTTATGGAGGTGGCACACCCCACCCCCACCCCCAGCCAGGACCCCCTCTCCCGACCTGGGGTCCAGGGATCCTGACTAGGAGTGAAGGTGATGTCTTGGCTCCCAAGAGGAGCTCCTCTGATTACCAGCCCCACCCCCAAGCCAGATCCCCCCTGAATCACCAGGACGCGATGGAGGGGTCCTGGCTTAGGGTGAGGGTGGGTTGTGCTGTCCTTCTTCCCAGGCCCCCGATGTCATGATTTTTCTCATGCCCCCGAAGGACGAACAACGCTGAAGACCTTCCGTTGTGGTTCCTTGCCACGACTCGAAAGGGGGGTCTGGGGTTTGTGCAGTTGTTGTTTCCTCGAGGGGGAAGAAGGCAGGACTTCTCTAGAGGCCTCCCAGATGGGGCCCGAGTAGATGGGGTCGGAGGATCGCGCCGCATCGCCGATACATCGGCGATGCATCGGCATTCATCGACGACGCATCGTCGACGTGGGCGATGCATCGGCGACGTCGACGTGAAGCAAATCGGGCTCCAGAGACTCCACGCTTTCGGCGGAGGGGGGGTGCACGAGGGTTCCCTGCAGCCAGAAAACACGCCGCGAAGCGACGAGAGCTTCAGAAAACGTCGAAAACATGTAGAACCCCCTTGGCGAAAAACATATCCTTATCCATGGTCTCGCGGGCCGGGCCCCTGGGCCGCGAACCCGCGGAGATGAAACGTCCTCTCGCGGACGCCCCGCGCGCAACGTATCCGTGCGACCGCGTATCTGCTGGATCGCGACCCGGAATCCACACGTTCGCCGCAAGTGAGAAACCTCAAGACCGAACAAGAGCCGCGCGCCAAAAATCATGCCGGCGAAGGGCCACTCTTTTAGGCGTAGCCGGCTGGACGTCCGAGGGGCTGGCTCCGGATGGCCCTGCGCTCGGAGGGCACAAGCTGAATATCAATGCCGCGCCAGTTGGACGACGCCACCAGCGTGGCACCGTCGAAGAAGTTTCCCATCGCAGAAGGGTTGCCATGCTACGTACGTGTATACCTCTATATGTTAACCAGCGAGGACCTCTAACAGTGATTCCAATCTATGCTGTGCAACCTCAGCTGTGCAATCAACGAAGTGCGATCTAGGTGGTGCAACCCATGTGGTGCAATCCTTGCGGTCCAAGACGATGCAAAGCAATGCAGAGCAATGCGATGGCAATGCGATTGCCATGCAATGCGCCCGCAAAGCAATGCAAAGCAACGCAAAGCAGCACAATTCGATGGCGATGCACAGCAATGCGACTGCAATGCAAGGGTGTGGGGGCAACGGGGTGGCGGCTACGGACGGGAACGGGGCCGCCGGGGCCGCGCAAGGGCCCAGAGTCGGAGAAGGAACATCAAAATCCCTAAGTGCAGTCACAGTTTTGATAATGTATGTCTACCTACACACCTTTACATCTCGAAATGTATATATACATACATATATATACATACATGGGCATATCTATCTGTACAGAGATATGCAGTATTGTGTTGTATTCGCTCTCCCAACATGTACACACGTATGTGATATATCGACATTTGTATATCTGAACAAATCTACATACAAATGTAAAGATATAGATATAGACGCTGTCCCTCATCGTTGGCACCCAGCTTAACCGCGTACGGCAATGTATGGTCGTCTGCCGCAGCGGTGTCATACAACACGTTTGTTGGAGAGTCGAACGAGTAACACGCTCAGCGCTAAAAAACACGCGCGTGCCACTGACACCCCTGATTGGAGGAAGAACCAACTGCACAAACATAGACGTGCGATGGGGGCGGCGCGCGATCCACTGTCGCTGGGCCTGAACAAGTACATCGTCGAAGGAAGGGGGAGAACACAGGGGACACCCCTTCCTCCCCCCTCCCGCTTAAAAAATCATTCGGCGGTGCCAGGCACCAGGCCGCCCCCCCCCCCCCCTCCGACCCCTCCCCCCCCCCTCCGACCCCTCGCAAAATAACTGGATCCTCAACCGCCCCCCGGAGCATTCCCGGGGGGGTCCAGGATCAGAATCCCCCCCCCCCCCGGGGAAATGATTCGAGGGCCCCGCACCCCCCACCCGCCTGGCAAAAGAACTCGAGGGGTCCCCCTCTCTGGGCAACGACGACGCCGACGACGCCTACGACGACGGCGACAATGTCAGCTGCGGGGCAACGTCAGCGGCGGCGGCGGCGTACCTGTCCGCCAAGCGCCGGCTCTGATAGAATGCTACTAGGGCTCGATCTACTACGGACGGCTGGGTCCAGCAGAAGCTCCAGTAGCATCATGTGCTGGCTGGATCCAGGTCTGGTGGAATTCCACTATAGACTCGATCTAGCATTTTCGCAACGTATCAAAACACCATCCAGCTGAAACCCTACGAGGGCTCGATCCATCTTCGAAAGAATCCTACTAGGGCTGGATCCAGCTCTGGAGGAATAAAATTCGGTCTCGACTCCGCTTCAATCGAATCCTACGAGGGGTCGGCCCAGCTTCCATCGCATCCCACTAGGACTCGGTCGTCGTCGTCGTCATCGTCGTCGGCGTCTTTGTCGTTTTCGTCGTCGTCGTCTTCGGCGTCTGCGTCGGTGTCGGCGTCAGCGTCGGCGCCGTCGTAGTTGTCGTCCGTCGGCGTCTGCGTCTGCGTCGTGTTATCATCGGCATCGGCGTCGGCGTGGGCGTCGGCATTGTCGACGTCGTCGTCGTCGCCGCCAGCGTCGTCGTCGTCGGCGTCGTCGTCATCGTCGTCGTCGTGGTTGTCGTCCGTCGTGAGTCGTGAGTCGTCAGTCTTCGTCGTCGTCGTCGTCGTCGTTGACGTCGTCCTCGTCGTCGTCGTCGTGCATGCCGGGCCGGGGGGGACCTGGACCCCTCGAAAATGTTTCCCATGGGTGGGTGGGGTTGCGTGGTCCTGGACCCCCCCCCCCTCCCGAATCATTCTCCCGGGGGGGGGGGGCGGTCTGGACCCCCCCCCCACCCCTGAATTTTTTTTTGGGGGGGCGGTTCTACCCCCCTACCCCTTATCTTTTTTTCGGGGGAGCGTCGTCGTCATCGTCGTCGTCGTGGTTGTCGTCCGTCGTGAGTCGTGAGTTGTCGTCGTCGTCGTCGTCGTCGTGCATGCCGGGCCGGGGGGGATCTGGACCCCTCGAAAACTTTTCCCATGGGAGGGTGGGGTGGCGTGGTCCTGGACCCCCCCCCCTCCCGAATCATTTTCCCGGGGGGGGGGGTTCTGGAACCCCCCCCACCCCTGAATTTTTTCTTGGGGGGGGGCGGCTCCACCCCCCTGCCCCTTAATTTGTTTTCGGGGGGGAGGCGGTTCCACCCCCCCCCCTTGCCAGCAGCCTCCGAGGCCGCGCGGACTTCTCCGACGGGCGCCGGACCCCCTGCCCGGCGCGCCGCCGGCGCCCGGGGCGGCGCCCGAGGCGCCGCCAGGGCTTCCCAGCGCCCACTGGGGGAGGCAAGGAGGAGGAGGAGGAGGAGGAGGAGGAGGAGGAGGAGGAGGAGGAGGAGGAGGAGGAGGAGGAATAGGAGGAGGAGGAGGAGGAGGAGGAGGAGGAGGAGGACGACGCTGCGCGCGCAGCCCCGACAGTTTCTGTCCGCGGCGGGCTCGCGCGCGGCGTCGGCGGCACGAGCTTTCGACACCGCGTCGATCGTTCCGCCTGGAACCGATGACGCTGCCGGGTCCCTCGGTGCGCCCGCGCCGTCCTGTCGTGCGGACGGAGTGCAGTCTTGAACGCCTTCGCCGGCGTCGCAGGCGCGCCATCGCCGCGCGAACCTGCCCTACGTATATGCAGCTTTCTCTTCTTCGACGTATATCGCCCCTCCCGATCCGCTGGCCCGGGGATCCTCCAAGGTGCGGTGGGCCCGCTGGAGGAAGAGGAACTTCCGCTGGTAGGGCAGCTGATCCAGCGGAGGCCCTCGCTTCTTCTCCTGCTGGGCACGAACAACCAACGGGCCTCGAGGGTTGGGCGTAGCTTGAAAGGGGGGCGATAGTTGGGGGAGAATATGAGGTGCACTTCTCGGGCCAGGCCGGCTGCCTCCCCATTCATCGTCCCCCTACGACGCGAGGCCCAACAGGAAAATGGATCCTGGGCCCCGGGGCCGCGGCCTGTCCCCAGGACCCTCGCATTGTTGCCTGATCAGGTCCTGGGACCCGTGACGGGCCACGGAGCCCCGAAAACGGCCACAAAAACCTTCGGTCCCGTCTCCCTCAGGACCCGTTCTCAGGTGAGCATTTTTTATTCGGCGTTGGAAGGGGGGGATCTGGCTCCGGACCTATGCTTTGTGCGACTGTTTGCAGCAGTGCGTCCATCATGGGGGAGGCTCCACATGCCCGAAACAGGCGCAAAAACATCAAAGATCTACTCCTTGGGGGGGGGGGGGGAGGGGGGAGGGGGCAAGGGCCCGCGCCGATCGGCAAAACAACGAATCAAACAAAAACGACAACTTCTCAGACATCCAAGGTCTTGGCTGTTTCAGCGCAGGGTCTCCGGAAGCCTCGACCCTCTCCCCGGGGCCAGTCTCTCTTCCCGAGCCGTTGTCTGTCGGTCCCGCGGCCCGGCGAGGGCTCCCGGAGGGGCGAAAGAGGCAGAAGGAACTCCCGTCGCGATTTTTGCTCACGTCGCGAGAAAGTCTGGGCCAGGGGGACACGCATCGCTCCCTGGACCTGCTCTGGGGAGCGTTCCGACCAGAATGTCAAGGCGAAACCAGCTGTGGCGAGGAGGAGCCTCCTGGAGGCCCCCCAAAACGGCGAACAGAAGCCAAAGTTGGACCCTCGATCCTCGAACTCTTGCTGTGATTCTTTGGAGGCTTGGAAGATGGCACCAAGAGGCAGGAGGTGCGTCCACCAGGAGGGTATGCTCCTGGATGTTGGTGTTGGCGGGGTGCTGGTTGTAGCTTATCGGCTATCTATAAAGGAGCCCCAGAACACACACACACACATACACACACATAAATACACACTAATGAAAACTTCCCCATATTTTCCTATATTTTCTGTTTTTCTTATTCCCCCCCCACTTCCAATATTTTCGTATATTTTCCTGGGGATCGACGATTAATTGTGTCTGTGTTTTTTCCCCTCCTGAATCTAGGAAGCCCGAGTCTCAGACCCCCGGCGCCATGATATTTTCACAACGTCGACCCCCAGAGGTCTCGAACCCTTCCCCAGGACCGCTTTCTCATCCCGAGTCCTTTTTGTTGACGCTCCCGAGGGCAAGGTAAGGGCCCCCCCAAAGCCGCACATAGCGCGAAACCTCCCGTCATGATTCTTGTCATGACCCGAGGGGGTCTGGGGTATTTCCAGCATCGCCGAGATCGGGATCATCTTCCCTCCCTGAGATTCGACGTAGCGAACAAATTGCAACAGCGAAAAAAATCACGCCTGGAGCCCTATAGACCCTATCTGCGTCATGCTTGGAGCCAGATCGATCTGTGATGGTCCCGGGGCCGGAAAAAAGACGAAAACGCCTGGCTCGAAAAAATTGGGACGCCAGTATCTCAGGGCGTTTGCATCCCGAGTCGTTTTTTGACGGCCCCGAGGCTCGCCCCCCAGAGGCTGAACACGGCTAAAATCTGGCCGCTCCAACTTCTTGTTCGTGGTTCGTGGCGTCGGATCTCTGGGTAGGAAGCCCGAGCATTATCCCCTTCGCCGAGATCGGTATCATCTTCCTTCGGTGGATTGGAGGCCCGGAAATTGGCACCAACACCAGCACAGGGGTTGCCTCCACAGGGGGAAGATGATCCTCGATTTCGGTGTTGGTGGTTCTACTTCGGTCACCTTGGAAGCCAGAGTATTACCATCATCGCCGAGATCGGGATCTTCTTCCCTCGGTGGAGGCACACCGCCGATCTTGGCGGTGGTGTCAACCTCTAGGCCTGCGAGTGGAGGCGCACCGATTCGTGTGGCGATCTCCTGCGCCGCGCGCGGGGCGGCTGGCGCCGGCGCGCCGCGGGCCATATCACCGCCGCGGGCCGGAGGCGCCCCCGCGGGCACAGAGGCCCTCCGGCAGCGCCGCCGCGCGCGGGGCGGCGGGCGCGGGGGCGCCGCCGGACATCGCCCCTCCCCGAGCTCGAGCCGGCATGCTCGCGTCGCGAATCGAAGGTTCGCTGATCGAGGACCGAGCTTTGGCTCTTGCTCTCGGCCTCCGAGGCGCTCCTCGTCGCCGCGGCTGGATCCGCCCTGAGATTCTAGCCAGAAGGCTCCCCAGAACAGGGGCGGGGATGGTTTCTTGTGCCCCAGACCCAGACGTGACGTGCTCGCCTCGTGTGCAAAAACCACGTTTTGGGTTTTCGGCCGTGCTTGGCCTCTGAGAGCCTTCGCTCGGCCCAGGGACCATCAAACAACGACTCGGGAAGGCAGTCCTACCCGGTGGTCCTACCCTGTGGACTGGGTCGGGGGCTTCCGGAGATCTCGCACTGAAACAATCAAGACCCCCGACGTCATGTTTCTTTCAGAACGTCGACCCCTGGAGGTCTCGACCCATTCCCCGGGGCCGGCTTTTCATCATGAGTCGTTCTTGGACACTCCCGGGGGCCGGAGTACAAGGCATCCAGAGGCAGAAAATAGCGCAACGCCTGCCGTCGTGAATATTTCATGACCCAGGGGGGACATCGATGAGCATGCCCGCGTCGGGAAACAAAAAAACCTACGGGAGGTTCTCGACCGGACGACGACAACTAGGACGGACGACGACGACGAGGACGGACGACGACGACGACGAGGACGGACGACGACGACGACGACGACGACGACGACGACGACGACGACGACGGACGACGACGACGAGGACGGACGACGGCGACCGACGACGACGGACGACGACGACGAAGACGGACGACGACGACCGACGACGACGGACGACGGACGACGGACGACGGACGACGACGACCGACCGACCGACCGACCGACGACCGACGACCGTCGACCGTCGACTGGGCCACCTCGCCAGGCCGAGGGGCCGGGGGGCCGTCAGGGAACGGCTGGGGAGGAGGAGCCGGGTCGGCGCCTCCGGATAGGGGGCCACATGCGAACCCTACCCCTACCCCCCACGACTTCTCAGGGGGAGCGTGGGGTTCACTTTGTTCGGGAGCTCCCGAGCGAAGTGAAGCCCACCCTCCCCCTCCGAAATCGTGGGGGGTAGGGGTGGGGTTCGCACGTGGCCCCCTACTGGAGGCCCCGCTTGCCGGAAAGCTCGAGGCATCGGGCCCTGCGGCCCAGCCCCCCTCGGGCCACGAGGTAGAAAGCCTGGCAGGAGGGTTCTGCACCAGTGTCGGCCTCCGGGGGCCCTTTACCACGCCTCGGGAGCGCCCGAAAACGACGCGAGGTCGTGAAGAAGAGCCCAGGCCCTCGGGTCATGAGGAAATCACGACGAACAGTTTTGCGGTATGTTCGGCCCCTGAGGGCCCTCACACGGCCTCGGGAGCGTTCCAAACCGACTCGGGATGAAAACCCGGTCTCGGGGAATGGGTCGAGACTTCTAAGGGTCGACGTTCTGAAAGAGTTCTGACGTCGGGGGTCCTGGGAGGGGGGGACTGGCACAGAGACATACTAGTGCTATATGTCCTCCTTGGAGGCGCTCGTCCGACCCGAACATCTAGAACACCCACCTTGTAGTATGTCGCTTCCCGAGCGGTGTGGCCAGAAAGAGCCCACCACGACGCACATACTATAAGATGTCTCGGTGCGCCCGTCGCCCCTGAGGGGGCGACGCACATATAGCATAAATATGTTGGGGGGGACGCCATGTACGGGGGGGGGCGTAACCAGGGGAAGGCTCGAGGTTCGAGGTCTTCGGGTCGATGCCCCCCCTCCCCCCCGAGCCCGTCCCCCCTCCATCGTGCTGCCCCGGCGGGGAGCTGAGAGTGCACACGGCTGGGCTCGCGCGCGAAGAAGGCTTTTTGGCCTGCGGTGCCTCGGACCCGAGTAACGACGACGACGACGCCGACGACGACGACGACGACGCCGACGCCGACGACTACGACGACGACGCCGACGCCGGCGCCGGCGCCGACGCCGACGACGACGACGACGACGACGACGCCGACGCCGACGACGACGACGACGACGACGGCAACGGCGATTACCACGAGCACGACGGCGATGACGGCCACGCGCGTGAGCACACTGCCGTACAGTCATCTGCCTGACCTAAGGAACGATAAGGAACAAAGCCCCTTGTCGTTCCAAAGGAACGATAAATAAGGAACGATAAATAAGGAACGAAACCCCTTTTGAAAAGGAAGTGTTCCTTATTCAAGCCGCTCACCGTACGCCAGGGCTGCTGCGGAACGAATTTAAAGCACAACGGCGGAAGGAACGGCCCGACGGACGGGGGGAAGAGGGCAGCGGACAGACGGGGCGCCCCCAAAGCATCAAGCACTTCGGGTCGTGCCGGAGACATGCTGGACTCCTTGTCATTGGCCGCGGGCCTGCAGAGGCATTGCAATGCCAAGGTGAGCACACTGCCACCATGCACACGGCCGGGAGTTGACCCGATGCTGCAGAAGACGATTCCCCCGCTCTGGATTCCCGTGACGCCTCCAACCTGCAGGACCGAGAGCCCCCGACCCCTTCCCATGGGGCCAGCGTCGCACCCCCGGATCCCGTCGGGCTGGGCCGTCCGGTCCGCAGGCCGGGAACGCCCGGACCCCCTTCCCGCACGGGCGGCGACAAGATACTGACTACCTACCAGACCACCCCAACCCAAACCGAAGACCCGAATTTCGGGTTGGGGGGGGTAAGGGTTCCACATGTGTTTTTTCGATGTTTCCCGACCCCCCCCCACCGAGAATCGATAGTAAATCTGAGCCTTCGGGTTGGGTTGGGGTGGTTTGGTGGGTGGTGAGATACGGGTCCTGCGAGAGCAGACATGCTCAGCGACCTTGCGCCGAGGCTTACGCGGGCCGCCAGCGTGGCGCGCCGCGTGGAGAAGCGCGGGCGCTCACGCACGACCTTGCGCGGGAAAGCGTGTCCACCCCGCTTTCCGCCGCCGCCCACAGGGGGGGCAGCCTTTTTGTAGAGGGAAAACAAACCTACCTCGCTTTTGACCGCCCTCGCTTCCAAGAGATACCAAACGATGCCAAATTGCAGCCTGTACTGGTCAGGCCGCTTGACGAGGAGGCGCGTGGTATGGCTTGGTTTTGCCTGGAAGCGATTGCGGGGTAGGTAGTTCACGCTCTGATTTTCGCCCTCCCGCATCCCTGTTCCCGACGGCCCCTGCCGTGCCCGAGGTTGGCTGTCTCCCGGATGCCGAGGCCGAGGAGAGACGCTAGGACTGCAAGAGCGGATGCCCTTGCGGCCGGGGCCCCCGCAGTGCTACGCAGCTGCGATGGGGGTCACGGGCCTTGATGGGGGGCCGCAGTGGGGCATCGGGGCAGGGATCAGGACTTTGAGCTCGTAGGGATTCTGGGGTAGGAATCGAGGACAGGGACGACAAGAACAGGGAGTCCACGGGATGCAACGGGAAGCCACTGGAGGCCACGGAGGCCACGGGAGGCAACGGGAGGCAACAAGAGGCACGTACAGGAGGCAGCGGAAGGCACCGGAAGGCAACGGGAGGCAACGGGAGGCACAAGGGGACAATGGAAGGGGCCCCATAGTTTCTGGGTTTCTGTCTTCCCCCCCACTTCCGATATTTTTCCATATTTTCTGGGGAATCGAAAATTTAATCGTGTCTGTGTTTTTCTTTTCCTCCTGAACAGTGGAAGACAACCGGAGACTACGTCGCCTGATCAGCGCGCCTGGTAGTCTCTCAGATCTGAAGCCTATGTGGGGCCCTCACAGACAAGCTGTCGAAGAGAACAAGCCGCTCCGCCCGAGGTCTGCACAGCACTTCCGCTGCACCCGGCAGCCACACCGCGCGAACGCGCTGCCCGCCACGCCGCCGCTGCCGCCGCCGCCGCCGCCGCGCAGCGGACTGCGCCGAAGGCCGCGGCGCCGCGCCGCGTCTTGCCCTCGCTCGGACGTCCATTCCCCGTGCATGTTTCGGCTTCGCGCGTGTTTTTGTTTGATCGATGGTCCAGGAAGCTCCTCGATGGCTCTCGCCGAGAAAAAAATCGCACACGTCCGAGCGATGCCAAGGCATCCGCCGTGCCGCAACGCCGCCGCCGCCGCGCCGCCGCAGCTCCCGCCCGCGCCGAAGCGCCGAAGCGCCGAGACACGGGCCGCCGCCTCGAGGGGCCGCGGAGGCACGCGCCGCCGAGGCGCCGAGGCGGCGCCAGAGCCTCTGCTGCTGCAACCCCCGCCTCCTCCCCTGGAGCAGGGACCGACCGTCCCGGCATACCTATAGTCCTACCACGACATGTCCTTAGAACCCAAAAAGGCTCTAAGAACAAGAACAAGGTTCTTAGAACATGAGCCCGATGTGATAAACCAAGACAATATCAGCCAGAAATGTTCTGTGAACATGTAGCGGAAACCACAAAAAAGCTCTTGGAACATTGTTTGGTGGGGCTGTAGTTACCAGCCTGGAACATATCCCTATCCCTATGCTGGGCACCTCCTCATCACGATGCCAATCTTAGGGATCCCCTGATTTCTGAGGGCGACTCCCTGAGATTGCCATCGCCTTCTGCAGTGCCAATCTTGGGGATAGGGATACGTTCGAGGCTGGAAATATGTGCGAGCCTCCTCCCCGCCCCTCCCGGCAGCTTCGCCCACATCCGCCGGCTGCTCAGCGCGCGCGCCACCTCGGCGGGCGAGCCGCGCCGCGCCGGCCGCGCCGAGGCGGCGGCGGCGGGCCCCGCCGCCGGGCGCTTCGGCCGTCGGCGGCGGCCGCCGCAGGGAGCGGCGGCCGAGGACGGCGACGAGGACGACGGTGGCTGCGGTTGCCTCCTGCTTCGTGCCGCTGCTGCCCTCCCTGCTCCTCTTCCCCCGCCCAGCCTCTCCATGCACTCACACACACACACACCCGTCCTCCTGCTCGTTGTCCTCCTCCCTCCTCCTCTCCTCCTCCTCCTCCCTCCTCCCTCCTTCTCCTCCTCCTCCACCTCACCCTCCAACTTCTCCTCCTCCTCCTCCTCTCCTCCTCCTCCTCCTCCTCCTCCTCCTCCCTCCTTCATTTTCTCCGCCTGGCGCGATCTCCACATTCCAAGCCCTGGCATGACAAGGAGGGGCGGTGCGCGCAGCTTTTTCCAAACTCGGGGGAAAGCGCCCATCCGAGAGCCTGGACAGCGCCTTCCTGTCCCATTGTGTGGATGCATAGGCTAGGCGTGTGCGCGTGTGTGTGTGTGTGTGTGAGTGTGTGTGTGTGTGTGCCTGAGTGTGTGTATCTGTGTGGTGTCCCTTCTTCTCCGTCTCCTCCTCCACCTCCTCCTCCCTCCCCCTCCGAATTGTCCCTCATCTCTCACATGTTGTTCACCTCCTGCTGATACTGCTGCTGCTGCTGCTGCTGCTGCTGCTGCTGCTGCTGCTCCTCCTCCTCCTCCTCATCCACGCTTTCATGATCCTCTTCCTGCTGCTACTGCTGCTGATGATGCTGCTGCTGTCGCGACTCGTCGTCGTCGTCGTGCGCCTCCTCCTCCTCCTGCACCTCGTGATCCTCTTCCTTGTCCCCCGTTCCGTCTCCATGTTTCCCCTCCTTGCCTTCCTTCCCCTTCTCCCACTGCTTCCCCTCCGCCGCATCCTCATGATCCTCTGATCCTCCTCCTCCTCCTCCTCCTCCTCCTCCTCCTCCTCATCATCAGTATCAGCATCATCATCATCATCATCATCATCATCATCATCATCATCATCATCATCATCATCATCATCATCATCATCATCATCAGCATCATCATCATCATCATCATCATCATCATCATCATCATCATCATCATCATCATCATCATCATCATCATCATCATCATCATCATCATCATCATCATCATCATCATCATCATCATCATCATCACATCCTCATCATCCTCATCCTCTCATCATCAGCAGCAGCATCAGCATCAGCATCAGCATCAGCACCACCATCATCATCATCATCATCACCACCACCACCACCATCATCATCATCATCCTCATCCTCATCTCATCCTCATCCTCCTCCTCATCCTCATCCTCATCCTCATCTCATCCTCATCCTCATCCTCATCATCATCATCATCATCAGCATCAGCATCATCATCATCATCATCATCATCATCATCATCATCATCATCATCATCATCATCATCATCATCATCATCATCATCATCATCCCCTCCTCTGTCTTTATCGTGCTTCCGCTCCTCCTCGACATCTGAGCCCCCTTTCTCATCCCGTCCTGTCTCCTCCGCCCCTCGTCCCCCACCCCCCCCATCCCCCCCCCTAGTAGCCGCCTTCGCCCTCGTCGTCGCCCTCCATACCCGTCGTCGTCCTCACAGCCTACCTCGCCATGCCGCCACAGTCGACATCTCCTCGTCGTCGCAACCGCCGTCGGAGCTGGCGGCCGGGCTCGCGGCAAATTTCCGGTAGGTCCACAGCACGTCGCGCCGCGGCGACGGCGCCGGCGCCGGCGGCATGGAGGACCGCAGCCTGGCGGCGACTGCGGCGACGATAAACGACGGCCACGGCGGCGGCGACGACGGAGGTGATGACGGCGGTTGCGGCTGCGGCGACGCAGGCGGCGGCGACCACGAGGCCGAGGACGAAGGGAAAAGCGGCGACGAAGGCGAGCACGACCCGCGCGACCCGCGCGAATGGGAAGATGAGGCGACCCGCGCGACCACCAGTTTCCAGCCTCTGCGCAGTGGTAACAGGCGCGCGGACACCGCGAACTGGACGGCACTGTCGACAAGCGGGAGTGCGAACAAGCCCCATGCGGGAGAGAGGCTCGATCTTGCGCTCCAAGCCTCGGTCGCGCCCCGCGCCGCGACGCCGAGAGACGCTGTGCCGAGAGGCCGCGCGCTCCACAGGCGCGGCCAACCACAGCAGACGGGTGGCCGACCGAGGCGCAAATGGCGTGTGCAAGCGAAAGGGAAATGACGGCCAAGGCCGGGCAGCACAGCGCGACCCGCGAGGGTCGCGCCTGGCGCCGCCCACGCGCCAACGCCGCCGCCAGCGGGCTTGGCGCCCAGCGGCCCCTCACCGCGCCGCCTGCCGCCTGTTCGCCTCGAGCCGGACCTCGCCAGTCCTGCGATTGAGCAGGCGTGCCTCCTCGTCGGCAGCCGCCTCCGCGGCCGCCTCGGCCGCCCGCCTCCCCGCGGGGTCCCCCGCGAGCGCCCGCCGGCTCCAGGCGCTCCAAGCCGCCCGCCTCGGCGCACCTGGCGCCTTGGACGTGCTCCACGTTCGCGACCAAGCGCTGACTTCTGCGGGCCGCGATGGCGCCCAGAGACCAGCGGCGTGAGGGCATGGCTTCTACCCTCTTGCAACTCGCTCGTCGCTGTCCGGCGCCGCTCCGAGCCCAGCCGCGGCGCGGCGCGGCGCGACGCCAAAGGCTGCGGCCGCTGCGGCGCATGGCCTTCGCGAGCACGTGCCCCCGCAGTGGCGCGCGGCCTCCGCTGAGCGCTCAGCCTGCGCCTACCGCGGCGGTGGATCTCCGCCAGGTGCCCCCGCGCCAGGCGCCTGGCCTCCGCAGCGCGCGTTCTGCCGCGGCCATGGGCTCGAGGCCGCCACAGCGAGCCAGAGCCGCGGCTGCGCGCCCAGACTCCGCGCGGCGCCGTGCCTCAGCCTGGCGCATCGGCCGTCGCTGCGCGCTGGGCCGCGGCGTCTGCCAGCGCGCTGGGCGCCGCGCCGTGCGCTTGTCCGCAGCCTCGCAGCTGGCCTTGCCTTGTCTTGTCTTGCTGGACCCTGCCCTTGCCGCGGCCTGTTCCGTTCACCTGGCCCTGCGCCGTCGCGACGCGCATTCCGCGGGGGAGCGGTGACGTACCTTAGCCATGGCATTGGCCAGGTCTGCGGGGGTGGGGAGGCTCGTGTGGGCGCGCGCTAAGCGCCGCGAGCCTGCGCCTTCGTTGCTAACTCCGGGGGCTGTGGCGCCGCGCTTCTGCGTCGTGCCGATGCCGAGTGCGCCGCCGTGCCGTCGCACCCTCGCGGGCCGCGGTCAAGGCGTCGTCTGCCATGGGTTTCGCGCGCGGGCCGAGCCAAAACTGGCCACGGCTGCTGGTGCTGCTGAGGACGATGGTGATGAGGATGGTCGGGCAGTCTTCTGGAAGCGGACACCGCATAGCACAGTGATGGGATACATTGCCGCTCAGGGCAGCCTGTGCGCGCCCAGCCGTGGGCCCAACTCGGCGTCCTGCACCGCCGACAGCACCAGCTAGGCCATGCGCGCGGTGAGGGCATTGGACACCTTGGCCGAGCCTTATCGCGAGAAGTCCATGCTGAGGCGGCTGAGCGGTTTGCCAGGGAGGACAGCGGTGCGCCGGTGATGACTGCGGTGATGACGAAGATAATTCTCACAGAATGCAACAGCCGCGCCCAGGTCCTCCCTGGCGGCCCTCGCAGCGCGCCGAGCTCGTCCGAGCTTGGCGCAGGCCGCGTCTTCAGCTTTCAGGCGCCGCGGGCAACTGCCGCAGTGAAAGGCTGCGTCGGGACTCCAGAGAACGGCGAGACCCCGATCCAGTTCATATGCGATGGCGATGGCGATGGTGGTCGTGATGAGAGAGGAACAGAATGAGGATGAGGAGGGCTACATGCGAGGGATTCTGACGACGCCAAGTCGGACCCTCCGACCGCTCCAATGTTCTCGGTGCGTGGGCCCTGGAGGTCTGGACAACGCTAGGGCTGGTTCTTCGTTCTGAAGTGTTTTGTTGACGGTCCCGAAGCCCAGCGAGGACCCCGGAGGCCGAAAACGGCCGAAAACCTGCCGCTCCAATCTTCCGGAGCCTGGGATCTCTGGGGAGGAGGAGGAGGAGGAGGAGGAGGAGGAGGAGGAGGAGGAGGAAGAGGAGGAGGAGGAAGAGGAGCAGGAGGAGGAGGAGGAGGAGGAGGAGGAGAAGAGGAGGAGGGAGGAGGAGGAGAAGAGGAGGAGGAGGAAGAGGAGGAGGAGAGGAGGAGGAGGAGGAGGAGGAGGAGGAAAGAGGAGGAGGAGGAAGAGGAGCAGGAGAGGAGGAGGGGGAGGAGGAGGAAGAGGCAGAGGAGGAAGAGGAGGAGGAGGAGGAAGAGGAGGAGGAGGAAGAGGAGGAGGGAGGAGGAGGAAAGAGGAGGAGGAGGAAGAGGAGAGGAGGAGGAGGAGGAGGAGGAGGAGGAGGAGGAAGAGGCGGAGGAGGAGGAAAGGGAGGAGGAGGAGGAGAGGAGGAGGAGGAGGGAGGAGGAGCAGGAGGAGGAGGAGGAGGAGGATGAGGAGGAGGAGGAGGAGGAGGAGGAGGAGGAGGAGGAGGAGGAGGAGGAGGAGGAGAGGGAGAAGGTCAGATCGTAGCATCTCAGACGAGGGAGGCACGCCGCCGAACGCCCGCTGGCCTCAGCCACAGAAGGGCATCACGCCCTCGGCGCCTGCTCCTCGCCCGGCTGCCCGGGGCGCTCCGGGAAGCAGCGGCGGCCGCTCGGGGCGACTCCAGCACCCCCGGAACGCTCTCGGCATGGCCTGGTCGCGGAGCTAAGCTCCCCCGACTTACGCGCAGGCGGTCTAGGTGAGGCCGCCTGAGCCCGCTCCGTGGCGGCAAAGAACGACCGGCAGAATCAGATCCCGTGGTCGAGTAAGCTGGGCACGGCGACGCATCGGTCGGAGCCGCCTGACTCTGGATCCCTGGCTCGGCTGCAGTATAGGGGCTCGACCACAGGAAGCCTCCCGCAAGAAGCCCAACCCTGAGACCCCAGGACGTCCACTGCTTTTGGGGTGCGGGGGGTGCCCTGGAGCAAGCACGGTGTGCCTCTTGGCATGTGGTCTGCACTGTAAAGGCGTGCGGGGAGGGCGGACAAATTCGGGGGGGGACATCGGCCCGGAATCGGCGAGACGTCGCCAGTATACATACATACAGATTTATAGATATATAAACGTATGTATACATCTGTGTATAGATATATAGATACACATGTATGGGTGTAATGTGTTTGTATGTATGTATGTGTGCATGCATGCATGCATGCATGCATGCATATATGTATGTATGGTTGTCTGTATGTCTGTCTGTCTGTCTGTCTGTCTGTCTGTCAGGCTGTCTGTATGTATGTATGTATGTATGTATGTATGTATGTATGTATGTATGTATGTATGTGTGTGTATGTATGTATGCATGCATGCATGTGTGCATGTATGTGTGTATGGGTGTATGTGTGTATATGTGTATGTATGCATGTATGTATGTATGTATGTATGTATGTATGCATGCATGCATGTATGTATGCATGTATGTATGTATGTATGTATGTGTGTATGTATGTATGTGTATGTATGTATGTGTGTATGTATGTATTGATGCATGTATGTATGTATGTGTGTATGTATGTGTATATATATATGTATATATACATGTATACATGTATATGTTCATGTATCCATATATCGATACATGTTTATACATCTGTATATATGTGTATATGTTTAGATCGAGCATGGCTTCCTACAGGCGGAAGTTGGAATAACAATGTACACACAAACTGTCAACACAACTCCAAAACTATTATTGCATACTCCTCCTGTAGAGGGACATGCCCGACTTAAAGATAGGCAGTAGGCCCCCCACAGCAAATCCGCAATCTGCTGGGCGCGGTGGGCCATCGGGTCCCCATGGGCACCCCTGGAACACTCTCGACGAGGCGCAGCTTGTGGAAACCACCTCGGGCCGCAGCCGACAATTTCGAACACGTCTCTTGCCACCCACCCTGAGCCCATCCTCCCTGGGGGGGAGATGCGACTTTGAACATAAACATCCTTCCCAGGCCAGGTCATAAAAATTGATGAACGCATTAGTGTAGCGCGCGTGCAGCCCAGAACGCATAAGGACATTACAGACCTGTTGTTGCCTCAAACTTCCCGGCGCTAGACACGCAACGTCCCTCCAAGAAGTTGGCAACGTGACAGAAGTTACGAAAACAGTTTAGCAGCGTGAGGTCTCGCTCGTGAACCAAAATAACCGAGACGAGTCCTCCTCTCGTTGCCCCTGGGCCGCACCCAGACATGCGGTGTCATGATTGCTTCAATTCGGGATCCCGGCACGTCCCGACCCTTTTCCCAGGGCTGGTTCCTCATCCCGGGTCGTTCGTGGACCGTCTCGAAGCTTGGCGAGGGCCCCCCGGGACCGAAAACGGCGAGAAACTGCCGGTCGCAACCTTTGCACCACGTACGCGAGCATGTCCGACCCTTTGCCCTGGGCCGGTGTTTCCTCCCGAGTCGTCTGCGGACTGCCCCGGAGCCCGGCGAGGGCCCCCAAGGGGCCGAACACGGCAACAAGCTGCCCACCGTGATCTTGGCACCACGCGAGCACGTCGGGGCACCGGGGGTCGACGTTCCCCGCCCTGCAGAGCCTATCCCGCCCCCCCCTCGCGTCGTCGTCGTCGTCGTCGTCGTCGTCGATGTCGTCGTCGTCGTCGCCGTCGCCGTCGCCGCCGTCGCCGTCGCCGTCGCCGTCGCCGTCGCCGTCGCCGTCGCCGTCGCCGTCGCCGTCGCCGTCGTCGTCGTCGTCGTCGTCGTCGTCGTCGTCGTCGTCGTCGTCGTCGTCGCCGTCGTCGTCGTCGTCGTCGTCGTCGTCGTCTTCGTCCTCAGTCGTCGTCGTCTTGTGATTCTGGTCGTCGTCAACCGCCGTCTTGTGATTCTGGTCAGTCGTCGGCGGCGAGCCGTCTTGTGATTCTGGTCGTCGTCAACCGCCGTCGGTCGCCGTCGTCCTCGTCTTCGTCGTCGATGGCCGTCGCCGTCGCCGTCGCCGTCGCCGTCGCCGTCGTCGTCGTCGTCGTCGTCGTCGTCGTCGTCGTCGTCTTCGTCCTCAGTCGTCGTCGTCGCCGCAGCCATCGTCGTCGTCTTCGTCGATCGTCGATCCTCCTCGTCGTCGATCATCGACTGTTTCGGGCGTCGCCCGAATTTGTTTCTCGCGAGGTCAACTGACTGAACTGCACTGAACTGAACTGAACAGACTGGTCGCACCCGTTACGCGACGGTTCTTTCTCGGCCGCCAAGAGCGCAACCTATGGCGCAACCGATGGGAGACGGTTATATTCTCGGCCGCCGAGGGCGCAACCTATGGCGCAACCGATGGGAGACGGTTTTATGATCGGCCGCCGAGGGCGCAACCTATGGCTATGGCGCGACCGATAGGAAACCGAGCTGGAGCAGGGGGAAGACGAGGAAGACGAGGAGGATGAGGAGGGCGAGGAGGACGACGACGACGATCAGGAAGGAGAGGAGAACGGGGAGGAATGCGAGTAGTACGAGAACGAAGTGTGGCATTCGAATGCGTGCGGGGCTACGCCCGATTCATGCTCGCCGCTTGGGCTGGCGGTTGGGCCAAAGCGGCGAGCCGTCTTGTGATTCTGGTCGTCGTCAACCGCCGTCGGTCGCCGTCGTCGTCGTCGTCGTCGTCGATGGTCGTCGTCGTCGTCGTCGTCGTCGTCGTCGTCGTCGTCGTCGTCGGTCGTCGACGTCGTCGCCGTTGCCCCCGAGACGCAGGGCCGATCCCTGGCGGCCCGCGCGCGCCGGCGCCCAGGGGGGGCCTCTCCAGGTCCACCCGCAGGCGCCCCGAGGCGCTCGGCAGCACCGCGCCGTCCTCCTGAGGCGCGCGCGGCCCCCCCGGGGAGGACGCAGCTGGGACGGATCTCGAGCGGATCTGTGGGCCCCTTCCGGATGCAGCCGCCGTCTTCACTTCGGCCTCCCCTCGCCCTCACCTCGGCCTCACCTCGTCCTCCTCCCCGCCCTCCTCCCCGCCCTCCTCCCCGCCCTCCTCCCCGCCCTCCTCCCCGCCCTCACCTCGTCCTCCTCCTCGCCCTCCTCCCCGCCCTCCTCCTCCTCCTCCTGCTCCGCCCCGCCCTCCTCCCCGCCCTCGGGGCGCGGAGGGCGGGAGAGGCCCGGCCCCCCCCCCCCGCCCCTCTTCACCTCGGCCGCTGGGGGCCGACTCTGGGCAGGCAGCGGGAGAAAGCTTGGAAACGGGCCTGGGGCACAATGCTCGGTGGGCCCCAGGCTTTGTGGGCCCTGGAAACGAGAGGGCCGTTTTTTTACCGGTTCCGTCGCCGTTTTTTGACCGGTTCCGGCTCCAGTTCCAATCCCGGAGCCGTGTTTTTACCGTTTCCGTTCGCCGTTTTTTGGCCGTTTCCACTTTCAGAGGCATTTTTTCTGAAACGGTGAAAAAACGGCCCTGCCGTTTCCGGGGCCCACAAAAGCCCTGGGGGCATGGGGAACGTGCCCGGAGCGAAAAGCTGCCCCCCAGGGAAGGGGTCCAGAGCTCCAGAGCTCGGCGTGGGGGCGCGGAGTGGCAAAAGCCACAGCTTCGGATGCCGCGGGACGACGGCAGACGACGGCGACGCCGACGACGCCGACGACGACGACGACGGCGACGACGACGACGACGGCGACGACGACGACGACGACCACGACTACAGAGACGACAGCGACCACGACGGACGACGGTAGACACGACGACGGACACGACGACGACGACCATGACGGCGACAATGATGACCATGGCGGCAACGACCACGACGCGGCTCGACGCTGCTGGCAATCGGGCAGACGACGACGATAGACGGCGGATGTGAGGGCAACGACGACGACTAACATTACGACTGCGAGGTCGTCGCCAGTGTTATGTTCGCCGTCGTCACCGCCGTCGTCGTCGCGGTCGCCCTCGTCGTCGTCGCCGTCGTCGTCGTCGTCGTCGTCGCCGTCGCCGTCGCCGTCGCCGTCGCCATCGCCGTCGCCATCGCCGTCGCGTTCGCCGTCGTCGTCGCCGTCGCCGCCGCCGCCGTCGTCGTCGTCGTCGTCGTCGCCGTCGACGTCATTAATGTGGACGTCGACGTAGTCGTCGTCGCCTTTCGTCGCCGCCGTCGTCGTTGCAGTGGTGCTCGTCGACTCCGTCGCCACACTTCGCCGTCGCCGTCGCTGCCGTCGCCGTCGCCGTCTCCGTCTCCGTCGCCGCCGCCGTCGCCGCCGCCGCCGTCGTCGTCGTCGTCGTCGTCGTCGTCGCCGTCGACGTCATTAATGTGGACGTCGACGTAGTCGTCGTCGCCTTCCGTTGCCGCCGTCGTCGTTGCAGTGGTGCTCGTCGACTCCGTCGCCACCCTGGCAGTCGTCGTCGACGTCGTAGCCGTCGTCGTCGTCGTCGTCGTCGTCGTCGTCGTCTCACCGACGCCGCCGCCGCCGCCGTCTGTCGTCGTTGCCGTCGTCGTCGTCGTCGTTGTCGCCGCCGTCCGCGGGAGGGGGGAGCGCGCGCGGTGGTCGGGGGGGGGAAGAGGAGGAGAATGGAGGAGGAAGGAGGAGGGGCAGGGAAAAGGACGCGGACGAGGAAGTAGGAGCACGAGGCGAGGGGAGGAAGAGGATGAGGAGGATGAGGAGGAGGAGGATTGTAGAACGTCGAGGATTAATGTTTGCGGTTGCTTTTGGCAATTTTGGCCCCCCCACCCCGCCCTCCCTTCGAACCCAGGGCGCACAGCTGCTGCTAGCACGGCGGTAGCGCAGACAACATATGGCGGACGACATGCGACGACGACGACGGACGGCGGATGAAGGCGGACGACGAACGACGACGAAGAAGACGACGACGACAGCGCCGACGGCGCCGACGACGAAGACTCCACCTCCAACTTCGACTCCGACTCCGACTCCGACGCCGACTCCGACTCCAACTCCGACTCCAACTCCGCCTCCGACTCCGACGATACGACGGCCTGCCCCGCGCCAGCACCGGCCGGCCCTCCTCGGGGTCGCCCGTGCGGCCCGACAGCGTGTTGCGCAGCCCGCGCAGCTCCTCGCGGCGCCGGGCCGCCCCCGCCGCGCCGCGCTGGCCGCGGCCGCCCGCGGCTTACCAGCCTGGAACATGTCCCTATCCCTATGCTGGGCACCTCCTCATCGCGATGCCAATCTTGGAGATTCCCTTATTCTTTGAGGGCGAATCCCAGAGATTGTCAGCGCCTTTTGGCGTGTCAATCTCAGGGATAGGGATACGTTCGAGGCGGGTAAGCGGCGGGCACCTCGCAGGAGGCCCCGCGGCGCCCCCCTGGCGCGGCGGCAGGTCGGCCGGGCCCTCCTCGGCGGCCTCCGGGAGGCGCGGCCTGCCCTCGGCTGCCCGTCGGCGGCCCGTCGGCGGCCCGAGCCCGGCGGGGCGCCCAGGCAAAAAAAAAAATCGCGGGGAGGCGCCTCGGAGGCGCCGGGAGGCCCTCTGCGGGGCGGCCCTCGGCGGCGGCCCTCCGATCGGCGGCCTGCGGCGGGCCTCGTCGCCGCCGCCGCCGCCGCCGGTCGCCGCCGCGGAGGGTTCGGCGGAGGAGCGGGCAGCAAGACGCGCGCCGCAGGTCCGAGGATCGAGGCTGGAGGTGCGATTTATTGGGAGGGCCTCCAGGAGGCTCCCCGTCGCCGCGAGACGAGCCGCATCGAAAGTCGAAGCGAAACGCGCCCCCGGGGAGGTACGGGGGTGCCGAGCCTTGAGGAACGAGGAGGAGGAGGAGGAGGAGGAGGAGGAGAAGGAGGAGGAGGAGTAGGAGGAGGAATGTCGCAGGCCTAAAACGGCAGAACATATGGAGAAGGAGGAGGGGGAGGAGGAGGAGGGGAGACGGAGGAGGAGGAGGAGGAGGAGAAGGAGGAGGAGGAGGAGGGTAGAAAAGCTCGAACAAAAACATCGCGCCAGAGGCTTGCCTCCAGGGACCCGTTCCCAGACCCCTGACGGCATGATTTTTTCACAACGTCGACCCCGGAGGTCTCGACCCATTCCTAGGACCGGTTTCTCATCCTGAATAGTTTTTGACGGTCCGGAGGTCCGGAGGCCGAAAATACAATGCAAAACCTCCCGTCGCGAATTTTTCTCAACGCGAGGGGGTCTGTGTTTCGGACCCTGGGGCCGTCAGACATCGATCGAGGAGGAGACGCCAACCAGATCTGACCCCAGCAGGCGTCCAGGCACCGACGCGTCTTCACCTGGTCGGGACCCGCGGGTGGCCGGCGGAGGCACTCGGCGGTCGTCGGCAGCATTCGGCGGCATCGTCGCCGTCGTCGCCGCCACCGTCGCCGCCCGTCGCCGTCGTCAGATGCCCAGGGTCTGAGCTGGTCCCAGGACCCCAAGGGTCATGAAAAACGTGATGGCGGGAGGTTCTGCACTATTTTTGGCTTCTGGGGGCTCTTAATTGCTGGGCCTCGGGAGCGTCAAAAAAACGACTCGGCATGAAACACCGCTCCCGGGGAATGGTTCGAGACTTCTGGGGGTCGACTTTATGAAAAAATCACGACGTCGGGAGTCTGGGGGGATGGGCCCCGAGAAGATCGTTCAAGGAGGGGGGGGATGAAAGCGAATCCCATCAGAATCGGCTCCCGGAACCCTCGTGGGATCCATCCACCCGGTGCAGCGCTTCACCCCGAATCCGTTCAATTGAGGGTCCCAGGGCCCGGCCCCCGGAGACCGAGAGAGGCAAACCAAACGAACCGACTCCTCCGACCCAGCGCCTCGAACCTGCCCCCCCCCCTCCCGCCGGCCGGAGCCCGTGCTGTGCCACCCTCCTGGCCCGCGAAGTGTGCTCTCGCCCTTGTTGGCGGTGGACAAACCTCCCTTTAGTAAACCTCCCCTTAATGAACACGGCCTGGGACCGAAACCGACGGACCTGGACCCGCAAAAATGACGGCCGCGACGCCCTCTCGCGAGCCGAAAACGGCAAATTCCTCAATCGACGTGTCAGGGTCAGGAGGTCTGTCCACCCCCGACCTTGCGTTGGGCCGCGGGAGTCTTCTGCCGGGGCCTCCCGAGGCCCCCCGAGGCCTCCGGAGACCTCGGGGCGTCCCCGGGGGACCTCGCGGGGGCCTCCCATAGGGACCGCGCGCCCCGGGCGCCCAGACCTCGGGCGCCGTGCTTTTGGCCCGCGTCGTGCCTCGAGTACTGCCTCCGCGGGCCCGCTTCTGGCCAGGCCCCAGCGGGCTCCGACCCTTCCTGGGCCTCCTGCAATTGAGCAGGGACCGGCCGTCCCGGCATTCCTCTAGTCCTACCACGACATGTTCTTAGAACCCGAAGATGTTCTAAGAACAAAAACGATGTTCTTCGAACATAAACCCGATGTGATAAAACAAGACAGTCCCAACCAGAAATGCTCTAAGAACACTTCGTGGAAACCACAAAACGTTCTTAAAAACATTGCTTGGTAGTGCTATAGGCGAGCTGGGACTCTTCGCCACTGCTTGATCCAGGGGCCGCCAGAGCTCGTCGGTGCCGCCGCCGCTGCCGGTCGTCGTGGCGGCCTCACCTGGCCAGCGCCTCCGTCCTGCTGCCTGCTGCAGCGGCCGTTCCTGCCTGCGCTCCTCAGCCTCTCGTCCCCCCCGCTCGTTCCTCCGCGTCATTCTCGTCGTCGTCCTCCTCACTCCTCCTCCTCCTCCTCCTCCTCCTCCTCCTCCTCCCTCCTCCTCCTCCTCCTCCTCCCCCTCCTCCTCCTCACCCTCCTCCTCCTCCTCCTCCTCCTCCTCCTCCTGGGTCGTGTTTTACGAGCGAGCGCCACGCATCTCGATGATTGCATCGTGTGGCGCTGGCATCTCCATCCACACTCCGAGGCGGCACAGGCACTTCGCTGGCCTGGGGAGTCTCAACATGCATGGGCCGTGCCGTAGGTGGCCCTCGAGGTGTCTCCTGGCACGCAGTACGGAGGAGGAGGAGCAGGAGGAGGAGGAGGAGAAGGAGGAGGTGGAGGAGGTGGAGGGAGGATGGTGGAGGGAGGAGGAGGAGGAGGAGGAGAGGAGGAGGAGGAGGAGGGAAAGACGAGGAGGAGGGAGGGAGGGAAGGGAGGGAGGGAGGTGGAGGAGCAGGTGGTGGCTGGGATCGTGTCGTATACTTATGCCTGGATGTTCGGCGCATCCCCGCCACGTGCGCCACGCCTTTTCGGAGCCTGCCGGCTCTCCCTCGCCCTGCTCGCCTCCGCCGCGGAGCTCCAGACTGGTTCCGGCTGGCGAAGCAAGACTGCTCGGCAGCAGAGGCATTGTTAGACAAATCCTCCTCCCTCCTCCTCCCCCTCCTCCTCCTCCTCCTCTCCTCCTCCTCCCCCTCCTCCTCCTGCTTCTCCTCCTCCTCGTCATCCTTGACCTCCTCCTCCTCCTCCTCCTCCTCCTCCTCCTCCTCCTCCTCCTGCTCCTTCTCCTTCTCCTCGCTCGTCCTTCTCCTCGTCCTCCGCGTCCACCCCCTGTCCTTCAAGCAGTAGGCGTCCCCTTCTGAGGGCCACACAGATCCTCCTCCTCCTCCTCCTCCCTCCTCCTCTCCTCCTCCTCTCTCTCCTCCTCCTTCCCCCCGCTCCTCCTTCCCCCTTCCCCGACGCATCGGAGCGCCCCCCCCCCCCCCCCCCCCCGTGCGGGCTACACAGATCCTTCTCTTCCTCCTCCTCCTCCTTCTCCTCTGCCTCCTCGATACCCCCGTCGTCGAACATGGTGGGGGGGGAGCAGGAGGAAGAGTGGTGGGAAGGAAGACAAAAAGAAAGGGAGCGGGTAAGGGGGACAGGAAAGGCGCTGTCGCCGTACCCCTTCACCAACACCTCCTCCCGTTTCGCCTGTCTCTTCCCCACCCCCTCCCCCCCATCCCCCCCTCCTCGTCTCGTCCTCGTCCTGCTCCTATCTCGTCCTCCTCCTCCCCCTCCTCCTCCTCCTCCCCCTCCTCCTCCTCCTCCTCCTCCGCCTCCCACTCTACTTGCTCCTCCTCCTCCTCCTCCTACACCACCCCCTCCTCCACCCCGAAGTCTCTCTCTGAATGTCTCTGGAGGCAACCCTCCTTCCCCAGAGGCCCACCTGAGAGCTCCGGGATCCAACCGTCGCAAGGTCTCCATCCTTCTTGTCCTTCCAATCATCCTGGTCTCTCCTGCTTCTCCTGGTCCTCCTCCTCCGGGTCCCCCTGGTCCTTTTCCTGCTCCTCCTCATCCTCCTCCTCTTCCTCCTCATCTTGCTCCTCCTCCTCCTCACCATCCCATCATCATCATCATCATCATCATCATCATCATCATCATCATCATCATCATCATCAGCATCATCATCATCATCCTCCTCATCATCATCATCATCATCAGCAGCAGCAGCATCATCACCATCATCATCACCACCATCATCCTCATCATCAGCATCATCATCATCAGCAGCAGCAGCACCAGCAGCATCATATTTAGCATCGTCAGAATCATCATCATCCTCATCACCCTCATGGTCATCATCGACAGCATCATCGTTATCAACATCATCATTATCATAATCCTCATCCTTACCGTCGTCCACATCCACATCAACTTCCTCATCCTCATCCTCCCCGTCATCCTGATCATCTTCACCACAATCAGTCGTATTCTTACCATCATCATCATTATCATCATCATCGTCATCAGCATCACCATCGCCATCATCATCATCATCATCGGTATCGTCGCCATCATCACCAACACACTGAACAACACCATCACCGTTACCATCACAACCAGCATCAGCATCATTACCACCACATGCATCATCAGCATCAGTTCTACTACCACAAGCACAATCAGCATCACCATCATCTCCATCAACATTGCATCCGCCTCATGATCATGATCCTCATCATCATGAACATCATCATCATCATCATCATCATCATCATCATCATCATCATCACCATCACCTGCACTAACATCATCATCATCATCGCCATCACCGTCCACATCATCCACATCAGCATCACCATCATCATCATCATCAGCAGCATCATCATCACAGTCAATATCCTCATCCTCATAACCCTCGCCATCATGATCATCATCATCACACTCACCATCACCATCACAACCACCACCACCATCACAATCATCGTCATCAAAGTCACCATCATCATCATCATCAGCAGCAGCAGCATCATCACCATTCTCATCATAACCATTGTCGTCGTCGTCGTGGTCGTCATGATCAGCATCACCACCACAATCATTAGCATCATCACCACCATCCATCACCAGCAGCATCGTCGTCGTCAGCATCGACACCACATACACCCCCACCACCATCATGATTCCCATGCTACCCATCAGCACCACTACCCCCACCAAGAAGACCATCGCCACCGCCAACATCATCGTGACCAGGACCACCACAACCACTACCGCCAAATAGTCTCTGGGCGGGCCCGCTGCCCCTCCCGCGCGCCAGAGCGCACTCGCGCGGACGGGCGCGCCACCGTCCTGCAGCGCGGAAAGCCCCACGACGAGACCTGGAGGGACCGGCACCGCGCGGCAGCGCGTGGGGGTCGGGCGGGATGCTCCTCCCCCCTTCTCCTTGTCGACCTTCTCCTCCTCCTCCTCCTCCTCCTCCTCCTCCGCCTCGTCTTCGTCCTCCTGCTCGTCCTTCTCCTCCACCTCTCCTCGTCCTCCTCCCTCCTCTCCACAACTGCACCGTTGCTGCTCTCCTCCCTCCCCCTGGGAAGTGTTGAGAATGTCCCGCCCCCGTCGTGCACTTTTCAACACGCGATTGCAACAGGTGGTATGTTTTGCACGTTTGTCCAATCCGAGCGTTCTAGGTCCTTCCGAACTGGTGCCCCCGCTGCAGCAAGGGCCCCATTGTAGGACCGCGGCTTTGCTCCCGTTGCTCAGAATGGCGCTCTTGCCCCAGCGCGGGAAGCGTTTCTGGATCCAATTCCTTCCTCATCGTTCTGGCAGAAGCGGGGTTGGGCGAAGAAGGTGTCGCTCCAAGGAGGCATGGCGCTTCTTAGAGGGGCTCGGGGGCTTCTCGGAGGCGCGAGTGGCTTCTCAGCAACCCCCATGCCCCAAACACTTCCTGCGCGCCGCCAATGCTTCCCCCCCCCTCGCATCCGCCTCCCCTACCACCCCCTCTACCAGGAGGAGAGGAAAGGGGGAGGATAATGGGGGATGAGGAAGGTGAATGGGGAGAATGAGGAGGAGAGGGAGGAGAGGGAGGAGAGGGAGGAGTAGGCGGAGGTGGACGGGGGACAAGCTAAGAGCGGTCGCGCCGCATCCGACATCACCCCCCCCCTCGCTTCCCATTGTGCTGATGTGTTCTCTCTCCGCGGACGCGTGCCATACAAGACCCCATCGTGTGTTGCACAATCGGGAAGAGGAGCTGCGTACATAAAAGGATGATGAGGAGGACGACCAGTGCAAACACAAGACTCACCAACGATATTCCAATCAACCTTCTCTCCAAGTTCCCTCTTCACAATTTTCTATCAATATCGATGTCCACTGAAGCAATGGTCCCGTTGGAAGACAACCGCTTGAACATCCCGAAGCGGACCAAAAACATCATCCCTGGGACTTGAACGCTGCGTCACTGCTGCGTCACGATCCTGAGCCGTGCCAGAACACAACTCCTGGGACATCAAAGCCGCGAGTTCACGCGACGGCTGCGCCCGGGCCATCCCACGCCGCGCCCAGGAGCGTCGCTTCCGGGACGTCAGCCCGCAAAGGTCTTTGTCCTCCACCCGTGACGCGCTCTCACAAACGTTTGAGGCGAAGGCGCGCGGTGCTAAAGGCGAGAACCGCGTTTTCAAACGGACCCACCCTGCATCTGCGAAGCTGTCGCGAACTTGAAAAACGAATGTGCGCGACGCTGGTGCGAAGGCCAAAATTTGAAGGCGGCCCGCCCTCCATCCATGAAACCCTTGCACACTTCTGAGAACACTAATGCACGCGACGCTAAAGCGAGAACCACCTGGTGAAGACTGCCCACCGTCAATCCGTGAAACTCTTGCACATGTCAAGCTTCAAGATCATAAATGGTGAGGAAGTCTCAGGCAAAACGCCCAGCCCGCCCAACCGACATGTCTCGGGGTGCGACTGGGAGGACTTACCCATGAGGATGATAAATGAAGGAGAAAGTGGCGGGAGCAAGAGTATGTGAAGGATGGAATGGAGGATGAAGGATGAGGGCGAGGACGAATAGTAGCAGCAGGAGCTGGAGTGGAAGGAGCGGGATGAGCAGAGGACCAGGAAGAAGGCGGAAGCTGGGAAATGAGGGGAGCGACAACGATGAGGAAAGACTCGGATCCAGAAAAGCGGCCCGCGCTGGGGCGACGGAAGCAGAGCGCCGATCCCAAATTGAGGTCCACGCTGCAGCGGCAAAACCACGCTGAAGGACCAAAAACGTCTGGGGCCACTCCAAGGCCAACTTCGGGGTACAGTTAGGTCGGGCATTTCAACCTACAGGCGGATTTTGGACGAAACATGAACATGCCAACAAAAATACATAAGCAAATATTCAAAAATAGGATGAGGGCGAGGACCATGGTGATGATGAGGGGGGGATTGGGACGATGAAGGGGAGGGGGAGGAGGAGGAGGAGGAGGAGGAGGAGGAGGAGGAGGAGGAGGAGGAGAAACATGAGGATGAGGAGGCTCTTCCTCCCCATCCCCCTCCTCATCCGGAGCGCCTGAACGAGGAGGGCAGTCTCGGCCAAAGTCTGATGCCCTTGCCTCCTCATCATTCTCGCCTTCCCTCGGCTCTCCCCAGGTCCCCCCCCTCCCCCCGGCGCGTGCAGGCCGGAGCCGCTGCGCGCGCGCGTGCTCGCCTCGGCGCCTCCGCGTCCGGAGGAGGGCTGCCGAGGTTCGCCCGCGCTCGTCGCCCACGCACCCCGGCGCCCCGACTGATACTCCCCACGACTCCTCGCCCTCCTGGCCATCGCTCGGACGTCCATTCCCTGTGCTTTTTTCGGTTTCGTGCGTGGTTTTTCGCTGAATAATGAAGGATGCTCCTCGATGGTCCTCGCCAAAAGAACCATGCACACGTCCGAGCGATGCCAAGCCTCCCCACTCCCTCTGGAGGAGGTGTGCAGCGGGGGATGGCGAGGAGGGGAGGAAGAGGGGGGCCGGCAGCGCGCGCAGAAGACGTGGTGCGGGCGGGGCGGGGCGGTCCTCCAAGGGGCCAGGGGGGGGGGCTTCCCGGGAGGGCTCGGCGGCTCCGAAGCGGGCTGCCTGGAATGCGGGAGGGCCTCCGATTGGGAAGGCGCCTGGCCTGCTAGAAGGCCGCCCCAAGCGCCCAAGAAGCCACAGAGGAACGCTCCGATCCCGGGGCCTCAGTGGACGACGGCGACCAGAGGCCTCCGAAGGTCTCCTCAGGCCTCCCGAGACCCCCAGGGTGGTTCCTGGAGGTGTTCGGTGGCCCCGAGGAGCCCACCAGACGGCCAGACAAGCCTCCACCAACCTTGCTCCTCGAAGCTCGCGCCGACGGCAGCTGGCAGAGGCTGCCGAGGGCCGCCTCGAAGGCCCTGGGGGCCGCCTATATGAGGCCCACAGCAAGTCTGCGGTAGGCCCACGGCAAGCCCATAAGAGGGCTATAGCAGGCCAGCGGGGCGCCTACAAGACGCCTGCTGGAAGGCCATCGCGGCCCGACGGGCAATCCGGGCATAGATCTCTGGTAGACCTGCCGGTCGGCCACGGTAGGCGTAAAAACGGGCTGTAGCGTAGGCGGCCCCAGAGGTGACCCGTAAGAGGCTATGCTGAAGGGGCCCCAGGACACACAAATAAATACACACAAACAAAAATATCCCCCATAGTTTCCCATAGTAGTCTCTCGGTTTTTTTCTTCCCCCCCCACTTCCCATATTTTCCCATATTCTCCTGGGAATCGAGGATTCCTTGTGTCTGTGTGTTTCTTCCCCTCCTGAGCTATGCCTGGGCCCTCGCTTGGGCTCCTCGAGTGCAGGCCGCCGGGGCTGCCCCCGCCGGGGGGGGGGGGGGCCGCCGGCGCGGCGAGGGCGGAGGGCCTATGAAGGCGACCGCCAGCGCGAAGGCCACCGTCACCAGCACGGCGGGCCCGGTGGCCGCCGACCGGCTCAGGCGGCCGACACCTGGCGGCAGCCGGCGGCGTCGTCGACGTCGACGTCGACGTCGTCGACATCGTCGTCGTCCTCCCCCTCTTCTTCTTCTTCTTCTTCTTCTCAGTATTCTGTTTCTTATCCTTATTATTGGTATTGTTTTTATTGTTCCTCTTCTTCCTCCTCATCTTCCTCCTCCCCCTCCACCGACACTTACATCTTCACCTCCTCCTCCTCCTCCTCCTCCTCTCCTCCTCCTCCTCTCCTCCTCCTCCTCCTCCTCCTCCTCCTCCTCTCTCACTTCAGTCACTTACTCTGCTCCCCCTCTCTCCTGCTCCTCCCCGTTCTCCCCCCTCCCCCTCTTCCTCCCGCGCCTCCGCCCCCCCGTCCTTCTCCTCTCCTCCTCCTCCTCCTCCTCCTCCTCCACCACCTCCTCCCTCCTGCCTGGCAGCCGCGACGACGCCGACAACGAACGCCGCCGCCGACGCCGACGCCGACGCCGACCGTGCGCGCCTCTGCCCGCGAGGCGCACGCGCTGCACCGCCCCCCGCAGTCCTCCCGCGGCGCGCGCGCGCGCGGCCGGCGGCGGCGCTGCGGCGGCGCTGCGGCGGCGGCGGCTTCGGCGGTGCGGCGGCGGCGGCGGCAGTTGTCGGTGGCCCGTCGCTGGCCATCGCTCGGACGTTCATTCCCTGTGTTTTTTTCGGTGTCGTGCGTGGTTCTTTCGCCAGATGATCAAGGATGCTCCTCGATGGCCCTCGCCGAAGGAAAAATGCACACGCCCGAGCGATGCCAAGGTCGTGGGCGGTAGGAGCCGGCGTCGCCGGCGCAGGCGGCGCGGCGTCGCGGGCGTCGGCGGCGCGTCGTCGGCGGCGCTACGGCGGCGGCGGCAAGGCGTCGCCGGCGTCGGGCGGCCTCTTCGTCGGCGGCCCCCGTTGAAAGGGGCGCGGTGCGGTGCCACGGCTGCATCTCCGCCCCGTCGCCGGCGGCGGGCCTTGGGTCGTCCGCCCACGAGGGGGGCCTTTCGGCCGGCGTCGTCGGCGGCATCGCCGTCGGCGACTGCGGCGGCGGCTTCGGAGGGGGGTGAGGAGGGGAATAATTCTGGGGAGGAGGGGGGCGACGGGGAGGGAGGGGAAGGGAGAGGAAGAGGGGGGAGGCGACGGGTGGAAAAGGGGGAGGGGGAGAGGAGGGGAGGAGAGGAGGAGGAGGAATAGGAGGAGCAAGGTTAGAATGAGGACGAGTAGTAGGAGGAGGAGGAGGAGGAGGAGGAGGAGGAGGAGGAGGAGGAGGAGGAGGAGGAGCATTGCATTGCATTGCATTGCATTGCATTGCATTGCATTGCACACGGTTGTTGGACGAATGAATCTATGGGGGACTCCACTCGCGAACACTGAGCTACAGCTGACATCAGCGGCAGGCGGTCGTGCCAGGCCGAGGGGACCGAAGAAGCCGAACAGGGGCCGACCGAGGGGACGAGCGGGCCGAGGCGACCGAGGGGCCAGGCCGAGCGACGAGAGGCGAGGAGAGAGGCGACGACAAGGGCAGGCCCTGACCAGTAAAACAAACTTATAGCATGTCCGCCGTCCACACCCGAGGTGATTCATATGGCCAGGTGCACACGGCTGCGCTGCCCAAGCTCTACCGCCAGGGCACAGTGCGTGCACACATCAGAGACTTACTAACACACAACATCAGCAGCGGCAGCACGGTGCCTCCCTCATGGTGCTCAGATCGAGTCGTCCCCCTCCGAGAGCGAGCAGGAGCAGCAGCAGCAGCAGCAGCAGCAGCAGCAGCAGCAGCAGGAACGCCCGGAGGAGAACGAGCAACAGGAGGAGGAACAGGAAAAGGAGTCGGAAATGGAAAAAGGAATCCCACCAGCCCATTCGGGCGTGAGTGGTTTAGAGCGTTTCCTCTTCCAACCCCCTTCTTCCCCTTCGGGGAGGGAATCTTGACCCTCCCCCTACCCCCTTCCCCGGACCTGGCTGGGGGGGTTCGCCACCGATTGGAGCGTCCAAGACGGCCTCGGCGAGAAGGCACAAATCCTGCATTTGACTCTGGTTTGGGGCCCATTGTGGCCTCCTGGGAGGGCTGTAATTTACTAGCCTCTCCTTCTTTGGCCGATCTCCTCCAAGGCGGCCCCAAGATGGCCCCCAAGACTCTCAAGAGGGCCCCACGAGGCCCCAAGAGACCCCTAAGAGGTCCCCGCGAGGCTCCCAACAAACCCCCAAGAATCCCCAAGAAGCTCCCCCAAGGAACCCAAGACGCTTCAAGAGGCCTCCGGGACCGCCAAGAGACCCTCAAGACGCCCCAAGAGGTCTCCAAGAAGCTCTCAAGAAACATATGAAGAGACCCCGAGATGAATCCCAAAGGCCTCTGGCCTTTCTACTCGGCCTCCTCCTCCTCCTCCTCCTCTTCCTCCTCCTCCTCCGCCTCCTCCTCCTCCTCTTCCTCCTCCTCATCCACCTGTTCCTCCTCCTCCCTCCTCCGTCCTTCCCCCCCCTTCCCCCTTCCCCCTTCCCCCTTCTCCTTCTCCACCTCCTTCTCCTCCTTCTCCTCCTCCTCCTCCGACTCCTCCCCCATCCTCCCACTCTTGGGATATGACGGTCTCCCCAACCCATTATTCCACGGCGTGCTCCTCCACATCCCTGACCAGGGCAACTCGCCTGAATATCGTTTCTGGATGGGCTAGCGGGGCTACGCGAAGTGTCTAGAGATGTTTAGTGCTGCTCCCTGTCTCTCTGTCTCTCTCTCTCTCTCTCGTCCCCTCTCTCTCTCGTCCCCTCTCTCTCTCTCGTTCTCTCTTTCTCTCTCTCTCTCTCGCTCTCTCTGTCTCGCTCTCTTTCTCTCTCTCTCTCTCTCTCTCAGGGTCGATCGGATCCCTGGCCCACTAGTTCCCAGCCCACACGTCCAGGCCCCCCGACGTGCCACGAAATGGACCCTGGCATCCCAGGACCACCAACATCCAGGATGCCTCTGACCTCTGAGCCGTCCACGAAGGATCGCCCGGAGTCGGCTGCCATTCCGCTCGGCGTGGGCGGCCCGGAGCTCTCGAGACGGCTGGCGCCCCCCTCCCGCTGCGGGCGGCGCTCCTGGCCCCACCTCCGCCCCCGCCGGACAGCGAAGACCTGCGACTACGGCGGCGGCAGAGCGCCTACGGTCGGCAACTTCTGCCCAGCACGTCGCGGCGGCGGCCCCGGCGACACGCTGTGCCCTGCGAGCGGACGGCGCGGTGCTCCGCCCCGCGGGGCGGGCGGCCGGGAACAGCTCGGGGACGTCGGCGCCCGGGAGTGGAGGCGTGGACGGCGTGCCGCGCCGCGGCGTGGCGGGCCAGAACCGGCGGAGCGACGCGCCAAGAGCCAGAGTTCTGGACCGCACACTGCCCCGAACCCCGGCTCGGGAGCGGCCAAGAGGGGGGGTGCAAATCATGACCGGCGGCATGTGCGCGGCCCAGCGGGGGGGCCAAGGACGTAATGAAATAAGAAGAAGCGCCATGAAATCTGGGGAAATATCATGGCCCCCGCCATGATATCCCCCCCCCCTAGTCATCACCCCCTCTTTTCCGCCCCCGAAGAACTCCGGCCCACCCCCGCCCTCCGCCGGAGAACCACAACGCGTCCCGGAACGCTTCAGTCGGGCCTGTCCCCCCACAGGCCGATCTTGGACGGAAAACCAAAAACGGTCGAATCATACTCCCAAATGGTAAAAAAAAATCAGAAATCGTTCCACGACTATTTCGTTTAACTTATTTTGAATATTCCCCCTGTAGAGGGACAGGCCCGACTTAACGGAACGCCTTGGAGTCCCCGAGGCGACGAGGCCGACTCCGACGACGCCGACGGTCCTCCGGTGTCCGCCGCGCCCGACACGGACTCGTCGTCGCTGTACATGGGCACCGTGGGCACCGACCTGCGCGAGGTTGGAGCGGCCCGGCCACGCGCGAGGGGGCGGACGGGCAGGAGCAGGGGACGAGGCCCGAGGGAGAAGAGAAGTCCGCCGTCCCTCGAGGGGGGCTATCGTCGTCGTCATCGTCGTCGTCGTCGTCATCGTCGTCGGTCGTCGTCGTCGTCGTCGTCGTCGTCGTCGTCGTCGTCGTCATCGTCGTCGGTCGTCGTCGTCGTCGTCGTCGTCGTCGTCGTCGTCGTCGTCGTCGTCGGTCGTGGTCGTGGTCGTCGTCGTCGTCGTCGTCGTCGTCGTCGTCGTCGTCGTCGTCGTCGTCGTCGTCGTCGTCGTCGTGGTCGTGGTCGTGGTCGTGGTCGTGGTCGTCGTCGTCGTGGTCGTCATCATCGTCGTCGTCGTCGTCGTCGCCGACGCGGTCCAGGGCACAGGCACCCACCTCGTCGCAGCACCCGAGGCGCGCCCACAAGCGGAGCAGGCGCTCGCGCCGGCGAGCTTGCCACTGGACCTCGCGCAACCCTGGCCGACACTATGCTGTGACGAGTGGGCGGGGGCCGCAGGACGTTGCGAATGCCCGCCCGCATCCCCTCCCCAGCGGTCAGGCAGACACCAATGGGAGGAGGAGGAGGAGGAAGAGGAGGAGGAGGAGGAGGAGGACAAGGAGGAGGAGGATGAGGAGGACAAGGAGGAGGAGGAGGAGGAGGAGGACAAGGAGGAGGAGGAGGAGGAGGAGGAGGAGAAGGAGGAGGAGGAGGAGGAGGAGAGGGAGGAGGAAGAGGAGGAGGAGGAGGGAGGAGGAGGAGGAGGAGGAGGAGGAGGAGGAGGAGGAGGAGGAGGAGGAGGACAGGGAGGAGGAGGAGGAGGAGGAGGAGGAGGAGGAGAAAGAGGAGGAGCAGCAGCAGGAGCGAAACGGAACGGAACGGAATGCCCAGAGGGCGGAGCGTACAGCACTGAACACCGGCGCAAGCACAGGATCACTTACCTCTGACGGTTCCTCTACTTCGAGCTCTCTCGACGAGTGCAGCCGTTCGCTGCTCGCTGCCCCTGAGGCCAGAAACGCCCCACTGACCACCGTCAAGTCAGAAACCAGACGATGACTCCGAAGGAGGCCTGCGTCTCCGCAGCGGGGAGCCAAACGCCAGAAGGACTGGCACGAAAGAGACGAAGACGAAGACGGGGACGACGGCAGCGGCGGCGGCCCTGACATCGGCTTCGTCGTCGTCGCCGGAGTCGCTAAGGTAGTCGCCGTCGGCGTCGTCGCCGTCGTATTCGTCTTCGTCTTCGTCTTTGTCGTCGTCGTCGTCGCTGTCTCCAGCGCCGCCGCCGTCTTCGTCGTCGTCGTCCGTCGCCACTGCTTCTGCCGCTGCCGTCGTCGCCGTCATCGTCGCCGTCGGCACTTGCGTCGTCGTCGTCGTCGTCGTCGTCGTCGTCGTCGTCGTCGTCGGCGTCGACGTCGTCGGCGCCGGCGTCGGCGTCGGCGTCGGCGTCGGCGTCGGCGTCGGCGTCGGCGTCGGAGTCGTCGTCGTCGTCATCGTCGTCGTCGTCGTCGGCAGCAGCGCCGTCGCTGTCGCCGCCAGCGTCGGGGGCAGCTTCGGCGGCGAAAGCAAACCCAGACTTCCATGCATCAGTTTGAAACAGTCTGGGTCCCCTGGATCACGGGCCCATGGGCCTGGCGGTCCCACGGCCTGGCGACGCCTGGCGAGGGCCTGGTCTGAAAACGCTGACGAACCGCCGCGCTGCTGCTCCATCACTTCGGAGGTCCGGAGCGGCGCCGGCGGCTCGCGTCGCCGCCCAGGGGGGCGTTCCCCGGGGCCCGCTTGCCACCCCGAGCCGCTTCCGGACAGGCCCCGGGGGGCGATGGAGGGCCCGCCGAGCCCCAAGGCAGCGAGAACCCTCCAGGACCCGCTCTCCCCTCCGGTTCCCTTGCCTTCCCAGGGGGCGGCGGCGGCAGCGCGCAGCGGCAGCGGCGTCAGCGGCGACGGCGCCGTGGCCTGGACTATCCCGATCGTGCCAGCGCCCGCGACGTCGCCATCGTCGGCGGAAGC
Organism: Prorocentrum cordatum; assembly: GCA_963575745.1. Lineage (NCBI taxonomy): Eukaryota > Dinophyceae > Prorocentrales > Prorocentraceae > Prorocentrum > Prorocentrum cordatum. The sequence continues at coordinate 49,830 of CAUYUJ010020166.1, forward strand.
GCCGCCGCCGCCGTCGCCGTCGTGGCCGTGGTCGTGGACGCGGTCGTGGTCGTGGTCGTTGTCGCCGTGGTCGTGGTCGTAGTCGCCGTGGTCGTCGTCGTCGCCGTCCTCGTCGTCGTCGTCGTGGTCGTGGTCGTGGTCGTGGTCGTGGTCGTGGTCGTCGTCATCGTCATCGTCGTCGCCGGCGGCAGCGCTGTCGCTGCCGCCGCCGACGTCGGCGGCAGCGTCAGCGTCGCCGGCGGCAGCGGCCGCGGCGGCAGCGGCGGCGGCGCGGGCGGCGGGGGCGGACTGGACGATCCGGATCGTGCCGGCGTCCGCGACGCCAGCGTCCCACAGCGTGGAGCCGTCGTCGAGCTCGCGCCCGCTGGCAGCCACGAGCGCGCAGCCCTCGGCGGACCCACGGAGTGCGGCGGCCCCGGGAGTGCGGCGACGGACGACGACGACGACGACGACGACGACGACGATGACGACGACGGGGGCGACGAGTGCTCTCCCTGCTGGCTCGCCTCCTTGAAGTGCGGCGACGACGACGACGACGACGACGAGTGCTCTCCTTGCTCACCCGCGTCCTCCCCTCACCTCATGTCCATCGGCCATGTTACCTACCCGTACCCTGCCCTCCGGCTCGTCCTCCTACTCCTCCTGCTCCTCCTCCTCCTTCTCCTCCTTCTCCTCCTCCTCCTTTTCGTGTGCACACCACGTCCCCATCCTCGCCCTCCCTCTGCCCCTCCTGACCCTCCTGGTCTTCCACCTCCTCCCCCTCCTCCTCCTGCAGGAGGGGACGACAGAGAGGGGATGGCAGCGGGCAGGGTGGGTCAGCGAGCCAGCCGCACACAGCTGGCGATCTCGCCCCCCCCCGTGCCGAAGACGGCCGCGCACTGCGGAATGCTGTGCCCGGCGGCGGCTCCGAAGTCAGCTGGCACACGCGGCTGACGACTTCGCGAGCCGCATCGTTCCCAAACCGCCCCCGTAGCGTCCCGCTCGATCCCCTCTTTCCCCCAACGACGACGACGAAGACGACGATGACGACGATGATGACGGCGACGAGCACGACGATGAGAACGCCGAGGACAAGAACACCAAGAAGAGGACGAGGAGGACGAGGACGAGGACGACGACGACGAGGACGGCGACGACGACGACGAACCCGCCGCCGCCGACGGCGACGTGTTCGCCGACGGCGGCGGCGGCAACCCGCGCCCTTGCCCGCGGGGCCTGCATGCTGATGCCCCGCTCGCGCCGCAGCAGCTCCTTTCCCGATGGCGGCGGAGACGACGACGAGGACGAGGACGAGGACGACGACAAAGACGACGACGAAGACGAGAACCAGGACGACCCTCAGATCAGGGCGCTGCAATTGTTTCGCGCTGGGAGTCTCGATTGTCGCATTTTTCAGGCCCCGGGACCCTCACCGATCGATCCGGCTCGAAAAATGACGCAACAAAAATCAAATCTAGGGCTCCAGTCGTGCTGGACGACTGTTCGCAACGTCGGATCTCAGGGGTGGACGACGACGACGACGACGTCAGGGAAGGGACGACGAGAGCGAGGAGGGCGAGGGCAGAGGGCTGGACGACCACGGCAAGGACAAGGACGACAAAGAAGAGGAGGATGAGTAGGAGGATGAGGAGGAGGAGGAGGAGGAGGAGGAGGACGAGGACGACGAGGCCGACGAGGCCGACGACGACGACTACACGAGCACGACGACGACGACGCGGAGGACGACGGCGACGAAAACGAGGACGAGGATGATGAGGACGTCGAGGACGTCCAGGACGACGATGAGCACGTTGACCAGGACGAGGACGACGACGACGCAAACGATGTCGACGAAGACGACAAGGAGACAAGGAAGACGTCAACGTCGAGGACGTCGAGGACGATGATAAGTATGTTGACGACGACGGGGACGAGGACGAGGGTAACGACGACGAAGACGACGAGGACGACGCCGAGCACGACGACAAAGACGAGCTCAAGAACGACGACGAGAACGGCGACGACAACGAGCACGAGAATGGATCCTGAAGGTCTTCGCGCCCCTCGGGTCCGCTGGGGGGCGGCACCCGTCTCGTCGCCACGTGCAGACGACCCGCCCCGCAATCTCATGCCGGGGGGCCCCTTCTGAATCAGACCCTCGCAAAATAAAGGCCCCAGACCCCCTCGGATCATGAAAAAATCAAGAGGGGGAAATGTTTGCTATTTTCGGCCCCTGGGAATTCCCAGGGCCCGGAAGCTTCAAACAACGACTCGGGATGAGCAGCCAGTCCCGGGGAAGGGGTCGAGATCTCGGGGGGTCGACGTTTTGAAAAATTACGACGAGGGTCTGAGGCCGGAGTATGAGACAAATCAGAATGAGGATACAGTGGGGATTCTCGGAGAGCCCGCGGGTCAGGAAAATGGGCCTTCCGGAACGCTCCGAGAGCGCTCCAGAACGCTCTGGAGCAACTTATCCTCACCCCAGGCCTGCCTGAAACGAGGATCTGGATGACGACGCCGATGACGACGACGACGTCGGCCGGATCCGCCTCGAGATCCTGCCGGGAGCCTCTCTGCTGCTTCTGCCCCTCCGAGCGCGCTCTTGACGGAGGGAGGTCCCTCCATGCGGCCGCCGGGGCGCTCCAGGAGATAGCCCCCCCCAGAAAGACAGAAAGCGCCAATGATAAGCAAAAAATGTACCCCTAACCCTTTGGGAGGGGACCTAAGTCAGGAGGGCCCATTAGGGATAGGGGGCCTTTTCTGCCGATGTGTCAGACCAAACGCCCAGATTTGTTAGACCTAATGCGACGTCTTCATCGTGATATTAGGGTTCTGTTGTTCTCGATGAGCCAGGAGACTCCCTGAAGCTCCTCCTCCCAACTTGCTTCTTCTCCTATTCCTCCTCCTTCTCCTCCTCCTCCTCCTTCTCCTCCTCCCCTTCCCTACTCCTCTTCCCATTCCCTCCTCCTTGCTTCTTCAGATGGGAGCATCAACCGCATCCTCGTGCGACGCCAGCTCAAGAGACGCTGGTCCCATCTCTGGGCCTCCAGAAAATTCCTCAACACCACGGCGGGGTTCCCGCCTTGGCTCTGATCAGGCCCGCCGTGATGAGAGTGTGGCCCAGAGCGAAGAATGGTCCCGAGGCGGCTTGTGAGGCTCTCGGCCTCTTCGAGGCCCTCCCTGCGCTGCGGGACCGAACACAAAACACGTCATGGGAGGGAGGGGGGGCGACCGTACCGAATGATAGTGGGGAGGAGGAGACGGAGGAGGAGGAGGAAGAGGAGGAGGAGGAGGAGGAGGAGGAGAAGGAAGAGGAGGAGAGAGAGAGGAGGAGGAGGAGGAGGAGGAGGAGGAGGAGGAGGAGGAGGAGGAGGAGGAGGAGGAGGGAGGGAGGAGGGAGGAAGAGAAGCAGGGGGAGGAGGAGAAGGACAGAGGAAAATGAGGAGGACTAGGACGGTGGCCTGCTTCCGAGGAGGCAAATCCAAGGAGGAGGAAGAGGAGGAGGAGGAGGAAAGATGGGGAGAGAAGGGAGGAGGAGGGTGACACGTGGCCTTTCTGTATGTGGATTTCTCAAGTGATACTGTTGCTGAGTATTTCGAGGACGCTGCTAAGATGAGTAGTTGGATTGATTTGACCAAATGCAGGACCAGTGTGGCGGTGGTTGCGGCGCCGACCAGAGGCTCGTGGCGTTTCCCGAGGCCTGGCTCGGTGCAGGAGGTGCTGCGCAGGGCTGGGCAATAAGAGGGAGCTCACAGACTATCGCCTAAAGATTCCCAGATGCTGGACAGAGAGAACCTCCTCATCAGATGTGCGGCTCTCTTTTCGGCCGCTGCGCATGTGTCTGGTTCATCCGCAGTGGTCCTGCATGCGACTGGGCAGTGGTGGCTACCAGAGGCGGCGTCGTTGAGGCGGGTCAATTTGGTGTCCGCACTTGTGGCTCTGCCTACTGCCAAGAAGGTGGAGTTCCATAGCTGTGCGTTTGGTGTTGCCCACAAAGCCCCGTCTGCCGTGCTCGCGATCAGGTGCTCGTGCATTCTGGACACGATGCGGACTCGCCGTGACGGGGGCTGGAGTGTCCATCATCGCGGCTATCCAGGCTCCACTGGGACCCATGCTGCAGGAGGACTTCCCTCCGACTTGGGTCGCCTTGTGGCAGCGGCGCTGTGCGAGGCGTAGCCCAGGCTCGGCATGCTGCCCGTTGACGCCCAGGTCCCGCCCAACGAGCACGGCCTCCAGCAGTTCGCGTACATGCTGGACCCGTACGCCGAGGCGGGGGCGGCTGCCGCCGCTGGGGCCGAGGGCCAGGCCGCGGGCCGGCCGTGGGCGTGGCCAGAGAGCGGGTAGCCCGCTCCTTCCTTGCTCCTCCCCCCCTCTTGTGCATGCTTGTGTATAGGTAGGTCTGGAGAAGGAGGAGGAGGAGGAGGAGAAGGAGGAGGAGGAGGAGGAGGAAAATTGGATATGGAGTGAGGTGGGGAAGGAAGGGGGAAGGAGTAGGAGAAGGGAGGCGGGGCGGGCCAGCCGCGGCCGAGCGGGGGGAGCACAGAAGAGCGAGCGGACGGGCGACGTGGAGCGCGGAGTGGTTCCGGACACTTTCTCCCCTCAGAGGGCCCCTCTGTCCCCGCGCCATGTTTTGTTCTGCCACCGCGCGGGGGGCCCCTCTGTCCCCGTGCCATGTTTTGTTCTGCCACCGCCGTCGGGATATCTCCGCTGCCGCGGATACCAGGTGCGGGCACGCCTGCGCCCTCGAGGACGCGCCGCGCCAGCGCCGCCGCTGCGCCGACAGACTCGGCGCGAGCCCGCTGCAGGAAACTCCCTCGGGGGCAGCTCGGCCTTCGCGGCCGGCTGCTCGAGGGTGTTCGCCCTTCGGCCTCTCCGCCTTGGCCAGCAACTGGCCGATGTCGAGCCAATCGCTCGTCCTCGAGCGCTGCGACCATCGTCTCGAGGAGGAGCAGGAGGAAGACAACTCCTTCAATGATCTACACCCTCTACCTTCCTCCTGCGCGAAACGCCCTGGTTGCCGTGCATGGACCACAATAGTGCTCTTGCCTCTGGTCCAGGGCGCATCGTCAAGATGACGTCTACTTGCGGCCTCTTAGTTATTGCGAAGGGGCGGATGTTCCAGCAAAACTGAGCAACGTCGTCTTGGCCAGCGAGTTTCAAGGCGCTGATTCCACTGGTGCTATTGGTATAAACGCCGCTACCCTTGGAATGAAGTATGACTTCCCTGAAAGCTTCCAAAAAAGAACGGTTCTTCTGGGAAATATGAACATTATAATCCGCCAGCCCCCTTGCGTGGCCATCAGGCTCCGCGGATTAGGCTTGCTGTTCCCTGCTCCAGCTCCAGTTCCCAATCTCCAATGTTACAATTCTGTGGTTTGCTTCCTACTGTGAATTGCTGAAGTCCGCGCGAGGGGGGGAACCGAAAAGGGCCCTGGTTACCATCACTGGGGGGGGGAGTTCTCAGAATTTCTGGGGGTACTGGGACACGTAACCAAATGATTGAGATTCGCGCGCCCCGAAAACATAATCCCTCCAAAATTACGCCGTGTTCGCGCCCCCTAGGCAGTAATTCTCAATTCGCCTGCTCGAGGCCATAAACTTTCGCAAAGTAGACTGTGTTCGCCGAGGCTACACTTCCTATGCAATATTCGCGTCTCCGGGGCAATACTCTTGTAAATTGCCACCGCTCGCGTTCCCGAAGATACGACCCCTCAGAGATTGAGATTCCTCGCGTCCCCGAAGTCATAAGCCCGAGTCTAGTATGCAGTATTCGCGCTTTCGAGGCCACCATCTTTCATGAAAGGCCCCCAAGACGGTACAAGAGGCCCACGAGATGGCCCAAGAGTGCTCCAAGACGCCCACGATGGTTCCAAAACGGCCCAAGGGGCCCCCAAAAGGCCCCCAGGAGCGTTCCAAGAGCACCCCCAAGAGGGGCCCAATAGGCCAACATCTGCGATGTTCCTTACGTGATTCAAGGATTTTGGCATCTCCAGTGGCCCCCGTTCGGAGTTCCGACGCTGCTTCGCGACGGCGCTCAGGCCTCACAACATAGCTCTTGCATACCCCATTATCCGAGAAAGCGGGCTGGCGGCAGAGGGCGAAACCCTTACGGATAAAAATGCGGACCTTGCTGGTGACAAGTGAATGAACCGTCGGCGTCGCAAAAGCCGGCTGCGTACGCAGAGGCCTCATTTTCTGAAGAACACAATGTCCTCAATCTGGTAACGTACATCTGGGATGTGGTGTTGTTGAGCATGCGAGCTCGTAGTGCGCGTAGCTCGTCTTGTAAGCCCATTCTTGCTTGTCGCATTGATTCAGAAATAATTGGACCAGGAACTCCTGGAAACAAGGCCCTGCGCTCAAGCAACAGGTTCGCTTGCGGTCGTTTGATGCACAAGCCAGAGTCGCACAAGTCTTCCAATGCAGTGAACACCGCGGACCCACTGATCTGCCATTGGTAGGTTGGTTGGTAATTAGCACTTATAACCTTGTGATGTTCGGACAGAAACCCTCCGTACTTACCATGGAAGGAATCTAAAGAGTGTCTCGACTCCGCGGAGATAGCTGCGGTAATTCCAAGCGCCGGAAATATGATGCCACTGCGTCTTTTCTTATACATGACGCTACCGTCTCCGTCGAAAAAACCTCCTCGCCAATGTGAGTGCACCACAGGTGCAAAAGCTGCACGTGCTTTCCGCATGGAAACACAAACTGCCCTCACCGCTCTCGAAATATTGTGTGCAGACGCTGCTGGTCCGAGTGGACATGCCTCGACTGAGCCAAACGGCTACGGAACAAAGAGCGGCAGACGGAACCTGATAATCAGGACGAGGACAACGATGATGATGCTGCTGCTGATGATGATGATGATGATGATGATGCTGATGCGTAATGAGGTCGCGGATGGAGGGACATGGGAGGATGGGCGAGAAAGCAAGGCAAGCACTGGGTAATCACGTGGATGCATCCGCGTCTGGATGTAGAACGTCGGTCTCTGGATGGCGCCGCGCCCCCAATGCATCGACGACGCGGTGCAATCGGAAGACCTCCAGGATAGGCCTCTCGAAGCTTCAAGGAAGTCCAATGGCGCCTCAGAAGCCTCGGCCCTGCGGCCCCCTTGTGGGCGGCCTGGAAAACCATGGCCTGCCGTACCTTGTGAACGGCGATGGTGCGGCGATAGCCCAAGCCTCTCCTCCTTACCTTCCTCCTCCTCCGCCTCCCCGGTCGGGCTCCTGATCCTCCTGCTGCTGCTCCTCGTCGCAGTTGTCGCGGCCGACCCCTTCCTCGCACGCCCTCCCATAC
>CAUYUJ010020166.1:57210-69710 GCA_963575745.1 Prorocentrum cordatum
CCAGCAAACGACTCCCGGTCCCTACCACCGCTCGCATGACATCCCCCACTGTTGTTCCCAGCGCCACTGTCCTCACCACCACTGCCCCCGCTGGTTCCACCACCGTCCCTATTGTCCCCACCAGTGTCCCCACCACTGTCGCACTGTCCCCACTGTTCCCACAACTGTTCCCACCACGGTTCGTTCCACTCTCCCCACTGTCTCCACGGACCCAACCACTGCCTATCCCCACTGTCCCCACTGTTCCACTGACTCCTCCGCTGTCCCACTGAGCTGTCCCACTGTTCCCACCACTGTCCCCACTGTCCCCACCACTGTCCCCACTGTACCTCTGTCCCTTTGTCCCACCGCCGTCCTCGCCACCGCCTTCACCACTGTCCCCACCACCATTGTACCCTCCACTGTCCCACTGTTTCCACCTCATTCCCATTGTCCCCACACCACTGTCCCCACCACCACCGTCACCACCACTGTCCACTGTCCCCCCCTGTTCCCACCATTGTCCCCACACTGTCCCCACCACTACCGTCCCCACCACTGTCCCACTGTCCCACTGTCCCCACCACTGTCCCGCTATCCCCTCACCACTGTCCCGCTGTCCCCTCACCCCTGTCCCACACCAACACCGCCCCACCATGTCCGCACCCCAGCTCGGTTTTCGATGGGGGGGGGGGGTTCGAAACCGGTGTGACCCCCCCCTGTATTTCGTGGGGGGGGGGGGTTCGAACCGGTAGTGACCCCCCCCCCTTTTCATGATGAGCTGGGGGGGGGGAGGGGTTCGAACCGGTAGTGACCCCCCCCGGTTTTCCGGAGGGGGGGGGGGAGGGGTTCGAACCGGTAGTGACCCCCCTCCAGTTTTCCGCCAGCAGCGGTATACCACGCTCTTTCGCTAGTAATGATGAAGGGGGTGTTGTATTGTCACAGTTGCGGAGCTCATGCATGTGATGATGCAAGGAAGCTCTCAGTCGAATAAGTCCCGACGGCGTGAATGCCCAAGTGAGCACCACACGTCAAAGGGAAGGGAGGCGCTGTCTCGCCTCAATCGTGGTCTCCCCCCAAGTCGGGCATGTCTTTTCCCGAAATGGACTGCATCGTCTCCTCGCGCCCAGGCTCACTCTGGGTCACCGCATCATTGCCAAAATCCAAACCGAAACCCCTATGATTTTCCCCCACAAGCCGCGGGTGTTTCGGAGGCCCCAGGAGTTGCAGCACCACGATTCTGTCTCTGGCTTGTCCCACGAAAGAACACCCAGTAGTGCGCATGCGTCGCGAGCAGCTTGCGGGTGTCCATGAGTTGTGGCAAGAGCTGGCGCCAAAAGAGCGCATGAGAATTTCACGAGTTGTAGCAACCGATCACCAACCTTTTTGTTCAGGATGTGCCTGTCATTTGCCGGTGGAGGCGAGTGAAAGCACCTGTGGTTGCCACAAGCCTCCTTGGTGCTGACTGTCCTCGCAGGTTGAAGGACTTGTGCTGTCCCCCGCCTGCCACGGGGCGCGCATCCTTACCCAAATTTCGTAATAAAAGGGAGGGGGTCACAACCCTCCCAGACCACAAGTTTTAGACCCCCCCAGACCATCCATGAAAGGGCGGCACTTTGCCCAGATCCCCCCTAACCCTTCAAGACAGCTCAAATCAGACCCCCCCCGCCAAATGTACCCCCCCTACTTTATTACGGAATCCGGAGTACCCAGGCTGTCCCGAGGGCTGTCCCCCAAGTCGGGGAGGGTTTGCCCTGTTCGAGGCTCGCTCTATCCGTGCGCCCAGGCCGCAAAGAGCGCCCCCCAAACGCATCGGAAACTCGAGGCCTCCACGCCGGCGCGGACTCGATGCCAAGACGACGGCGACGACGACGGCGAGGACGACGTCGACGGCGGCGACGACGGCGACGGCGGCGGCGGCGATGGCGGCGACGACGACGGCGGCGGCCACGGCAGCGACGGCGGCGTCCGCGACGACGGCGGAGCACCGGCGCTGCGGGGGGCCGCATGAAGGCCGCCGGGCCCATCATCCTCGGCGCCTCCGCGCGGATGCCTGGCCAGGGGGGGTCGTGATGGTAGTCATCGTCGTCGTCGTCGTAGCACACGTGGTGGTCGCCGTTGTCATGGCCGTGGCCGTGGCCGTGGCCGTGGCCGTGGTCGTGGTCGTTGTCGTGTCCATGGTCGACGTCGTCGTCGTCGCCGTGGTCGTCGTCGTCGTCGTCGTCATCATCGTTTTCGTCATCGTCGTCGTGGTGGTCATCACCATCATCATCATCACCATCACCACCATCATCAACATCATCATTATCATCCGCAGCATCATCATCACCATCACCATCATCATCATCATCATCATCATCATCATCATCATCATCATTATCATCATCATCATCATCATCATCATCGTCGTCGTCGTCGTCGTCGTCGTCACCATCACCGTCGTTGGCGTCTACATTGTCGAGGCCGTCATCGTTGTCGTCGTCACCGATTCCCCGGCCGTCATCGTCGTTTTCGTGGTCGTCGGGGTCGTCGTCGATGCTCGTCGTTCTCGCCGTCGTGTTTGTCGACGTCGTAGGAAATTGAAGCTCTTGCATGCCATTGGGCCATTTTGGGAGTCTGAGGGCCTCTGGATGCATCCAGAAACCTGAGGGGCCTCGTCCAATCCCCCCGCCATTCCCTCCTCGCACACCTCTCATCCGTGTGATATTCCTTACTGGCCTTCCCAAGCTTCTCCTCCAGTTCTCCTCTCCTCTTCCTCCTTCGACTTTCCTCTTTTCCCTCCTTCTCCCCACTCTCAACCTCCTCCCTCCTCGTGGTCGACGTCAGTATTCGACCCTCCTCAGCCCTCTCACGACATCTGTAAGTTCACGTGACCACTGTCCTCATCCTGCTCCATCTCCTCGTATCTGCCGTCGTCGCCGTATTCGCCGTCTTCCTGCTCATATGCCTACCCTTGAAATCCCCTGACATCCTGTAGAATCCCATAAAGCTTCTGGAACCACCCTGGAGTATCCATGCTCTTCCCATGTCCTGCGTCCCTCTGTGCTGGAATGAGCTTGTTCAAGTCCCGCTATCAGACAGACGTGCCCGTAGCTCGAGCCAGCGTCTCGGCCCGGATACTCTCACAGCCCATGATATTGAAGCGCTCACTCTTTGTCACTCTAAGGATGGCAGGCGACCCGTTCAGGAATGTGGACCAACCTCTTGCCATCGATCGGACGTCCCTTCCGTGCATGTTTCTGTGTGGCGCATGTTGTTGTTTGCTAAACGGTCCTCGCGGGAAACAAGTGCATTGGCCCGGTGATGCCAAGGCCTTGGCGCCACGCACATCCGCCACTAAACTCGCAAAGGCAACATGCGCCACTGGCCGTGGCCCCACGCACGCGCAGGCGTCCGCAAGACTGCGGCAGCTGCATGGGCGAAGTGCCGGCCGCTTTCAAGCTGGAAGTCTGGCTTGAGACTTCCTAATGTCAGGTCGGGTCTGTCCACCGGCAGAGGGATTTTGGACGACAAATTTGAAATAATAGAAAATACCCCAACTTACAGGGGCCCAAAGGAACCTGCTGGTTTCTTTGGGCCACGACTGTCCCCTTCGCGTCATTCGTCATTTCTCCCCTTCGCGCCCTTGTTGTCCTACGCACGCTTCAACGACAGAAATTATTGCGTTCACCGCGGGGCCTGCGAGCGCCGTGGAGACGGCGGAGATGACGTCCAAACCTAAACATCTTCATGTTGAAAGGGGCATATAATCGTACTTCCCCCGTCAAATTCATCCTCAGCCAGTCTTCTTCGTCTCCCGCGCGTTCAACCAATTGCGAACACACTCGGGGAACCATCTTTTTTCGCTGCAGGGGCGCGAAGTGCGCGGTAGCTAGCAGCTACTTTGGGAGATCTGGCAAGCAGCCAGCTTAGGACCTAGGGCGGCAACGAAGGTATGGGAAAAGAACAATAACACGATGGCCAACCGACAGCTTGGAATCATAGCGCGTCGCCGTCTAAAGCCAGAAGAACCACAAAAGAATTTGTGCCCAACCCATAAACATCCTTAACCGCAGCAGTTGTTCAATTCCAGCATGATATACAAACGCGGCTGCCAGCGGCGCGCCTGACACCTGGCCGCCGCTGCTGGATCTGAGGATAGCTCTCCGAATAGACTCTGCAATTTCGCGAGGCGGATCTCGTATGCGAGGCTGAACGTTTGGCCACCGAGTTCGATAGCGTACCCATTGGAGCTCATAGGTCCCATTGCCCGAAGTAGAGTATTGCCGACGTCGAGCCTGTCGTCTTTGTAAGTGAACGTTTCGCGAAACCTTGTTGGCACCAAGCAAGCGACCTTGGCATTGTCTCCACCATCTGGTTCGTTGTATTCGGCTCCGCTAGCAAGAGGCTTGTATGTTCTGAAGCGCGCTGGCATGACCACTGGCGTTCTGGGCTCTCGGGCGTCTTCCTTGCCCCTTGGGCCCGGGTAGCACGGGTTCCAGAATTCTACGTCGCACGACTTATGGTATGTGAGCATGGTTAGCGTTCCTCCTGAAAGCCAGCTCATTGATTCGAAGGCATTCATCTTGAATCCGCTGCGTGGTTTCCATCCTTGCTTCGATCCGTCGGTTGCTACGCCCCAACGCGGCGACCCCCAGGATACGACTCCGTACTTGCAGTCGTCGCTGATCGCGTCCGTGTAGCATATAAAACTTATCTTGCAGAATCCAGAGGCCCCTCCAATTGGGCATTTCGCCCCGTAGTCTTCCAATGTCGTCACATGCTTGACCGTATGTTCGCGAAGCTTGATTCCATTTTCTTTGGCATATTTGTCAAGCTCTCTGGGACGGTCCAAGTCCGATAGAATCAATTGCTGAAACACGGTTTTGCCGAGATTAGCCGCTGAACCATTCAGGTTGAATCACAAGTTGGCCACTGGAGCGTCTGCAAGCTGACGCCACAAAATACAGGTGGGCTGCGGGCAGGGGAGAACTTAGGGAAACGTGTTTGGCCCCTCCTGTCTGGTTTGAACCTCGTCCAGGACCGACCTCCTCGTCGCAGCGGCTGGATAAAGCTCAGAGGTCTATAGGGTTTGGGTCTTCGGGTGGTACCATGGGCTTGTCATGTTGCGAGCTGTTGCGGCCCATGAGAGGCCACAGGGGGAGATTCAGGCAAATCGTTCGAAACGTCCTCTGCATCTGCTCTGAGCGCGGACGATTCTGCTCCTCCTCCTCTTTCTCCTCCTCCGACTTCTCCTCCGACTCCTGCTCCTCGTCCTCCCCTTCCTCCTCCTCCCTCCTCCCCCTCCTCCTACTCCTGCTCCTCCATGTTCCTTCCTCCTTCTCTTCCTCCTCCTCCTCCTCCTCCTCCTTGTTCTCCCCCTCCTCCGTCCTCCTCCATCCTCATCCCTCCATCTCCCTGCTCCTCCTTATCCTCCATCTCCTCCTCCTGATCGTCGTCGTCGTCCTCCTCCTCGCCCTCCTCCTCATCTTCCTCCTCTTCCTCCTCCTCCTCGCCCTACTCCTCTTCCTCCTCCTGTTCCTCCTCCTCTTCTCCTCCTCCTCCCTCCCTCCCTCCTCCTCCTCATCCATCTTCCCCTCCTTCCTCATATGCATCCGTACTTTCTGTCCCACTGTTTTCTCACTACAAATGAATGAGCAGGGAGGGGGCCAAAAGAACCCCAAGGTTCTTTTGGCACTTTCTCTCATTAGATCGTCCCCGGACTCTTTGTTTTACTATTTTTGAACATTCCCCCTGTAGGGGGACAGGCCCGACTTAGTTTTAATGGTCAGTTACATGAGCTCCAGGCGTACTTCTGCAACGGCTACTCCGATGCGGGACGGGGGGCTGCAGGGACGGGGAGCCCGTCGGCTTCCAAGCTGGAGGTCTGGCTTGAGACTTCCTCATGCTCAGTTGCAGTCGGGCCTATGACCGGAGAGCATCCTTCAAGAACGCATGGCCCTCCGGCGGCAAAAACTCACAGAACATCCAAGGGTACCCATCCCCAGGATGCACAATCTTATCCAACAAGCACGAAGAACACTAGGGCACCCTCCCCGAACCGACCTCGAGCTTATACCTCGGTCCGACTGTGCTCGGATGGGGGACGGGGGCATTGCTCTTCTCCCCAAGAATTTCGTCCTTTCTCGAAACAGGGCTCTCCACCGAATGCCAGGCCGAAGAGCGCTCGACTTTCGAGGACCCGCCCCCCGACGTCGCGCCAGGAATGCCTGTGGGGACTCGTGGGGAGTGGGATCGAGTCCGAACGGTGTGCTGCAGCATGGCTGGCGATCGCTGTGGTCTTGCTCTGTTGATTCTCCTCCTCCCCTTCCTCCTCTCAGAGGTCTCCGATCGAAGGCCTCCAGAGGCCTCTGGTGGAGGGGCCCAGGGACACACAAGTAAATAGACACAAATAAAAGGATTCCCCATATTTCCCCATATTTTCTGGGTTTTCGTCTCCCCCCCATTTCCCATATTTTCCCATGTTTTCTTGGGGATCGCCGAATAATTGTGTCTGCGTGTTCTTTCCCCTCGTGATCTCGGTTCCGGGAAGCATCCGGAGGCTCTCCGAGGCCACAGGCCCAGCAAGCCCAAAAGACCACAAAAGAACCTCGATCGTCGATCCTCCTCTGCCCTCTCCGCTTCGTCCCGTCCTCCCGTCCCCCTCCCGCTCTCCCGCTCCTGCGGCGGGGGGGGAGGAGGAGGAGGAGGAGGAGGAGGAGGAGGAGGAGGAGGAGGAGGAGGAGGAGGAGGAGGAGGAGGAGGAGGAGGAGGAGGAGGAGGAGAGGAGGAGGAGGAGGAGGAGGAGGAGGAGGAGGAGGAGGAGGAGGGCGTCCCGAGCCAGCGCGCCGGCGTCGGCAGGGCCCTCGACAGGGAGAGAGCCTGTAGCGGCCACCGGGCGCAGGACCCCACGCTCGAGAGTACTCTCCCTGGGGCGCCACAGAGGGGCCTCGAATCAAGACCTGACCGCCCACAAGAGCCTCCTCCTCCTCCTCCTTCCGCTCCTCCTCCCGCTCCTCCTCCTCCCTCCCCCCCGCTCGAGTACTCTTCCTGGGGCGCCAAGAGGGGCCTCGAATCAAGACCTGACCGCCCACAAGAGCCTCCTCCTCCTCCCACTTCTCCTCCCGCTCCTCCTCCTCCCTCCCCCCCGCTCGAGTACTCTTCCTGGGGCGCCAAGAGGGGCCTCGAAGCAAGACCTGACCGCCCACAGGAGCCTCCTCCTCCTCCCGCTCCTCCTGCCGCTCCTCCCGCTCGAGCTCCCACACGCGCCGCCTCGCCATCGCTCGGACGTCCCTTCCCTGTGTTTTTTTGCGGTTTCGTGTTTTTTTTTTTTTGCCAAATGATCAAGGATGCTCCTCGATGCTCCTCGCCGAGAGAAAAATGCACACGTCCGAGCGATGCCAGGGCGCGGGGGGAGGCGCCGGCGGGCGGCGGACGCCCGCGGGGCGCGCCTGTGCCGCTGGGCTCCTCCGCCTCCGCGCGGGGGTCCTGCCGGTCGAGGGACAGCCGGCTGCCCCGGTACTCGGAGCCTAACGGCCGGGCGCGCCGCAGGGCACGCGCCGCCGGCCCCGCCGGCGACCGACTAAGCACGTGGAAAAAAAACATACACAAAAAACAACACACACAACACACACACACACACACACACACACACACACACACACACACACACACACACACACACACACACACACACACACACACACACACACACACACACACACACACGCACACAAAAACACACACTGTGTTTTTTTTAGTTGTTTTTTTCTGTTTTTGTTTCCACAGTGTTTTTTTTTGTTTCCACAGTCTGTGTTTTTTCCCCCCCAGACCCTCAGCGAGGCCAAAACATCAAAACGGCAGGGTTTCTACCGCGTGCTGGCCTCCACGCCTATGGGGGCCCTCGCCGGGCCCCATGATCGTCCGAAGACGTCTCGAGATGAAAGAAACAATCCCGGGAAGCGGTCCAGAACTTCAAGGACCCCGTGTCAGGGGACGAGGACGAGGTCTGGGGACGAGGACGAGGGGACGAGGACGAGGACGAGGACGAGCGGGGTCGGAGGTCTGGGGACGAGGACGAGGACGACGACCGACCGACCGACGGCGGACGACGACGACAGCACAACAGATCGAACCTTGGACAGCTCATGTCACGCTATGGCGGCGTGGGCTCATTTAGCCGGCCGCTGCCACACGTGGGCACATTGGGTTGGTGCTCGCACATTCCACATGACCATTTCTGCAGAAGAGTGTGCCACATCCTCCTGCTTGCATGGCGGGACAACGACGACGACGACGTCGTCGCCGCCGCTGTCGTCGTTGTTGCCTTCGTCGTCGTCGTCGTCGTCGTCACCGCAAGTGCCTCCGTCGTCGTAGAGACTTCGAAGGTTCGAGGCCATGAATTTCTATTTGTTGTGGCGATGCCTGCTGAATGTCTCTGGTGGCGGGCGTTGTCACTGCTGGCGTCGTCGTCGTCGTTGTCGTCGCAAGTAGGAAGAAGAAGCGGCATAGACGGTCTGCGTGGATTTCTCGGATCTGCGCTGGACCCTCCTCCCTGGCGCGCGGAGCGCGGCAGGGGCGGCGCTGCAGGCGTCGCCAGGGGGTCCAGCGCAGATCCAAGAAATCCGCGCGGACCGTTGAAATTTATGATTATGGATTTGTCTTCTTCAAGTAAGAGGAGGTCAAGGGGAAGACGGAGGATCGAGAAATTCGTACTGGAGGCCTCCAAGAACCCGTTTCCTGTCCCCGAGGCCGTCGCGAATCACTAGGCTGAAAAACTTGCCAGGGAGGACGCCGAAGAGGGTTCTGAGCACCCGGTTTGAACTGTTTGATGTTGTCTCGGTCGTGGTCGTGGTCTTTGACTTCGTTGCTTTTGTCGTCGTCGTCGTCGTCGTCGTCCCCCACGCGTCAAGGTGGTGACGGGGAGAGCGAGAAGCGGGAGAGAGTAGGTCGAGGAGGAAGACGAGGAGGAGGAGGAGGACGAGGAGGAGGAGGAGAAGGAGGGGAGACCGAGGAAGGGGAGGACGGGGGAAGGAGCGAACGTCGCTCCAGAGGAAGAGTCGCCTACCTACCCGTGCGTGCACGTGCGGCTTCCAGGCAACGAAGTAAGTGCTGTGGCCCAGAACCAGGATGCGCCGAAATGATTGCGTGCAACTGGTGCGTCAGGCTAAGCCTCAAGACCGACCGATCGAGCGAATCATCGGGGGTCGAGGCATGGTCACGGGGGGACCCAAGACAAAGCTTCATTAAAACAGAACTCGAACAAAATTCCCGAGGGTAACAGGCAGCCCACCACAGGTGCCGACACCTCAGATAATGGGACATCGTGTCAGCTCCATTCTCACAGCCGAATTTACAGGGAGCCGCACGGGTGCTCGTGACATGCATTCTGGCCACTGTAGGCCACGCTCCACACATGACTTTAATCGCCGCCCACCTCACCCCCCTCCCTTTATTTCGGAGGACGCTCTTCAGCGCCTCCCATCTCTGCGCCAACACTCGGGTGGCGGGCGCACGTACCTGCCACGCACAAAGCCTCTTCCTGAAGGTGACGGGAAAGGAATCTAGGAAGAGGAGGGACGACAGGATGGAGCGGAGGGTGGACTGGAAGGAGAACCGCTTTTTCCTCCGCTCACGATGGGCCTGTGCCAGCCAGGCCGCCTCCGCTGCCATCGTCCGCCTCTTCGCGGCTCGCAGGCAGGCTTCCACTCGATGACGATTCCTGGGCCTGCTGGTCGGGGTCCGGCACTCCAAGGCGTCCCTGAGGTGACGCGCGGGTCCACGGCGGTCTCGCCACCACGCTGGCGTGAAGAGGCCCGTCGGCAAGTCCGCCAACCTGATCAGCGCCTCTCCCTGCACCTCCATGAAGAAGCTCTCGACGCCCTCGAGAAGGACGAGCCAGTCCCTCGGTAGCTTGATCGCCGCCCTCATCCTCGCAGCCGCCGCCGAGGCGAAGAGGGAGAGCGGCGCCGTGACGCCCAGGGAGGTGCCCAGGGACAAGAGGCAGTCCTTCCTGAACGACTTCGGCGGCACGCGCAGCAGCACGTGCAGCAGGTCCAGCTCCTTGTCTACGAGCGTGTCGGGGATCGGGAACAGCATGGCCACGTAGAGCAGGCACGGGATCGCCAGCCCGTTGTACGCCTGGACCACCGCGTCGTTGGAGAGGGCACTAGCGCCCAGCGCCCGCGTCCTCGCCGCGTACTTGGCCGCAGGGTCGTGCCACTGTCTGGCGAGGTCGGCACCTGGCCCCAGCCAGCAGCCCAAGTACTTCGCCATGGAGGCGACCGAGAAGCCCGACCAGCCCGCGGCGCTCGCCTCGAGCACGCTCTTCACGAAGACCACGAGCGCCTCCGTGATCGGCGCCCAGAGCGGTACCAGGTAGCACTTGGACAGGTTGAGCTCCAGGCATGCCAGCGTCTGCATCGCCAGGAAGATCGGGCCGATCAGCGTCAGCAGGGCCAGGTCGCGGAGCACCATCCCCACGTCGTCCGCGCAGCCCTCCACATCGCCCTTGCGCTGCACGATGGGCTGCTCGGGCTTCCAGGACTCCCACCGCCACGGCATGTCCAGGACGTAGGCCATGTGCTCCAGGACGGGCGAGAAGAGCAATGCCCAGAGCGAGCCCGACATCGGGCATCCTTGCGCCACTCCCGCCGTGACCGTGAAGGCCTCCAGCAGGTCCTCTCCCACCCTCAGCCATGCCACCTGCTTGTCGTACATGGCGGCGATCAGGGTCCTCACGGACTCGCAGAGGCCGCACTTGTCCAGGACCAGCATCATCCAGCGGCGGCTGACGCTGGGGAACGCCGCCTTCACGTCGAACGTGATCAGCGCGGGATGCCCGCCCTTCGTCTCACTGAGCGCGCTGAAGGTGCGCGCCGTCAGGTCCAGCTTGATGATGTTCGGGATGAACGTCCTGCCGCGTACGAACCCATGCTGGACCGCCGAGGCCTCCTTCCTCGCCACCACGGCGAGTTCGTGGTTGACCACGGTCGCGATCAGCTTCCTGTCCGTGTTGAGCAACATGAGCGGCCTTAGCGTTCCAGGCCGTCGCACCACCTCCGAGGCGCTGAACGCCTCCCCGCTCTTCGGAATCAGCACCAGCAGCCCGTGGTTGAAGCCGTCAGGGAAGCCCAACCCAGCGAGCGCCTCCTGGCAGAGCCGGTACAGCCAGGCAACCGCTGCAGGAGACCGCGCCCAGAGGACGGGGGAAGGAGGAGGAGGAGGAGGAGAAAGAGGAGGAGGGGGAGGACGAGAAAGAGGAGGGTGGGTGGCGTAGCGACGCCGGAGTGGAGGACCACTGCAAGAAACAAAAATGAATAGGATGAGAAGTATGAGGACTTGTGGGTGTAGAACGAGGGGTACTAATAAGAACGCTAGGCGGGGGGACGTAGGAGGGGAATCGGAATAGTGAGGTTGGGGAGGAGGGCGAGCAGAAAGTAAAAAGGCCACTGAGCCCCAAAACTCCCTCTACGACCTCCTCGAGGAGGAGGTGGAGAAGCAGGGGTGGAGGAGCATGAAGGGGAGCAATGAGGAGAAGAGGAGGAGGAGGACGAGGAGGAGGAGGAGGAGGAGAAAGAAGGAGAGCAGCAGCAGAAGGGATAACACGAGGGAGGAGGAGGAGGAAGAGGAGGAGGAGGAGGAGGAGGAGGAGGAGGAGGAGCAGCAGAAACAGCACGAGCAAGAATATGAGGACCAAGACCAGCACGAGGAGGAGAGGAGGAAGTGCCCCTCCTCCTCCTCCTCCTCATCCTCCTGCTCCTCCTCATCCTTCTCCAGCTCCTCGACCACCGGGTCGCCGCTCCCGTTCCTCGTCCTCCGCCCTTTTTCTCCCCCCCCACTCCTCCTCCTCCCTCTCCCCTCCTTCTCCTCCTCATCCTCCTCCTTCTCCTACCCTTCCCCCCTGCACTTCCTCCTCTCCTCCTCCTCCTCCTCTCCTCCTTCCTCCTCCTCCTTTTCCTGGTCTCCCTCCTCCTCCTCCTCCACCTCCTGCCTTTTATCCCCTTCCTCCCCTTCCTCCTCCACCTCCTCCTCCTCCTCCTCCTCCTCCTTCTCCGTCTCCACCTGCTCCGAGAGCGAAAGGCGACGAGGAGGAGAACCAACTCCGAGAGGCAGGCGGGCCTTGCAGCTGCTGCACCGCCAGCAGCGCGTGCGACGCGTCGTAGAAGTCGCAGAAGCCGTGCCCCAGGGGCAGGCCCGAGGACTCGTCGCGGTAGATCTGCACGGCCTCCTCGGGGAGGCAGGGGACAGCAAGCGGCCACAGTCGCATCGAGGATACACCCACGCTTAGCGCAATATTGCGCTAAGAAGAGCGTGGATTTCACTCCGAGCGTTTCTTTTTGAAACAACAGTACAGGCCCAGATACATTACAATTGTACGACAAGATGAAGCTCCAAGAAAACGCCCATGGTCCAGTCCAGATCCTGGAGCTGCTCAAGCGAATTCTGGAGTCCATAAGAGCCGACGCAATTTCATTGACTGCATGATGGGTTTCACACTGGGGGATGTCTTGCGCATGCCGAAAGTCCCGCAACACCAAAAT